>CM038219.1:113953445-114383445 GCA_021442155.1 Cymbidium sinense | reverse complement strand
TTTTAAATAATTCTTGTATATTTTGAATATTTTTAAAAATGATTATGATACATCAAATATATTTTATTTTAAATTAAAATATAGATAAATAAAAACAAAAAAAATGATCTCAAATGACCCCTATACTTATAAATTATTAAAGAAATGCACAAATATAGGAGTGATTTTCTTAGATTAAAATTTTATCCAGTATATATAAGGACAAAACGCACCTCTGGCATACAAAGAAAACATATTAATAATAAAATGAGAATTTACATTAAAGATCACTGAATGTATTTATAAATTTAACAGCTAAATATTTATATTTATTTTTTATAAATATAATGATTTAGGTATTAAATAGATAAATACATAAGAATTTAATACTATATATATGTAAATCCCCCATATAAAAACACAATCAATTTACAGCACGATCTGCACCATTGATCTCTCCAACTTGATCAGGAACCTGAAGATTGGAAAGTAAAGCATCCCTACCAGTCAGCAAAATCTGGAAGAAATCATCAATTCTACTCGAGAGTAGTTCTACACCCTCAAATAGATTTTCTGCTCTTTCAGCCAGTTCGGAAACAATTTCCTGCAATCTCTTTCTTTCGTCTTCTCCAGACAATTCCTGCAACAATATCACTCCTTGTCTGTTCCCATTTCTTGCTGATTCCTCCATTGATGCGAGCTCTTCAGATTCATTAACATTACATTGGCACGGTAATTTCTCTTCCCTCTTGCATATAAAGTTATGTAGCCTCCCCGCACAGATCTCCACAGCTTCCAGCTCTTTCAAAAATATCACCTTCTCACTTGAAAGACGAGTCCTGATCTCTGGGAGTAAAGTGCCTTGCAGTTCATTAAAGGCCTTGGACCACAAGAACTTCTCGGGTACATGTAATTCTATTAAAGGCTTAGAAGAACCTGATAATGCTGCTATAATAATGCTGCAAACAAATATGGTTTCAATCTTTACTCCATAAAGAGCTCTCATCAGCACCTTTCCCTTGGATGAGAGCTTCACCTTTCCTATGTATGGTTTTCCTGCAAGTTCATGTAAGATGCTATGGCAGTATTCGAGCTTGGGATTCCTCGACTCGAAGTTCTGAATCAAATCATGATGAGATTCAGCTGCTTTTTTTAGCTGCTCAGAAGATGGGAAATTGATTGAAGGGTCTAGTATGAGCAAAACATACTGTAATAAGAGCCGCCCTTGATCGAACCTAGAAAGCTTGGACCTTAAAGCGATGCAAATATCGAGTAATTTTACGCTGTCGTCCAAGTACACATTCATCCAACTACTATCCCAATCAGAGGGGGGGAATTGAAGATCAGTAATTAAGCCTTTGATGCTTGTGTGAATCTCTGATAAGGACTCAACAGCTCGTTTCATCCAAGAAAGGCTGAAGATTTCAGAAGATTCCTCCTTGGGCTCAAGACTTCTCAAGCTTCTAGCTAACATTAGCTCAAAATCATTTAGTAAGGCTAAGCATTTGGGTGACATGTGAGATTTCCTTGAAAAGATAAGCCTGAAAGAATTTCTACAAGGGAAGTAGGAATTATGGCCATCATCTGTGCTGCTCATTTTTTATTCAATTGCTGCGAGATAAAGTCATTTCATTACTTTCAACATTTAAAAGTGTATGCTTTCAAACTATATAAAGTATGCACAGAAGTAACTAGAATGGCTATTTTTTCAAAGCTTGCTATTACACAAGCAAGTTTATTGCAAATAGCCAAAAAGAGACTAAAATCTTAACGTGTTGAATGTATGATAATCATGCTCCATTTGAATTCTTAATAAAAAAAATTGAAAATTTAGTTTGTTCAAGAATCAATAAAATCTTAAGCATAAGGGTTGTAATTCGAGCCGAGCCGAGCCGAGCGAGCCGAGTACTTATCGGATTGGACTTGGCTTGGACAAATTAAAAGTTGTTCATATTCAGTTCGAATTCAAGCCGAGCTTTTGTATGGATGTTCAAGCTTGACTTGCTTAATTTTATCTATGTTCAAACTTGATTTGTACTTGGCTTGTTTGAAATAAGTGAACAAATATATAATCGAGTTAATGAATGAGCTTTAAATGAGTACTTAAATTTTCACTAATTTTTTGTTGCAATTACTTTCTTAAATCTCATATAAGTTCCTCACACAATACAAAATCTAGATTCTAAAAAGAAACTAAATCATGAAAAATTCTATAAGACAAAGAGAGAATGATCGATAAAAGCCACGGTTTACCTCTGCTTTACATCGTGAATCAACTAAAAAGGATGGAGAGAGAGATCGACGAAAGTTGATAAGATCAAGGAAAGTTGGTAGAAGTCGATGTCGAAGGCAAGTTAGGGCTTCGGCATTTCGCTTCAAGGGACAAACCAACAGAGCTTAGGGTGCGGTGCAAAAGCTTGCAATTGTAAGAATGCGAATGTGAGAATAAAACCTCGACCCTTAGCGGCTTAGGCTTTAACTGAGCTATGTAGGGTCATTTTATTTGGGTGACATGGGTCACCCATTTGGCCATTTATAATTAAATAAAATAATTTGTTAGCTCTAATTAAATATTTTAATAATTAATAAATGAGTTATTTTTTATTTTTTGTGTATTTATCTTATAATTTATAAAACAATAGTATCAATTATATTTTATATATATTTAATTAAATGTATAACATATTTTTATAAATTATACTACTAAAATTAATAAATTATTATATTTTTTATTAAATATATAATTAAAAATAATAAGTTATATTTATTCATATTTTGAAGATAATATATGACTTACTGCCAAACTTAATATAAATTATTTAACAAATTCCTAGAACAATAAGCAGTATGTCATAAACATAAACAAAGTAAAGTAGAAGATCATAAGATTTAACTTTCGAGTTTTCAAAACTGCTTATTTTTTTAATTAATTTGAACAAACACGTGAGCATTAATTGACAGTTGAATAGTTCAACGATGTATTCATTTACGCCGAGCATAATGTGATACCACAAATTAATAAACTTTTTACTATAATAATTGAATGGATGGATTAACAAATCCCAAGAATCCCATATAAATATAAATGAGCAACCCTGAATTTAATAATTCTTCAGCAAAAAACAATTAAAGGTGTAAAGAATTTGCCGTTCATGGTAAGTGCTTGGTTAACTCGATGTTAAGTTAGACAAACTTGAACATATATTTTAAGAATTTTTTCTTAACAAGCCAAACACAAACATTACTATTTTGGACATAATCCACTAGAATATATATATATATATATATATATATATCATTATA
Organism: Cymbidium sinense; assembly: GCA_021442155.1. NCBI lineage: Eukaryota > Viridiplantae > Streptophyta > Magnoliopsida > Asparagales > Orchidaceae > Cymbidium > Cymbidium sinense. The sequence continues at coordinate 114,380,163 of CM038219.1, read as the reverse complement.
TAATTATTAAAGATTTAAATAAAATATTTACAATTTATTTAATATATACTTTTTCTGTATGCATGAATTTAAAAAAAAATTAATTGTTAAAATCTAATATCATTTGAGCCAAACACATGATGCCGCCTAATGGGTCTAAAGTGAATCTAACAAGAATATAAAATTTTTTAGCATAATTGAATGCAAAGTGAGCTCGAACAAAACAAAATTTGAATAAGCCTAGCTCAAAAAAAGGACGAACTTGCTCAAGCTTGGATCATTTAAACCCCTATTATTCAGGATATCCACTAAAATGAAGACAATCCTTATAACCCTTCATTACACAAAATAAATAAAAGAGCGGACACTTCATAAAGGAAAAAATTAGGCAATAAAGGAATAGAAACTATTATATCCTTCAGCAACGAGGAGTCATAATGTTACTACAAATAGCTCCTATATAACTACAGTTTATGGAAGAGAATATCAACTAAAAAAATAGCTCCCTGATCAAAAGTAAAGCATACAAGCTCAATAATCATACAAATTTGCATACAAATTATATAAACCAAGCTAATCCTGGGGGATATACATCTCCTCACACTCTTAGGTGGTGCATATCAGAAGCAGAAAAAACACCCGATAAAGTGGAAATAGAATGTGTCAGGAGCTCCCGATGATATTAGTGAGGTCCAACTAATTGCAATACACCTGTCCATCGAGATCACGCCATGGATCAAGTGGATGAGTTTAGTTTAATTCAAAATAACTCGACACCCTTGTTTAAAATTGCATGATATGAGGCGCGCCTCTCCTCACAGAGAGTGAGGCGTGCACCTCATAAAATTAAGGTTTTAAAATATTAATACAATTCATTTTTTATTGGATTTTAATTCCTAAAAACCCTCCTCCCATCCCTCCCTTATGGCATTAGTCATGCACGCACCACTATGTCTTGTCCCACCCATCCTCACACCAGTTGTTGTGCTGCCACCGCAACTACCATTTGTTGTTGATGTCGTCATAGCTGCCTGCTGCTGCCAAAGCCATCACCCCAACTACTGCTGCCACAGTCGCCGCCACCCCATTCTTGTTACCAAGTTTTTCTTCCACAAAGATCTCCATTTTCACAATCAAAATTTTTCTTTATTCAATGATAATCTTTAAACCCTAATTTTTATTCCTTGTATAACTATAATTTCTTTGAATAGTTTAGTTAAGATTTTTATTTCTTTGAATATTTACATGTTTTCCAAATTTGTTTGAACCAAAATTTTCAATCTAGAGTTTTGTGAGAAATGATTAGAGGCAAGGAGAAATTCACAATGGGTCATAGAAAAGACCCAACATGGAGACATAATGTGCAAATCAACATTGGAAAAAATGATAAGACATTCATTTGAAGTACAATTATAGCAAGAAGGTAGTTATAAGAGGTGTTACAAAGATGAAGGAACACCAACCCTAGCTCACACAAGAATGTTGCAACCTATGCCAAAATATCAAACGCAATGAAAGAGTAGATCCAATCATATATGAACAAATTGACGATATCAAAGCATTTTGTACATCAACAATTTGATGGTAGAATTGATGTCGATTCTTATTATGAAAGTGAGTGAAAAGATAGGGATTTATTACCTTTGCCGCCATTGTTAAAGCAATTTGCACATCAATAATTTGATGATAGAATTAATGTTGACTCTTATTATGAGAGTGAGTGCAAAGATAGGGACTTATCATCTTTACCACCAATGCCAGACAATTTTGAAAGAGTAGATCTGATCATACATGAACAAGTAGTTAATGTCAAAACATTTTGCACATCAATGATTGATGATAGAATTAATGTCAATTCTAATTATTAGAGTGAGTGCAAAGACAGGGACTTATCATCTTTGCAAGAGGTCCCATGGATCACTTTATGTTAAATGAGAGGATGACATGGGTTATGAAGAGGGGGCAGTTGTATCTAAAATGATATCTCCAAAACATGCTAAAGAGGTACACATTGAGCCATTTGAAGTTATTAAGAAAGTGGTAAAATTGCCAATAAATTAACATTGCCTCTAGATATGTCTGATATACATAATATATTCCATGTAGCAATGCTCAAAAGATATATTACAAATATAAATCATAGGATATCACATAATGAAATTGATATTCAAATAGATCTTACTTATATGAAAGAGCTAGAAAGAATACTAGAATTCTAAGTTAAAAAGCTAAAAAATAGACATTCCTTGTGTATCTAAAATGATATCTCCAAAACATGCTAAAGAGGTGCGTAGGCACACCTGCATGAATATTGGGTGATTTTTTTATGAGAATGACATTTCATTCAGTGTAACAACCTCCCCTTCTTTCTTCAATATGATTTGTTCCATAAATGCTTATGGTCGAGGGTTGAAACCCCCATTATGTATGATTTGAGGTCATTGGTGTTCAAGAAGGAGCTGACTAATACAGAGGATGACATTGATCACTATATGTTAAATAAGAGGATGACATAGGTTATGAAGAGGGGGCAGTTGTATCTAAAAAGATATCTCCAAACACAGATGCCTGCATGAATATTGGGTGATTTTTTTATGAAAATCACATTTCATTCAATGTAACAACCTCTCTTTCTTTATTCAATATGATCTATTTTATAAATGCTTATAGTCGAGGTTTGAAACCCCCATTATGTATGATTTGAGGACATAAGTGTTCAAGAAGGAGCTGAATAATACAAAGAAAGGCATTAAAAAATTATTGAAAAGGCCAAGAGTCAGACTAGAGTAATAATAATGTTTGATGGGTAGTTTAACATAAAAAGATAAAAATTTAATCAATATTTTGATAAATAATCCCTATAGTACTATTTTTTTAAAAAACATAGAAGCATCTGATCAAGTGAAAAATGCAAAACATATTTTTGGATTGCTTGATAAAATGATAGAGATTTGAGAGCATTTGGTAGTCGAGGTTGTAACAGATAATGATAGAACTTATAAGACAATTGGAAATAAATTAATGGAGAAGATAAAATATCTATCCTGGCCATCTTACATTGCACACTGCATAGACATGATTTTAGAGAAGTTCCGTGTCTTGCCTTAGTATAAAAATGACCTAACCAAAGCAAAAAATACTAATAAATTCATCTATAACTATTCCTAAGTATTGTCTTTAATAAATAAAAAAGTTCTCTAAGAAAGAAATCATATGCTGTATTATAACAAGGTTTGTTAAAAACCTAATTACCTTTACAAAACATATTGGAAATTATTCATCAACAAGTAACAGTATAATTCTCTTTTTAATATCAATTTTTATATTGAATTTGTGCTTACATTTCCACCACAGGTTTGCTGCCAAGATATCATGTCTTTCATTCCATACCAAAGACAATTCTCAATTGTTTATAATTGAAATGAATTGTTCCATGTAATTTTCTTCATGACTGTTTTCATTATTCCATTTCCACCACTTCCACCTTTATGGTCTACAATATCAACTATTTGAGATAAGAGTTCTTTAAACCATAAGGGGACTAATGGTGGACAATAAATACATCACATCTAATTTTATTTGAACATTATTAGGATTTAGGTATTATTATAATTTACATATTTACTTGCAATTTCTATTTTGAAGTGGTTCCTTTTGTAACAAGTATTGACTTCCTTTCTTTCACATCCAAATCCACAAGGTGAGAGTTTATTATGTGTAGGTGAGATTCGAATCCAAAACCTTAGCAACAACCCTTTACCAACCAGACTAATTTGTACTCACAAGTATTAACTTCTTTTATATAAGGAGACCATGACAATTATGAATGATTGATTTAATAAAAGCTTGAGTTGCTCTAAAACCCTAGCAATCAGCTATCTCTTTTTCTCCTCTTTTCCCCAAAGATTCCAATTCTTCCTCTTCTTCCTCCTCTTAAGTCTCCTCTTTTAGTACTTGTTCCCCTTCCATCTTTGTAGTTTGCATCAAATGGTGACAATCCACTAGATATTCCTAATCCCATACCTTATCTAGAAGTAAATTAGGAGCATAACCATGCATCCCTAACTACTAGATTAGCAGAACAAATTTCACAGCTAGTCAATGAACTCAAGTGAATAATGGTTCCCTAGCTATCAGCTATCTCTTTTTTCCTCTCTTCCCAAAAGATTCCAATTCTTCCTCTTCTTCCTCCTCTTGGGTCTCCTCTTTTGGTACTTGTCCCCCTTCCATCTTTGTAGTTTGCATCAAATGGTGACAATCCACTAGATATTCCTAATCCCATACCTTACCTAGAAGCAAATTAGGAGTATAGCCATGCATCTCTAACTACCAGATTAGCAGAACAAATTTCACAGCTACTCAATGAACTCATGTGAATAATGGTTCAGTAACTGCTGATATCTGATATGAGTTGCAAAGTAATGAGGAAGAAAGTAAAAGAGATAAGAGTACAAATGTACCACAAGAAAGGAAAACATATAGCTGATGCAAAGAAAAAGGAGTCAGGAGATGATGGCCCTAATACAAATAGAAATGAAGCCACCTCACCTATTTCAATGCTATAACTAGATGCGATAGTGTCATTTTACCTCAGTACATTGCCAAAGAATTTCCATCATTGTCATCGATAATAATGAGAGAATCTAAATGACCCCAAATAAAATAACTAAAATATATCATATAGAAAGGTGTTCTGAGTGCATAAGGCTCTCATCAACATTAGGGGTGGCAAGTGTTGATGAAAATATCATTATCTTTGCATTTTAGATAAGTCATATTCATTATTCAAATATTTTTGTTGAAATTTGTAGTCAATGAAATCCAAATTCATTAACAACCTGATAAAAACTAGCAACCTTACTCCCAAAACAAATTTAATTTAAAGGAGATGTAACATGAGAAGAAAGGGAGAAACATTGTCCAAAATACCCAATCTTGAATTAATACTAAAAAAACAATATATTTTTCAATCATGACTTATCTCCCAACTCATTCAGATTCACCTCTTTGACCAGGGAAAGAAGAATTAGCAGTCAAAGTTCATACACTACCCTAACCATCAAACGTCAGTACCATGAGTGAAAAAACCCTAAAATCTCATTATACCCATTATTACTCAGTTCTTTGTGCCATCAAAATAAAGCAAGAGTTGCATAAACTGATATAGTCATATGTTGGTGTATTCATCATGGGAATAAAAGTTTCCAACACTACCCCAATGATCCAAACAAACGCTCCAAGAGATATAAAAAAAGATTAATTAAATAGATCAAAGAAAAGAATAGTTTTTCATATTTTCTCTTACCACTCTAATTCCTCAGAAATCTGCTTCAACGTTTGCCCTGGATAAAACAATTTCTCATATTTCAAGCAATCTAACATAACACAAACCATATAAGAGCTAAAAAAAATCCCAGAACCACATTAATGATCTCAGATCTAAAACAAAAACCCTAGATCTTTGTTAATACCTCCACAAAAAAACATTTAAGTACCAATATAGCCAAATCTCCTCAGATCTAAAACTGAAATAAATAATCCAAGCACCATAAGTGAAAAATCTTAACTTAAATATATAATGTTTAGACTGTTATGCATGTAAAATCCCCCTACATAAACAAGGCCAAAATTTCAGTTTCTGCAACTTTAAAAGCATATAAACCAACAAAAGATCAAGTAACCTATATGAGATATTATGGAACACGAAACCTTTAGACGAAAAACCAGACCTTCAAATCCGAAACAAATAAGTTTCAAGCTGATAAAAATAGTAACAAAAAGCAGATAGATTTACTCATTGCCTTGGATCAAAATGCACAGCCACAGAGAGAGCTGAAAACATGCCTAGCAAAGAAAGCACAACGTCCATGGAGTCGAGAAACAAGGAACAGGAAGAAAGGTTTCTCACCTGCGTATACCGAGAAGAAAGAAACCGCTGCTTTTGATAACGCACTTGCCCAACGAAAACACGAAACCCTTTCTTCTGATCACCCAACTCTACTTTCAAACGAGAGGAGAGGAAATAAATGATAAAGGATAATGAAGGCGGATGGTTATCTCGAAGGGACCAGAGAGACGTTGGCGCCGTACAAAAATATTGTGCAATACTTGTGCAAGTAAAGGAAGGTTTGATGTGGATGGAAATCATTGGATTTGCTTTAATATTTGTGCGCTCTATTATTGATTGAATGCTATCTGATTTAGAATAAATATTCATTTGTTTGGATTTTTTTAGTATAATATATTTAAATTTTAGAAGATTTCATAATTTTAATATTCGATTGGAATATAGTGGACTCATATTTATTTTATTTTTGATGTATTATAAATTTAGTTAATCATTTAATTTTAATTGAATTTTAAAAACATAAAAATGTCGTCATTATAATCACTCACAACAGGTATGGTATTCATCATTCAACATTATCGACTAAATTTGCTGTCGTCTGTCTCCAACAGTCATTGACGATCGACTGTTAAAATCATCTATGATGGCTATTTATATTTAGATATTATATTGCTTTAGACGATAAAATATCGATAATCTAATAACCAAATTAGAAAGATGTATTAAACTTAGCCTATGCAGAAAGGTAAAGATGTCTTAGTTAGATAATATTAAAAATGATATTACTTTATTAGAATTAAATAAGAATTTGACAATTAATAAAATACAATCAATAATAAGAATTCAAGTATTTGACATAATATAGTAGGATAAATACCTATTAGTATTGCTTTTTTATGCTCAAACCAAACATAAAAAGTTGATTCTTTATATTTATTTTACATCTAACTAAGGCCTAAGGGGCTGCTTGGTTGGAAGAATTTTGAGTGTAAAATAAAGTAAAAACATGAATTTTAACTTTTTTGGTGTTTGACTTGAAATAAAGTAAATTTTTAAGGTAACGTAATGTATTCCAAATACATTACAAAATGTCATTTTTGGTGTATTTGAAATTCTTTGGCGGATTCAAATCGGCCAATAAAGTGTTCCGCTCACTCACCGGCCACACTGGCCATGTATCATGCCATTCCACCCGCTACCGCCACATGCTTCCAAGACGGTACATTGCCGCTGAAGGCAAAACTTTCCAAAATCTTTACATTATATTTTTTTAACTAAACAAAAAAAATAAAGTCATTAAACTCAACCAAACAATCAGAATTAATCCTTTTGATCAGATTTTTGTCGATTCTTTTATCAGATTTTTTTTCAACCCTTAAATAATTCTAAAATACTTCAAACACAGCATTTCAATTATATAATATTTATTTTAGTCTATATTCTTTTTTCAAGCCAACAATAAGAGTCCCTAAATAAAATTTTTCATTGACAAATTTGTACATTTTAAAATTAATCATCAATTATTTTGTTTATGATAACGTTATTCAAATTTTAAATAACGCAATAAAATTATTATTATTTTTTCTAATGATTTATTAAATTTTAATAATTTTAAATTATATCACACGAAAATATACAAACATATGACTTATTTTAGTTTTTTTTTTCATTATTCCACAGCAAATGTATAAGAAATTAAATATTAACTAGATTAATTCTGAAGATCAGAAGTGAATTTAATTAAATTTTGTTTAAGCCTCACTGGTGTTTGGTTAAACTTCATTATCAATCTATTAATTAGAGGCCATTATATGTGATTAGTAAGTTTATTAATTCTTAAATGAATTTTTAATTCAAAATTAGCTTATGAGTTATGTAATAAAACCTATATCTATTTATATAAGCTTATAAAGAACTATAAAGAAGCAAGGATCAATTAATCAATCAATTTGACCTTTTGGTACAAATTAAATTAAATCAATTTTTAAATTAGAGATAAATGTCTTTGGATAATTTATTTAATTTTAATTAATCCGATATTTATCGATATATCCATTAAATGTATTATATATGATTAATTTTGATTAATCCTATCATTTAATTAAAATTTAGTTTAATTAAGGTATTATTGAAATTTTAATTATTTATATTATATTTCGCTATATCTCCTCTTATTTTAAGTTGGGTAGCTAGTTATCTTCCATGAGACTTGCCCTTGCTAGAACAAAAAGAGCTGCGTTTTCTACTTATTCTGTAGTTCACCTTTTTCACCTTTCCCCGTCTACCCCCAGTCGACGCTAGGCCGACCATTCCCCGAGGAGAATCATTTGCATATATTATAGAATCAAGACATCGTTGCCCCTACGCTTCTTCTTCTTTGTTCTCGATCGGAATTCCTTGAAGAAAAAGTAGGTGAGGAGTGACACTTCTTCTATATACACTGATTTGATCCCCGGAGTCAGGCACGCTCCGGCGATCTTACTTCTTCGCAGCGCAGGATGGTATCGGCTAACCAGGAAATGGTGGTCTACTGCTTTGATACTCTCGTAACCCACTACAATGGTGAGCAGACTCCGCTACCGGCCTTCGAGGATGGGCAGCAGTAAGATTCGGCTAATGTTTGTTCTCTTGTTGACGCCTGCATATGGATCCCTTCTCCCTAGTGATAAGTTGTTTTGTAGTTCCAATTACCGATGCTGTTGAGTTTGAGGAATGCTGTTCGATGATGATTACCTGTTAATGATTTTTTATCTCTGCTGATGATGGATTTGTAGGGTATATCTAAGGATGGTCGCTACCAGCATCTTTATCTGAGGATAAGGGGCAACGTTACCGATTTTACATGTCGGTGGCTAGTGTTGTGATATGCTGGCTTCATCAATTCCGTTGTTGAGGAATTGATTTCTTCAATTTTGGTTTTATTACGCAGTGTAGTTTTATCTGATCATATATGTTTTTTTAATTTTCATGTGCGTTTTGTACAGCTTGTGGTGGATATTTGGTAAAGATGAACTTATGTTAAGGATTTCCTTTTGCAGCGAATTCCTTGTTTTTTGAAATACAAATTCTGATTTGTTGTCTAGGTTATCTCTTATGCCTTTTTTTTAGTGGGGTCGCTCAAGTTTCTTTCCTCTTTTCGTCATTTTAGTTGTGGTCACTAGGAAGTGTATTTGTTGGCAGGACTCCACTGATTGAATTGTAGCATAATTTTCATACATGGAAATAGGGACTACGCTGATTTCTTTTGGCTGTTGAATTTGTTGAACCAACTGAAACCTAGGGATGAAATCCTTCAGGGGTTTGTGGTTCCAAGTTTTCTTTCATGACGAGAGGATGGTAAAAGGTGGGAACCTGAGGATAGAATAAGAACCAAATTGGTATTGTTTGGGTATGGATTGGGGAGATGCAATAGCTAAATTGAAGAAGGGATAAAGTCAGTGAAACTGTAGGAATTATTGGGTTATAGCAGAAGCTTTTTCCAACTTTGATTGAGACAAGATAGGTGTAGGCTGTAGAATAAGGCTGAATCCTAGGACATAGTGCTATTATTCCAGCATAGAATGTGCAATTTGTGCTGCCATTTTTATGGCAGAAAGAATGTCGCTTTTGAATGTATGTTCAAATCACAAAGAGATGAGTCCGTTGAATAGCTTGCTTTCTTAGTTTTTTAATCCTGCAAGGATTGAATTCTGTTTTTGTAAAGGGCACATGGAAAATTAGCTTTTTCTTCTTACCATGATGAATCCATGGAATAGCTTGTCATTTAAGTCCTAATTCTGCTAGGATTGAAATCTGTTTTTGTCAAGAAGGGCATACGGGAAAATTGTTTTTTTTCTTCTGATGGTTGTAACTGATGATGCCATTGCAATTTCTATCATGTCATGCATCAGTTTCTTACCTTTCAACTAATATCAGTAGCGGCATCATTAAGCTGCAGCATTGGTGAGAACATTTGAATATTTTAATTTCATTCTATTATTTATTGTGGGTGCTGATAAGAATTGGAATAGTTGAGTGTGTTTTCATTACGATATGTACATAATATATGCAATTTTAAGAGTGATTCTAATAGGAAACATACAAAAGTAGAGAGTAGAAAGAATTACAAATAATTACAATAGTTCTACAGATCGGTGAGCTAGCAACTGGAATCTCATGGATCCATGAGGTGGTAGCATCAAGGAAGGAAGAGGGTAGAATTGACAATGGAAGGCCAATAGGCTATTTGCACACTTTCTCTCAAGCAAATGAATGGATGCCATTCATTACATTTTTATCTAAAAATTTTGAAGGACTACCCATCCTTGATGATTTATTGGTGAATATATGCGCAAGGTGTTCGCTTGTGATTATCAATGGAGTATAGATTAGACCAACATCAAGCTTCTCTTTTATAAAATATTTATCAACTTATTATGCCTTTTATGGTCATGTTTCATAGGATAATGTGCAATATTGATTCTAACTATTTCATAGGGCCTTTTTATTCAACCTTTAATTTTTTTCAGGATTATTTTTACTCATAAAAATTTGCAGATTCCTAGTGCCTTATATATAAATTCAACTTCTACGCTAGACTTCGCTATTACATTTTATTGTTTTTAACTTATCTAAGTCATGAGTTTGATTCCTAAGAATGTGTAATATCTTGATGTTGATGTTGATCTTTTATAACTCTTAAAACTCACATAATCTGCATCTACATGCTTTAAGAATCAAATCATCCCTTTTTTTGGATAAAATTCCTTTTGTGTAACAAATAATTTTTTGACTTTATTCATATCCCATGTTGAGCATTGAGTTGGTGAACCTTCCGAATCAAGCCCTTAAAAATTGCTTCAGCACATATAACGCCTTTTTTAGTTTATTGAATTGAATAATTGTGGTACCTTCATATACTCATTTTCCTACAGTTCACCATATAAGAAGCATTTTTAACATTGAATTGTTGTTTTTTTCAGCCTGTATTAGCTGCTAATAATAAAAAAAAACTTGGACAATGTTCATTTTAGTAGCCAAAGTAGAGACATAGAGGTAATCTATCCCAAACATTTAAGTACTGCCTTTGATAGCCAATCTAGATTTTTACCTTTCTAGTGAACTATTTGATTTATTCTTTACGATAAAGACATGTCCCATTGGTTTCTTTCCTTGAGATTGTTCTACCAAATTTCATTTTTTTTTAAGAACTTCTATTTTCTTCTTTATAGTACTATTCTAATTCTTGTTATTTAGTACCAAAGAGACTATCTTAGAGATAGAAATAGTATGTAGGCTAGTAAGGAAGATCTGATGTTTGTAAGAGAGATTTTTATATGATAAAAAAAATGTATGGCATGCTCAATGTAAGTTCTTGTATCTTTGTTATCAAGTTTTTTTCTATTGTATGTTTAATAGTTCTTTCAATGGATTCAATGTTGGTGATTGATTTTGTTGATTTAGCTTGCATAGATTGAGGTATTGTATTCTTCTTCTTGAGTATACCTATAATGACTAAGTAGAAAGTGATTCAGACACATGCTTGGTTTGAATGGGAGTAGTTGGTTTTGGTACGGAGTTGCTTGTTGGGATGAGATGAGTGTCAATAAAGGGCAATTTATGAGGACAAAAACATTTGTGAATGATATTTCTACCTTATGAGGAAATATCATTTTGAAATATTATTTTGAAAAAGGAGTTCTCTTTTGGTAGCAAGTTGGTGGTCATTTTTCCATTCAACACCTCATTTTGTAAGGTGTATATACACAAGAGAACCCATGCATTATTCTTATTTTTTTGGAAGTATAAGGAGAGAATTGTTACAATAGCTGTTGATATTGTTAAATCTAATTCTTTACATTTCAACTCTGAGATAACTATTGATCATGTTGTAAAAGGTGGGAAAGATGATGCTCACATCTTTTTTGATTTTCAGTAGAAAAATTTAAGATGCTCAGGTAAAAATATTGATAAAAAGATACGCACCTTTGAGCCACAAAAATGAGATGTTGGTCCTCATGTCACTATAAATGAGATAAAAAATAATAAGGTTTCTTCTACACTTATTGGAAAGCTCATACGTTTGTGTTCAGCTAGTTCACAAATGTCACTATGAAATTATTCAATATTGATTTATTTGAAAAATGTCGGGAATATAATTTTGAAATAATAAATGATGGGTGACCAAGACATGTGTGTTAAAACCAAATATTATTTTTATCGAATTTAAGTATTTCTAAAGGAAGATATAATATTGAAGGCGGTACGAAGCTTTCCTTATCATTAGATTCTTTAAAGTAGTTTAAATCATCACCTTCTTTAGCAAATCCAATCGTCCTCCTTGTGCGTTATGCTTGGACCCAATATGAAGCATAAGATACAACATTTCAATAACAATTTTTAGTCAATTTTTGAAACGATAATAAGTTTGTTAATAACTTAGGTAGGATATTTTAGAATGCGATAGATTTGTTTATAAGAATATCTTCTTGATCGGTCATGGTTATCAATGACCCATCAATGATGGTTATTTTTGTTGATAGGATAATGAGTATATGAAATAAATTTGAGTGGGTTAGTCACATGGTTTATAGCTTCTAAATCAATGATCTATGCATGAGAAGATGATATAATACCTAAGAATACTAGACTACAAGCACCTTCCATAGATATTTTTTTTGTGATCATACTAAGTTTCTAATTTTTTTATTTCTTCTTCAAGAAACTTAGTGGGTGATATTTAGTGTTATTTTCTACCATAAGTGTTATAAATAGGGTTGTCAAAAAAGCTCGTTGTTCGTGAACAACTCGTGTTCGACTCGTTAGTGATGTGTTAGAACTTTGCTAACTAAACGACAAACAAACATATATTTCAAGCTCGATATATAAACGAGCCGAACATGAACAATCATTTGTTTGATCGTGTTCGGCTCGATTTAGCTCGAAATAAAAAATTATATTATATTATTATTATTATTATTATTTATTACTATTATTATTATTATTATTTTATTACTATTATTTTTATTTATTACAATTATTATTATTATTATTTTATTACTATTATTTTTATTTATTACTATTATTATTATTATTATTATTATATGTACATATGAACACATTTACATATCATAAATGCAAAATGGTTTAGTGGTTAAATTGACTCAGTTGAATCCTCCTCATATAGGTCAAAAAAACTGGTTGTTGAATACTGTTCTGTTAAATAAACGAAAACACTAACATTTCAAGCTCGATATATAAACGAAGTCGAACACCAATAAAATTTCAACAGAAGTTCTGTTCGCTCAAGCTCGGCTCGTTTACACCCCTAGTTATAAATGCATGTATTTACCCTTTTACTTGTCCTTATGTTATCAAAAATTTTTTAATGGTTTTCTATGAAGTTTCTAGCATTTCTTTGTATGTTGAGCCTTTTTGAAATATGCAAACAATATAGTATCTCTATTGATCATCTTTGTTGGGGATGATTGCTTGTGGTACTTAGTAGAAGAGGGCTTTGAGTCAGAGTTCTTTTTGTTGACAACCTTTGATACTAAGGCCAAGCCCTCTATTGGTTTCTTGGTGATCATAACTCCTCTTCTTCTTTAATACAGATAATTGCTATGTTTTTTTTATGTGATGGTAATTTTTCATTTTTGAGAACCATTACAATTTCAAACTCAATATTTAATCTAACAAGGAAATTATATATTCAATATTTTTCAACAAAACTTTTAAGAAGAGTCCCATCTTTTTAACACTCTATTTAGATGTAATGATATTATGATAATGATCCATCTCTTGCCATAGGTTTTTCAATAGGTTAGAATTCTCTATGATGGATCATCCACCTTGAGATCTTGGTCTGGACTTCATAGATTTGTGCAGCATCATAGATTTTATAATTGTTTGATATATTGTATCCTATAATTATTTTGCTGAATGGAGGAACATGCATGTATCATTTATCTTCAGAACCCCTGAGTTTCAAAATTACGTCATAAACCAAAGAATCCTATTCATCCCAAACTTCAAACACGGTAACACTTTGCTTAGGTCCAGTATCAAGTAAATGTCCCATTTTTTTTTTAAAAGAACGTGCTATTTGTGATAGCTTAAGATAGTTATTTATATTCAATAGGCATGTTGAATCAATGTTTTGCAACTCTCTTGTCATTTTCGGATTGCCTCCCTTAAATTTTAAGGGAGCCTAAGACTAAGGGAATAAAAGGAATGCTATTGTTGTTCATGGAGAGGAAAACTGAAAATATTTCTGGTTTAAACACAAAAAGAAAAGAAAGAGGAGAGGACATTTATAAAAAATTCTTAGAGCTTTGATATTGTGACAATTGGAGAATAATTGAGTGTGCTTTCATTCAAATATGTACACCGTTTATATAATCACAGCAGAACTTGTAATCGAAAACATACTAAATCACGAAATAGAAATAAATAATTATAATAGTCACACAGATTGGTTAGCTTGTTACTTTTCGAGGGGTCCACAGATATATGAGGTGGCAACGTCAAGTGAGAGGGTGGAAGGGGAAGACTAGCGGGTTATTTCCACCTGCACATAATTAATATACAGGAAAAGTAAATACTACTAGTTGAAGACTTTTGACTGAGGGGCACTTTCTTTTTTATAGAAACTTTGTTCAATTTGGTTTCAACAGGGCATTAAAAATATTTAATCATGGAATAAGGTACATTTTGAATATATAGTGGATTTAATGTAGTTTTTTATCAAATCATTTTATGTGCTTGATTTGATATAGTTAGATATTTTTTTCCCTATTTTATTTTACTAATTTTGTATTCTTAACTTCAGTGTAGTATCTTTCATTTGAGCTTGTTGAAGAGTTAGCTCCTGTTTAAACTCATTTATAAAAGGCTGACTGCATGCAAAACCTTGTTTATCTTGCTCATTTCTTTGTAATTTAGTTATTATTGAACATCGAACAATTGAAATAAGTGGGATCTTTTCATTCTGAAGCATCATACTTGTTCATTTTTATTCTCGGAATCTATCAGTTGATTGCATATTCATGTTATCCATCAATCCTTATTTTAAGCTGCCTAGGTAACAGAGTGATGGACCTTTTACTTAAAAAATATGGTGCCATATGCATTACTTGGTGATCCTTGGAATACTAATTTTTTCTTATTCAAATGGTTATCAAATTTTCATGTTGATATTCTTAGATGAAACAATTGTCATTTCAGCCCATTGTTTGTGACATGGAAGAAAGCAATTAATGGTGCAGAACCGCGCTTGCGAGGATGTATTGGAACCTTAGAAGCTCGAGGCTTGATCAATGGTTTAAAGGATTATGCATTAACTAGGTATATGAGAAACCATATATCTTGTAAACATTCCTGCATCTTCGAAAATGATGCTCAACATGCATGCTTTGCCATATCATTTTGACAATACGTGCTTTCAGTCCATTGTTACTAGACACAGAATACAGCTATCCATATTAGGAATTTGGTTTGTTTTTGCTTTTGATCGTTGCTTATTGCAAGTTACCATTATGCATACTTTGTAGGATGCTAATATCCTTTACAACTTGAGCATAAAATTTAGTAGCTCTGGTTCTGTTCAACATGAATTTATAACCTTATCATTTGGGTCTATGTACACAAATGGATAAATAAATTCTCAAACTTGCGGGGAAAGGAGAGAATAATCCATTTGAAGCTTTAAAGAACTATGTCTTGAATTGTTAAAAGTTTAATGAGCTAATCGTACATAAGGTATTTTGTTGTCGTGCTTCAACATTGTATAGAGTAACTGGATAACTTCTACAATTATGCTCACGGGCAGTGCATACTACTGTATTGGTGGTTGATCAACATACACTTTTCTTGAGTTATCAAGAAAGCAGAAAATGAAATCATTGTGCGGTATATCTGCTTACTTCATTCAGTGGCATAAAGTTTGATGTTGGCCATTGTTGTTATCAGTAGTCTGCACCTTTTAAAGGATTGGTTTTATGAATTCTCTTTTTTCATATATTTTTGTTGAATGCCTTATACGATGGTAATTTTATTTTTATACAATTGTGATATTCAAAAATTCATTATTGGCTCTTCTAAGAGAGATGTTGGTTTTTTGTCAAATTTTTAGAAGGTAGACTGGATTTTAGATAAACATTATTCATAGATTTCATTTTCATTTTGTAAGAATTTATGATTGTGTTTTAAGGTTTTTTTATTTTTATTTTATTTTATAGGCATAAGCCCTGAGAACTTTCAATTAAGGCTATTTAGTAGGCAATAAATGCTTAGCTAATTATTATGCTTTATTTTGGTCCCCTCTTGTCAACATGAGATATAATAGAGGTGGATAATCTAGTTAGACATATTCGAGTGGAGAGAAAATCATTCTATTTAGATCATAATAATGCATTTTCAACATTTTTATGATCATTTAGTAGATTCATCAGTCATTAATATGAAAATGTCTATAATTTTAATTGTCAAAATGGACTACGAAGCTTCTAAGACGTTTCATAAAAAAAATTTATGCATAATAGAAATGATTTTTAATTTACATAATGATTATCTTTTCTTTAATATTACTTGTAAAACTGTACATCAAACTCTAGGATACATGATGAAATTTAATCATCGGATTATGTCCCCACCTACTTCTTTTTCTTGTTTGCAATAATAGTTAATGTAATATCTCGTGAGTTTAAAATTCAATGAGATAAAAAACTTTAGTACATGATTCAAAATCCAGAACATAAACTAGTAGTATGCATGTTAGTCTTCCGAACTAACATAAATTGTCATAGCATGAATAATATAGTCCATTAAGTTTAAAATAATAAAAGCCTATGAGTAAAAGACATTTATATATCATAATAATATTTATTTGCTAAAAATAAATTGAATCATTTATGTGTCAAATATTTAATATTACTATGATATTCATTTATTATATGAGATTATTTATTTCTTCTTTTCTCAATTTCTTTATTTTCATAACCTTAGAAATGTCATATGATATTTGCTTAAACTTTGGCATATTCATAGCATTAAGTCATCACCTAGTCTATCAGTTGTCACCCATTTAATAATAGCCCCTTTAAGGTTAGACCATAACTTACTAACTTTTTGAAGAGAGAGGAATCCCCTTTTAGTCCTTACTGAGGTTTATCTTTTCAAATCTTTTACCTCTCCTTGCACATATCATCATTATTTACCAACCTATCTTATATTACATGACCTTTTATAAACTTTTTAATTTTTTTTAACATGGCTATGCTCTTATTAAAAATTACAACACCCTATATTAAGATGTGCTAATAAAACATGATATATGAAATACTATATTTGGTTGTTTTATTGTCCATCATAGTATGAAATATTTCTCATTTTTTGTAATATAAATTTCACAAAATTACTTAATATAGGTGATTGTATAAAATTTTTAGTAATTTTAATGATATATTAGGTGCTAATAACATACTCAATTTGAAATTTTTTTTAAAACATTAGACCTTGAACCATTCGCTTATTGTCTTAAAAATTGAGTATCTCTTCTCAATTATTACATCTTTCGAACAAACTTTTTATTTCTATTTCCCCGACATATTATTTGTTTGTAAATGATCTAAAAATATTGTTTTTCTTTTCTCAACTATATAAATTCTAAAATTAATAACTGAAAATAAATCAATTATCCTCAAATAATATTTGTACTTACTCTTTATTCAAGTCAGTGAGCATATAATTCAAAAATCAGATTTCTTACATAAATTTTTAGCTTTCCTCTTTTCCCTTATTTTCATTTTCTTTCTTTTTTCTTCTTCTCCTTGTCTTCTTTTTCTCATCTTCTTCTCCATGATTATGAGTGCTCTCCCACAAGTAGAAAGAGTGATATGTAGTTTAGATCCTAGATCTAAATAAATGCTAGTCTGGATATTAGAGAAAATTTGATTAAATTAAACATAATCTACCTCGTGAAAATGAATGCTTGTTTTCAAAGATGGTTGGTGCTTTTTTTGAGTAGTTAGAGATGTAATCTTATAGATTTTTAAATTGAATTAACAGCTTAGAAAGATTTTTTTTTTAAGTTATAATGTATTTGATTCCCAGATAGTTGAATTTTTAAAATACAACTAATAGGCTATACTCAATTTTATTAATAAAGTGTTGTGAGTAAAATAAAATTTACATGGATCATGATGAAAGATAAACTTAAAAAATTATATGTATTTTAGTGCTTATAAAGATCAATTGCATGATTATTTTAAAAATGTTAAGGGAGGTTATTATAAAGTGTTTGAATATTTGTTGTGCATAAAGATCTTATCACAAAATATTATTTTCCTATACATTATTTTATGTAAGGCCTTAAGTAAGAAATTAAATATGACCTAAGCTACAATTATTGCAAGTGAGGACATGATGACCTTAGGGATTGAGAAATAATACAATTTTCTTCTTGTTAAGCCTATTGCATCATTGATTAATATTTCTAAAAAGAAATCATTAGTATCTTTTTAAAATTATGTCAAACCAACACTAATATTAGAAACTTATATGATCAAATCTAATACTATTGAAAAAATTTTAGATCATTATGTTTTTTTTAAATAATGAATTAGATGTTGGATAGATTTATTATTATAAAATTATTCTAAATATGATTTTATTGAGTCTAAGGGTTATTTGGAGTAATTGTAGCTATCTAAAAATACAATTGTAAAGCTGCTATAGAAGAATTGATGTCTAAAAAAGCTACGATTACAATTTTATTTTATTTTATTTTTTTGAAAAAATCAGACAATAGTTTTTTGACAGGCATCACACTCTACCAAATTAGGTTGAAAAATGCTAAACACAGATTTTTTAAAATGTAACTAGAACGCAATTACATAAAAACTATTTCGTTGTGTTCTGAAAGTTTCCCCATTGCACCAAGATATATTCTATTACATATTCTTGATTATGTACTCGCCCCTACAATTGACGAAGAGTCACAATTTGAATCTAAAGTTGAATTTGTGTATGAGATAATTTATGAACCTAAACCTTAATGCACCAAAACCTATATTAGATCATATCCATGAATTTTAACTCATGCCTAAAATTGAGCAAGAGTCAAAATTTGAAATTGAAGCTGTATTTAACCATTATATCATTAATGAACCTAAATCTCAATTAGAAATTGATCTTGTAATTGAAATTGAATCTAAAATCATTTATGTGCATAGACTTCAGTTAGAAATATAATTTCTTATTTTCTATAAACCTTATCATCAGAACTTAAACTATTTGTGATATTTTTTTTAAAAGAAGTTGTTTGTCCATATAATATAAAATCTCTCCATGTGTTGTTTTTCTGCTATCAAAAGAAGGCTTAATAAAATAATTCATTATCTTCTCTTAGTTATAATGTATCAATTAGGAAGCATTTTTTTAAAAATTTTAGTATCATCATTTCATCATTCATTGTTCATATGCTGATTTGTATGAGAATATTCACAGGAAGCCTACTTTAACTATGATATTTATAATTATATTGCATATATGAATTGGAGATATTGTGAAATTTAAATTATGTGCTAAAATAATGGTTCTTTTAGACCATCAATGGTTTTTTACAGGAATTCTTGAGAAATTATTTGGTATATGATGAGATCATGTAAAGTCATATAACAAAATGGGATGAATGCTTGCAAGTTTAAAAATATTAGAAATTCTCTTATTAGTTATTTCTTTAATGTTCTAATTTAATTTCATATCATGAACCATCAAGTAATACCTTGATTTTTATCTTTTTATCTACTCTTGGAATTATTCACTTCCAGCACCTTTTTCAGTAGTGACAAATTTTGTGCCATTAGCGATAATAAATGATGAAATTGTATTTATTATTAAATGTGGATATCGATATCCTATGCACTAACATGATAAACCTGATTGTGATGACTCATGGATTTCTTTTAAAAAGTGTAATAATTATGCTCAAATCTACTTGGTTTAAATCAAGGAACAATTTATTAAAGCCAAATTTTCTAAGCCAAGTAATATTGATGCAAATCTCAATGTATATAGTCGCCAAAATCACAAATTGTGTTTATCAAGATGAATATTCTGATAGATAAACAATTGTTTGATTTTTTTTAGGGTCCTCGTTTTAATAAAACATGAATCGTACAAGCTTAGGATATTACCATTTTATGAAAGTGGGTTTGTATGATGCCCTGAAATAATTCATCTACGTTGAATTTCTGAAGTCTTGAAGATTAATGAGAGACTGTAGTTTCTATCCTCCCCCGATCCTCTTGTGCGCTTTCATGCTGAAGACCTAAGATTCATAAGGCCTTCACGCATCATATGGGCTTCTACAATTTTCAACAGGTTGTTAGCTTCGATTATATATTGATTCTTATCAGGATGGTGATCTCAGCTTTATTTACGAGTTGTGATTTATGTTTGATTTTTATTTTTTAAAATTTGTAATTAAAAAGGGTCATCAATGATTAGAAAAAGAGGTCTAAAATATGTACAAAAAATCAATAAAGTATTTTTTTGAATAAATTCTCAGGTGGATGTGCAATTCTTTATAGTCTTTTCCTTGTACAATTGGGGGCCTGAAGATTTAAGGGAGTCCTTGCACAAGGAAGTCGGTTGTTTGTGTGAATTATATTCTTCTAACTTTTTATTATGTTCTCTAAATTATCATATTGATTTTGTGTGTGATTGATATTTCATCAAATTTGATAGAACTTGAATTTCTGTGATATATTATATTTATACTTCTGGATTTTTATGTATTGTTTCTATTAACAACTATTAATGTATCATTTCTGTGAGTTTCTTTGTGTTTTTAGCCTTCATCAAGTTACTAAAGTTATCTAAATTAAGCACTTGTGATTAGCAAATTTGAGTGTATATCCTCGATGTTATGGATCACATTAAAGATTAGCATCAGTAAACCCTAACTTCTAAGACTTCTTGCAACAGATCTAAAGTAGTATTGGTTTATGATAATTGTTGAAAGGATTTAATATGATGTAATGATTCATTTTTAGCATCTTTTAATGTTAATTTTTTTGGTTTTTAGTTCATTTGAAAACCTTAAAAAGCAGTTTATAAAGCCTGGGTTGGTGGTAGTTGAAATTATCAATATGTTATGCTTATTTAGAAGAAATGCTGCTTCACTGAGACTAAGGATTGGTTGATACAACGCCAATAGGTAGAGGTATGCAACCTTTTAGAACTGAGTTGGACGTGTCTAGCTGCAATCATTTCTGCCTTGACATTGTCAATCCATGTATTCTTAACTTTTTTATGTTTTTGTTCTACACCTGTTGTTGTCTTTAATGACATTATCTATGATTTCAAGTTGACTATTAGTTGTGGGTGCCAATTAATTTGGTTAGTAAGAGCCTTGAAAGTTGTTTCTACGATCTTGGTTTTGATTCCTGCTTACACCATAGTAAAATCCTACCTTACGGACTTGGGTGAGTAAAAAAAAAAGAACTGTTCATCACCATATGTTGATTTGGCAATCAATTCCATTAGTATCATCATTTTTCTATTCAAATATCTTTGTTCTACTTCCTAATGTTATTTAATCTGTTTAGAAGTTTGACGAGAGCCTTTGGAATTGCATGGATGTTTGTTGTGATCTGGTGTCTTACTAATATATTTCATATGCCTTTTTATAGTGCTCTGAGAGACCGACGCTTCCCTCCAGTACAAGCCAAAGAATTGCCCTATTTGGAATGCACAGTTTCTATTCTTACTGAATATGAAACTGCTTTAAACTACCTTGATTGGGAGGTATGCTGCTTCTCTCATCCTCTTAAACAGCTGTTAGAAGAGTAGAGATTGATCAAGAAAATCAATTTCCAACTATTTACCTTAATGAAAACAACAAACTACCAAATATTATTGCTTCTTTCTCCTGACTCAATAAGAGTCCCTGCAAGTAAACCATGATTGTTGTCCTTCATGTCATTCTGCCTTGGCATTTCTCTTTATACATGAAAGCTTTATCTTCTCTAAGGGAATCACAGAAGTACAGACAACAACAACAACAACAATCCTTTATCCCACTAAGTGGGGTCGGCTACATGAATCCTTCATCTCCATTGTGCCCTATTATGTTTCAAATTCTCATTTAATTGAAGTATACTAAGGTCAATCTTTAAGTCTTATCTTTTCTAACATGGCAAATCTAATGCCTCTCCCTAACCGGTCATTGGATGGTGGCTTTATGTACAAACCATCTAACTCTCTAATCTACTTCCACAGCTTTTTTAACATACTCATTTCACATTTTATCTCTAAGAAGTACAGTAGAAAGGTGTGAGATGAAAATTAAGAAACAATTTCAATCAGTTAAAGCATATAATTTCAATTATATTTCTCCATCAATATGATCATCATTAGAGCATCAAAATATAATACCATTACAAATTTATCCATCAAATTGTAATTAGAATTTAACAACTACAATCTCATCCAATATAAAAAATCACTATTAAATCAACTAATTAACATTTTAATTTTTGGAAGATATACGTGAAGATTTCCCTAGAAGCCCTACTAGATGATGCGTAACTATTAACATGAAAATCATAAAATAATAGGTGAGTTTTCAAGCAACAAACTTAATTGGTGAAACCCTATTGAATAGGTATAAAAAGACAAGGAAAGGTATTGGGTACAAATATGATCAATCAAAGAGGTAGAAATAATAAGAGGATATTATGTTATAATAGTTATAAAAAGTATATAAGTGAAAAGATGTTTTTGGCTATTACAATCATCATTTAGTGCTTATTATGCTATAGAGTTAATGAAATTATACATACAAACTGATGATTATTACTTTTAAATGAGAAAATTCACTTGCAAGCAAATTATATATATATATATATATATATATATATATAATTCATCAATCGTTTGTTACTTTCTTTTTATATTTGCATATATTTATATAGTCATTTTTACTATATTTTGAAATTAGAGAAAGGCATTAATCCCATATAAATCCAATGATTTCTCAAAAGAATCATCACTTTGAACCAATCAGTTCAATTAGCCCATATCCAAAAGAGTTTTAGCAACAATACATACATCATGCAAATACTCATACTTTTTATAAATTTAGATTATATGAAAGGTTCCATAATGAAGATATTATCATTATTGTGATCAAAATCTACTACATGTCAATATTGTTTATGATTTTTATTAGCACTAGGTATTTCTTAGCAATCAAAATGATGTACACAAATTTTTTAGGAATTTGTGCAATTAGTAAAAAAAATGATAAAGCTCAATATTATGTTATTATGTCATATCAATGTTATGATGTTAAATATTTTAAGTGGAGGAAATTCTGAATATATCATCAACAATCAAAGCATATAAATAAGCGTCGGGGAATACGTTTCTAATAAGAAATGATTTGTTTATCTCTTAATTAAAGTGTCACTTGCCATATTAGTTGTGAGCACTTGAATATTTCAATCCTGGAGTTAATCATTCTCACTTCAATACATGGGGTCCATAAACCCTAAATTCAAAATAAGCTAAATTAATCATATATTCATTTCATTGCACTTCAAAGCATGAATGACTAAAATAACCAATTGAATAGATTTTTGTAATTAATGATTCTAAGTGTTCTTCTAATTTTTATTTATAACTAACCCAAAATAATCAATAGATTATTTAGTATTTTTATCATACCATATTATTCATATTTTGATTATAAAATTTTCAATGCACCCCTAAAGTCATTTCAATTATTGATTATAGATTATCCATATTTATATATGTTATGCACTCAAAAGATAGGATGAGTTTCACCCACATAAGCTACTACTAGCAATAAACCTAAATCTAGAGTGATGATTCTTACTATTTTCTCAAACTATTTCTAGATTAGTAATTTGAAAATTATACTTAATAATTTAACGATAAAGCTATATGGTTAAATGAATATAACAAACAGTCAATAAATAGTCAAATGCCTCAAACTCTTCTTTGATAATTGACATCACATAAATATTAGAATTGGTTTATATTCAATTTCACGCCAAATTATGTTAATATGATTTGTAATATTAATTTAGAAGAATAGCTTAATTTAGAGCTATTATCTTTTGGAAGATTTACGTACATACAACATAATTCTTATGTATGTACATATCTAACACCTAAAATTATGTTATTTACTTATCTAACACTTTTCTATGCTTAAAAAGTTGTATTTCACTTTTAAAAAGTAAATGATGATGGTATTTTTGATGTGATATTAAAAGATTGTTAAAATTAAAGTTTAAGTGTTAGATATGTAAATATATAAGAATTGTGTGATATGTATGTAAACCCCTTATCTTTTTAAAGCAAATCAAGCTGAGGACTAAGATGGTGCAAGTAGAAGTAGATGATGAGATCCAACATCCTTCTATCTTCCCATCGCTTTGCTTCATTTCCAGTGACTCTATTGAAGACACCAAACTTGAAGACTACTAAATTGAGAGTTCTTAGAGTTCTTGCTTATGTTTTGTGTCAACATCAATCAATTCTCTATTGCTCGATTTTCTTCTTTTTACATGCAACATGCTTTCCCACACTTGCTCGCTCTCATCTCTATCGCTTTGCTTCTCTTGTGATGCCATAAACTCCAATTTAGGAATTTAAGAAGTGAATTGAGGCGATGAGGGCAATCAACTTGAACCAGTTCAATTGGACAGGCTGGTCTAATAGTAAAAAAAAAAATCAGGCTGTTATTTATCCAAGGGTTCATTTGGTTGGTTGAAGAGAAAATATAAATAATGATGTTATTTTCTTATTTTTTGTGTGTGTGAAAAAGAATTCATTACATTTGAGGGAAGCTTTCAAAAGGTTTGTCTAAGGCAATTTTGACTTTTGACTACTGCATCTAACTAAATGATTAGTCTAGCAGATTCATCTTTTTACAAAACCTATTTTCTAACTTAATGGTGAAATGTGGCCTAAGAGAACCGCAGAACCTGTCATTTCTCCTTCTTTTTTACATTTTTAATAAAATAAAACTGCATATTATATAGTTACATATATCTTATCTTCAAACCTCTTAATTATCCAGCTTTAAGGAATAAGTAATTCGACATTGCCCAAAACAGAGGTTAGAAGAAGTCTACGGCCAACCAGGCCATTGGATAGGTAAGTTATGTTCACATGTCACAGCCATTCAACAAACTTGGAGACTTGGGGTTTTGAGTAGGGAATCAAAGCAATTTTCTTGTGGAATAGAATCTATGATATGATTCTAACGGTTGATTGCCAAATCAAGTGCCTTTGCATGGTTTGATTGCTTATGTTCACAGACGTGTAGGAAAGCTAATATAAATAAATAAATCAATGTCGTGACTAGATGCCATGAATTTGTACCAGTCACATCCACTTTTGTGGGAAGTTTTAAAGATTTTTTTCATTTTTCATAACTAACGGGAATATTTTTGACTGTATTTTTATTAAATATTCTAAGAGAAGCATAAAATTAAGTGTTGTAGAGATGAGGATGCTCAGGTGGATTAGTTGCCTTACACTTAGAGACAAAATGAGATTGGAGTAGCTCCAGTGGTAGATAAGATTTGAGAGAGTTGTCTTGCATAGTTTAGTCACATAAAATGCTGATCGTCCGATGACCTAGGTAAGAGAGTAGATGTATTAGATTTGGACAATGTTAAGAAAGATAGAGATAGATTTAAAAAGATTTGGTTAGGAAGTATAAAAAATGATTTTGATTTACTAGGATTAGATGAGAATATGATACTTAATAGAACATATTGAAGAAAAAGGATTCATATAGCAATCCTCTCATAGTAGGATGAAGCTTGTTATTGTATTTTTATTAAATATTCTATTTTACAGGATGTGATCTTGATGCAATTTCTTGTTTTGGTTCCAGCATTGTTATCACCCGCCTAATTATTTGCTTTTACTGTCCATGCAAAAGCTAAAATGTAGTGACTGTTGGATACCGAGTGTTTTATCTTACAGATCGGAAAGCATGGCTTGATTATTGAATTCACTGACCCTGATTATAATACAAGGCGCAGTGCAACTTACTTGCCTGAGGTGGCTGCCCATGAAGGTACAAGGGTTTTTTTTTTAATTTGAAAATTTTGTTTTCTTCAAATTTTCAGTGAATAATATGATCACAATGCTGCCCCCTTCGTTTTGCATTGAACCAACTTTTCAAATAGAAGTTACTTGGTTGAACATTAACTCAAAAAAATTTGGCAAAAATATCTCATCATGAGTGCAGTAACACACACACACACACACAGAGAGAGAGAGAGAGAGAGAGAGAGAGAGATTGCTAGTATCTAATTTCTAGTGTATTCCATAACGATCCTTGACCAAAGTAAATCATCAAACCAATTCAATATTATTCTTATAGCATCAACTGACCATTTGCATCCCTAATAAGCAGGTTGGACCAAGATTGAAGCCATCGACTCTCTCATGAGGAAAGCAGGCTATAATAGTGTAATCACCGAGTCCCTTCGCAAGCGACTTCGCATCACTAGGTACCAAAGCACCTTATATACCATGCATTACAGCGAATATATTGCTTATGTGAAAACCAGCCGAGCTCAGTACCCCACAATTAACGGGGTAAAGCCATCCATTGATTTGTGGCGTTGCTAGATGCACACCACCTATTTAGTTTAAATTTGATTCAGCTGGGCAAAAAAAAATTGTAATTTGATTTTTGACCCATCTGTTATTCAACTGCCATCATTCTTATGGCCTTTGATAACTTTATTTAAAAGATACCAGCAACTTTGTTGTTAACTACATGATTCAATACTTATGCATGGCTAAAATTGTATTTATATATATTATTTTAATCATTTATGTGATATAAAAACAAGTCATTTTATACTCTTTTACAGTTTGTTGAAATGATCAGTTTATTAGGGCAGCTGGGTGAGAAATTAATTTGATTTTCTTACCCACCTGCTATTCAACTGCCATCATTCTTATGATATTTGATTGATTTTACTTGAAAGATGACAGAAACTTTGTTTTTAAGTATATATGTTGATACTTATGTAAAAGCTGTATATGCAGTTGTTTAATGATTTCTGTGATAACAGTTTATTTGATTTTTACAAAAAATCTATTCAGTTTACAGAAATGATATTCAGTTTATCAGGGCATTGTTACAGGGACCTTGAATCTCTATAGTGTTGATCAGGTTTCCCAGGTAAAGAATTGAGAGATAATTTCCCCCTTTTTTATTTGTTAGGGTTTCTTTGATCGATGGGCGCCAATTGAATCGCTTTTATTTGAACCGTCTCATGGTTTTTTAGTCGATCGTTATATCTTTTATGCCAATAATGAAATTTTAATTTAACCTAATTAATTATATACCCTAAACCCTAATAACTTAATATATTATTTGATGAAGTCTGCAATTCTTCTACATATCAGTTATTCATTATTTGCATCATGCATGTATTTTAAATAAATGGTAAATTTCAAGTGTATAGTATATATAATAATTGATATATAAGAATATATAAGGAGTCATCAAATAAGTGATTAAAGTAAATGAAACTTTTAAATTTGTGAGTGCTATTTGTTGAATAAAACAACATATAATTGAATGAGTCGATCATTGTTCAAATTTTATTTATTTATATATTAGTTTATAATTTCTTTTAAACCGAACCTGTTTGTGAGTGACATTTGAACCTAACATTTGATCCTACTTAATGTTAGGAAAGTAGGGCAAAGAAATAGTGTAATTTTTTAATTAGTTATTTATAGAATGATGAAGGTTCTATGGAGATTATAATAATAATCATTATACTATGAAATAATATAATTAAGTATCAAATGACTAATATATACATGTATATGGATTGTTTATTAAGATTGTCGGAGTGGTGGTGATAATAAGAGTTGACGTTGATTTTTGTGATGTCGTAGGTGGCTTTTAGAATCAAATCAAAATCAAAATTTAAGGGATAGAAAGAGCATAATGGGGAGTGCATCCCTCCAAGTAATAGAGGTGAATGCGTGCATCAATGGTCTTGATGAGTGTTGTCGATGAGTTTGTTATGAGATGAATGTAACATGTGGGATGCAAGAGCTCGACAAATGTCATTGTGGATGATTGAGGTTTTGTTTGGCTTAGATTTTCGTTTAGGAAAAAATTGATTTAAAAGTGATTTTTACAAAATTTTCATTCTTCTAATTAGGGATCAAAAGTTGAAGTTTATTGTTTGGATAATTAGTGCTTTTAAGGAGCCATTAATGATTTTGTTTGATCAGGTCTTACAATTAAAACAGTAAATCCGGAATGTCCCTTAAGGTTAGTTGAAAAATACAGTGCATTGTTTATGGCCGAGGGGGTAATTACGATATTTCTTTCCTTGGAACAACGGACCGCAGTGCGGACGGAGTCCTTGTTTCGTTTTTTGAAATAAATGCTAAATGTAATTTTATTTAAATGCCGTTTAGTAAAGCACCTTATTCAAACAATTAAAAAAAAAAAAATTAATTTTCACGATCTCAACATCTAAATGCACCAAATAAGTTTAGCCAAACGAAACTTGAGTTTTCTATGAGTTGCATTTTCACTTGGGGTTGTGATGAGTCAAGTATATTGCTCTGTGGGTGATGATGATTTACTTTTGAGACAGGTCATGTAATCTAATCTAACTATATAACATCTTCATGGCTAGTTAATCTTACCTACAATGTTTACCTACACTTGATTGAATGCGTTGGTATAGCTTGAGTCTGTACTTACACTTTGTAAATTAAGCAAAAAAATTAGAATTGGGTGTTCCTTAGAACGTGAATTAATTCACTTAGATAAATACTAATCAAACAAATAAATGTGAATTTAAATACTTTTTAAAATGATAAGCAGGGGAAGTTATTCATTATGCAGCCAAGGGAGAGAAGGAAATAAAAAAAAAAAAAAATTTAAGATCAAAATCGTGGGGTGAGAGAGGCTCGGACTCTCGACCTCAGGATAACTCAGGAGCCATTAAGGATTTCGTTTGATCAGGTCTTACAATTAAAACAGTAAATCCGAAATGTCTCTTAAGTTTAGTTGGAAAATACAGTGCATTGTTTATGGTTGAGGGGGCAATTATAATATTTCTTTCCCTGGAACAACGGAGCGCAGTGCGGACGGAGTCCTTAATTTGTTTTCTGAAATCAATGCTAAACGTAATTTTAT
This sequence comes from Cymbidium sinense, assembly GCA_021442155.1. Taxonomy (NCBI): domain Eukaryota; kingdom Viridiplantae; phylum Streptophyta; class Magnoliopsida; order Asparagales; family Orchidaceae; genus Cymbidium; species Cymbidium sinense. The sequence continues at coordinate 114,351,115 of CM038219.1, read as the reverse complement.
TTAAATGCCGTTTAGTAAAGCACCTTATTCAAACAATTAAAAAATAATAATTTTCACGATCTCAACATCTAAACGCACTAAATAAGTTTAGCCAAACGAAACCTGAGTTCTCTATGAGTTTAGGAGTGTGCATTCGGTCGGATTGGACAGATCGGTTTTTTAATTTGCTAATCCGTTTGGTTTGAAATTTAGAATCCAAAAATCCGATCCGTATAAGATTTAATATAATTCGAACTAATCCAATCAAAAAAAAAAAGTTTGGATTTTAGGTTCGGTTTTTAAAAAACTGAAAATAATTAAAATCCAAAACCTTTTATGTAATTTTGTGAATATTCTGTTATGGATTCCACCTATAAGAGAGATAATTAAAATTCAAAACCTGCAAGGAGAAATCCTTTTTGTGGTACAGGCAGATTTCTGATTTGAAAGATTTTGTATTTAATAAAAAAATAAATATTAAATATATTACTTAAAGAGTACTAATTAACTATTTAACTCCTATTGTTAGGCCAACTGCAGCCTTCTATAAAGCCAATTATAAGTTATTAATATTAAAAAAAAATTAATATATAAGCATTCTATTAGAATAGATAATAATATTAAATTCAATCAGTAAAAGCCGCATTAGATCACAATAAAATTTTCTGAAAAATAATAAAAAAATTGTTTGTCAAACATTAAAATTCTTTTAAGAAATTATAACCACATAGCAAAAGATTCATATACATGCAATTTAAAAACTAACAGGAAATCTTAGTCAATATGAATGTCTATACTCATTAAGTACCTTATCTTATAATGGCGGCAGGAAAATTTTGATACCATTTTTAATAACATAACATATTTGCCATTAAGCCAATAAAATTTATATGCTAACAAAAAGAAAATTTTCAATTGCAATGTTATAAACATTCATAAACATTTCACATTTAAAAAAGATTATAATTACATATCGCAATTGACATGAAAGCATGATCACGATTGTCTACATTCGGTGAACGAGTTCCATTATAATCTAAAAAAGTACCATTTTTACCCTTTGCATATTTTTTTATCAGCTCAAATGATGAGCGTCGAAAGAAATTTAATCTACAAAACACAGATATAAGTGGTTATTGAACTTCGATAAGCAATAATATTAAAAGATCTAAAATAGATGGAAAGCAACAAACATAACAAATACATAAATATAAATATAAGAACTTTTTTTAAGAAAAAAAATCTGACCTGAAGCTTACGTGTGAGGTTGTACTCATAGTTTTTGATTAATGGCTTGAAATATTAAGCTTTTATGCTTTTCTACAATTACAATTTATTAGATTATGATTAGAAACATCGATAAAACAAAGAGAGATACTAAAAATGAAAGTAAAATTCAAAAGAAAAGAAAGGCTCAGTCAAAAAAATTACTAAGAGCAATGTAATATGAGCGGAGCATCCAAACTCCATATTGGAGGTTACAATCACATATAGCAAAGTAAATGAAATATAACATCAAAGCCATCATCAAATCGCCGCCAAACATCCCCAAACCTGCATGTGAATTCACCTAATACAAAAAAATCCTCACTCAATCAGCTCATATTCATGAAAGCATCCCTCAAAAGTTATTCTATAGGAACCGTAAATGCCCAACAAACATGATTCCATGAACTACAAGTCTGCAAAACACACTCAGAAGATATAATTTCTCCTTATAACAGCCAAGAAAACCATGCTTCAAATATAATCATATAATTTCTCCATGCAAATTTCAGCATACAAACTTTTATTTTAAGGGCAAACTATCTTAGTGAAGAGGGTATTGCTGAAACATTACAGGAACACTAGATGTATGGTTGAAATGAGTGAAATCTGAACTCTGATGCTACAGCCTACAAATGCTCAACGTTTCAAAGAGAGGAGCACTAGATGTATGGCTGAAACATTACAGGAAAAAAAAAATCCAAATCTCATATTGATTTTCAAAAAGTCACAACACAGTGAACAGTGAACACACCAACCCGACCACCCGTGATAAAAATATAATTGCTAAACACTGAACACACCATCCCGGCTCACAACACACCCACTAGCTTTAGCTTACTTGCCACCGGCTCACAAGTCAGAACACAAAGTAGGCAAGTAGCAGTATTTCAAAACAAAAACTCCATAGTCCATAGATATCAGTTAATTAAAATAAGATCAATGCAAAATGAAATTGAGAACTTCATTGTCTATGAGACTATGACACACTTTAGACTGAACTCATTGTCATTAAGCCTAAAAATAGAGAGCCAATCCAATCTATATTGCTGAACAGGGTTTCACCATATGTCAACTAGTAATTATCAAGCAATAAAAAAATTATAAATCATAAAAGAATCTACTAAAATATATTATTTCATAAGATGATGTATATGAGTATATCAGATGTAGATCAGATCATCATTAATATTTTACCAAAAGGTTGGATCATCTATAACCTTCGATAGATCTGAAAGAAAAAGTATTAATGCATAATATATTATGGTAGTGATGTATGATTGAAAAAATAAATGTAAGTAATCGGATAAGTCTAAAAGATATAACAATACCTTCATCAAATTTATGAATATCATGAATGTCCTCAACATTGACTGCTCACTCTCATCCAATCTTGGGCACAAATAAGAGCTTATACTATTTTTGGAGATAAAAGAAAAGCATCTAAAACACCACCAAAAAGTAAGGCTACATGATATAAAAACCAAAATATCTCTAACCATTTGAGATAAGATTGGAAACTTTGGAGCATTAACCTTCCACCATGTTAAAATATTAAAGTCATCTTGCATAACTTCAGAGTCTTCAACCAAGTATTTATCTAAGTCTGTTTTACTCTTAAGATCATCTCTCCCATAATTATGCCTATTGAACTTCTCAACCATCATGTACTTTCTCCCCCCATCCCTTGGATCATGATGGCAACAATATTTTGTCTTATCTCAAGCAATTTCATCTCTATTTCTAACTAACTTCATCTTATAATCAACAATAAACATATCGGCTAGCCAATTTAGCCCACTCCAAGTCAGGATACATATCCATCACAACAAATTCAATATATCTAAGTTTGAACATGGGATCAAGTACAACTGCAAGATAAATATTCATATTCATTTTATCAACACATCCACAATACTTATCAAACTTTAATTTCATTTTCTTTGCCATGCTACTAACTTCAAGATCATTATGGGATTCCCAACTTTGAAGCACACATTGGACCTCCGCAATCTCATGAAAGAATGTATTTGAAGTGACATATAAGGAACCGAAAAAGTGCAGAGTCAGTTCATAAAATCTTTCTAAGAATGTAACAAGTCTTCTTGCATTATCCTAATCACCATCACATGAAACTCCACCTCCACCATGATTTGCATCCACTTCCTTCTCCAACTCTATTCTAAATTGAGGATCAACCTCTTCATATCTCTCAAAAGCTTTTTGAAATTGAAGCGTTGAATTTAACATCAGATATGTAGAATTCCACCTTGTAGGTACATCCAAACACAACAAGCTTTTGCTTTGTATTTTTTCGATTTCAATGCATTCTTTGAATTTTTTAAGTCTTGATGGTGATGTAAATGTACCTCACCGCTTGCTTGCATTTACCAACCTCCTTAATTCCATCTTGAACAATAAGTTTTATAATATGTGCAACACATCTCATATGTAAGAACTTACAATCAAGAACACTTCCCTCTCATTTAGAAAATTTCTTCTGCAAATGATTGATAATACCATTATTGGAGCTATCATTATCAACTGTGATTGTAAATACTATATTAATACCTCAATCAATCAAGCATCTCTCTACCTCCTGTCCAACAATCTCCCCTCTATGACTATATATGGGGCAAAAATTAATGACTCTCTTATTTAACTTCCAATCTTCATCAATAATGCCACATGTAATTAATTGATGTCCATGTGTCGGTTGTCACGCAAACCCTTGTAGTTGAATCTCATAATATTTTTTTTTCAAAGCATTCTTCTCGTCTAAGTAAAATTCAAAGCAATCACGAGTGAGTGTCCAACGGGAAGGTATTTTAAACATTGGGCAACATTGAGTCATAAAATATTTGAACCCATATCCTTCAACATGTTTGAATGGTAATTCATCCATAATTACCATGGTTGCTAAAGCTTTTCTAACAACTTCTTGTTCAAACCTCCAAGCTTTGAGACCGCCAGTATTTTGTTCACGTTTACCACTAGGTTGCAATACTAGTAGAGTTTGACTTTTTTTCATGTTATGAGGATTCTTCTGACATACATAAAGATGTGTCCGTAAAGTTGTAGTACCATTAAGTTTTGTATCACTATGATAAGTCTTCCCACAGTAGTTACATTTACTCATCTTTTTTCCATTGGAACTATTTAATTTAGTAAAATGATCCCAGACATCAGATCTTGGTCGGACTGTCTTTCTTGTTTTCTTTTCAAAAGATGACTTGCTACTTGAAGCACTTGCAACACAATGGGTATTATCTTGGTTGATAGATATTTGATTTGGGGAAGAATCAATCATGTTAGAACTCTCTCCACAATGAGACATCTAATCAAAGTGTAATGAGATCAAGAAAGAATAAGCCAAATGAGAGTAGAAAAAAGTAATATCAAATTATTTTTATTCAAACTTCTATGAACCATTGCTAACATGAATATAGCATAGCAAGACTCATTAGTCTACTTTTTTAGCTAATCATATACATAAATGGTAAAAATAAGCTTGCATTGCATCACTAGTAAAGCCAAATGCATCAAACATTTCAATTTTCAAAGATACTAATCACCAAATTCCAACTTTCAGTTTACTAATTATCACTTTAGGCACCATATATCATTTAGAAAATCCCAGCCTTTATAGTGTGAACTTAATGAAATTTCTAATCAACTTTATGGCATAAGGGTACCTAAAGAAATTTCAATAATTTTGATACCATTAGAAGAAGGCTATTGACCTTCACATCTATATTAAATTTCAAGTCAAGAAAATACGATGAAATTTATAGAAAAAGATATTATGCCTAATTAGAGGTATAAGTGAGTTGAACCATCCAATAAATTTATAATTGTTGTAAAGCAGTTCATAAAGTAAAACCATCCAATAATCTGTAGCACCTGCATTCCATGCATAAGCTTGATGTGGAGCAGCCAACCAAATACACCCTTCAACATAGCTTGATAAGAAACAGCCAAAAAATAAATAAAAATACAGGCACATAGGGAGATCAACAGGGAGATGAGGAGATCAACAAGTTACAAGGCAGTAAACCCAAGGTCCTAAACCAAAGATGAGAGCTTAACTGGAACGATTAATTAAAAGAACATTTGATCCAAAAAGGCATAAGAATTATACATATGGCGAAAAACATATTACCCCTAAAATGAGAAACATATTGCCTTCACTCTCTTTTGTACGCATTTGATCCAAAAAGGCATAGCTCTAGAATTATACACCATTTGATCCAGAAATGACCTCAACCCAGAGTGAAAAATATATTTCCAGTGCCGATCAAGCTAACCAAGGCAAAAAAGAAACAACATAACAAAGTAACAAACAACCATATAGAAAAAAATAGAAAGTCAGAAAGAATCAGCCTGCATACAAAATAACCCATTAATCCATTCCGCCGATAAGCAATACCAAAGAATAGAAACTGGAGCCAACCGAGGTGATAGTAAACAACTCCAAGTCTCCAAAGCAGAAAACACTAAATCCATGAGAATCGAGAGAACCTGCCAGATTCTGAATGCCGAGAACCGGGAGTCCGTGAGAATCGAGACCAGAGCCCAGAGAGAAAACTTAGAAGAGAACGAAGAAATTCAAGTTTGCCTTTAGAGTTTACTATAAGGATTAAGATTAGGGTTGCCTTGTGGATTGCAAACTCAAAGAGCTTGACAGTATGGCAGCAAGAGAGAGAGGCGGAAGCAGAAGAGAACAGATGAACATAAAAAACGCCGACAATACAAGTGGAAATTGAAAGCGAAGAGTCAAGTGAGGAGAATCACATGGGATTGCCTTTCCTTTTCCTCCTCCTTTTTGCTTTCTTTTTTGGATTTTTTTTTGCGGCCATGATGCGGATAAATTTTTTTTAATTTTTTGGATTATAAATTTTTTAAATCCAATCCATAATCCAAAAATCAAATTTAGCTAAAATTAAATCCGAAATCCAAAATAAAATTAAAAAATCGATCCAAATTTAAACTTTCGGTTCGATTTTAATTGGATTTTCGGTTTAAATCGAATTATGCACAACCCTATATGAGTTGCATTTTCACTTGGGGTTGTGATGAGTCGAGTATATTACTCTGTGGGTGATGATGATTTACTTTTGAGATAGGTCATGTAATCTAATCTAAGGGTTGTTTTGCGCATTTGAGCATCGATCATAAACGATTTGAGTGCATATAAATTTTTTTAGTTTTGCTAAGTGTAAATAAATATAATAATGTATTTCAAATATATTAGAAATTATTTTTCTGTATTTGGAATTTGTCTGACAATAAATATCTAAGAAGTGATGCGCGCACCGCCAGCGCTCCACCGGCCGCTCGCCGCCGGGCCGCACGCGCCATCATTGCTTCAGCCACCGCACCAGCGCCACACCAGCCTAATTATTTTGCTTTTTTAGTAGATTGTAGAATATTCATAACAGAAGATGAAAAGAATTAATAGTTTGGTTTGCTGTATTTGAAATGCAAAAGGATCAGATATAAAATGATTTTGTTTGGTTGAGAGTTTTAATTAATGACTTTGCTTATAGAAAGAATAAGGTGACGTCCGCGACGGTGGCCGGCTGAGACGGGGTCGACGCCGCTGCTTGCCGGCCACCAGCCGCCGCCCACACCCCGTGGTCGCCCGTGATGTTAAAACCTTCGATTATATTATATTTTCTCAACCAAATAAAAAAATAAGTTTATAAAACTCTCAACAAAACAATAAAATAATCGCTTTATATGATTTAAACGCAAATAACCAAATCTAATTATATAACATCTTTATGGCTAGTTAGTCTTACCTACAATGTTTACCTACACTTGATTGAATGCGTTGGTATAACTTGAGTGTGTACTTACACTTTGTAAATTCAGCAAAAAAATTAGAATTGGGTGTTCCTTAGAACGTGAATTAATTCACTTAGATAAATACTAATCAAACAAATAAATGTGAATTTAAATACCTTTTAAAATGATAAGCAGGGGAAGTTATTCATTATGCAGCCAAGGGAGAGAAGGAAATAAAAAAGTAAATTTTAAGATCAAAATCGTGGGGTGAGAGAGACTCGATCTCTCGACCTCAGGATTACTCATGCAAAGAAACCTAGCGATAGCCAACCGTGCCACCACCCCGCCGGCTGTAGAAATGTGCTAGAGAGGCTCGATCTTTTTATAATGTATTCTATTTTCCTTTACTTTTTTGTCCTACTTATCCTATAAATGATGTTATTAATATTTTTTTTAAAGAAGCACTATTAGTATTGTTTTTTTTCTTTGATATTAAAAAATATGAGTTAAATACTATGTCAACAAAATGGTGATTGACTTGCTAATGAATCAATGATGTGTTTGAGGCCGCGAGTGTTGTTTCTTTGGCATGATTTGAATTTAAGCTTTTTAAAATTTGTGTAAGAGTTCAAGATATTCTTACTTGGTAGAAATTTCATTCTCTAATTTGAGTAATTATAAGTTATTTGTGTTTACTGCGCTAGTAGTGAAAGTTGCGACATTGGTTCTAATTTTAAGTATTCATTTGATTGATGTTGTCATTGTTATTTTGCTATTAGTGAGATTATCTTTTGTGGGAGCTAATTACATGATATCTTGACCATCATAAAGATTAGTTTTTTAATGCTAAGAAGATATTGTTTCACCATTTATTCTCAATGTTTTCACTTGGTAGAGGTACAAAATAATTATTTTCACTAATGTCAATGATTTTATCAGTAGGATTTATGATTGAACATGTCAATTTTTATTGGAATATATGTGGATTATCTTTATTATTTTCCAATTAAAGGGTCTTAAGAAGGCCTCCAAGAAAGACTCTATGAAGGGCCTCAATATTGACTTCAGGGAATTTTCTTGTCTCCATTACAAATGTTGCAACTACTCTTTGAAGGAATCTTCATCTTTCTGATCAAAAATATAGAGTTGTAAGGAGTTCTTAATAATTCTTCAGTTTACACTGAACCAATCAAAAATAATATGGAAAATTAGAAAAATAGACATTAGTAAGAGAAAGATAGTAAGACTATTATTGCACTTGCCCTTTTAGTTAGTAATAAAGTCCTTGCAAAGCAATAACATAGTAATAGGGAGGATCAATGCATTTGGCATTTAGTTAGGTTATTTTGAGATTGAGTTAAGGTGGAATTAGGTAATTTCAAACTATGTTAATGAATCAAGATTCTTCATGAAAGCTATATTAGAGATGTAAAAGAGTTTGACCCCTATTAGCCTCACTTTTGGAGTGAGTTCTGAGCTTCCTCATCATAGATCTAGGACTTTATAGACACTAAGAGTTCCTTAGTCTTAAGACACTTCTAGTGATTAGGTAAACATTTAACCTAACCCTAGAGACTTAGAATAGTTAGAACAATAGGTTGTGCCTTAGAGAGGAGGACTTTCTTAGCTCAAACCCAATCCTTACTTCCTTCTTTCAAACCAAACCTCAAATTCAAATTCAAATTCCAAAATCAACTATCATAATGATTGAAATCCAAAATTCAAACTCTAAATCCTTCTCTTGATTTTGATCTTATGGACTTAGCCTTAACCAAATCCAAATCAACCCTAATGCAATTGATTTTCTTAATTATCAAATTCAATCTCAAAACCAAATTCCAAATCATAAATCAATTCCAAACTCCAAATGATTGAAACTCATGATTAAGTCTAAATTCCAAAATCCCTTCCTAAGCCATATGAACCACCTTCATATGTTTAGCCAAAACTCCTTCAAGCCAACTCAAACTTGGTTGATTTCTTTATAAATTAATCATTCTTTCACTTATATTCACAATATAAATGAAATCCAAATTCAAACCATTCAAATCAAATAAAAATAAATCAAACCAAATCAAGACTCTTCTTAAGCCATATGAACCCACCTCCACAAGCCCAATCAAATCTTGATCCACATCAACCCAAACATGATTGGTTTCTTTATAAATCAATAATTCCTTCATTTATACTCATAAATATAAATAAAACCCACCCTCCAATAACCAAAAATAAATCAAACCAATTCAAAATCCAAGTTAGCCTCTTTTGATCTACATTCCTAAGCTTAATTAAACTTGCTTTCAAATCACTCCAAACTCAAGTGATTTTCTCACATTCATATATAAATGAAATATAAATTCAAATGGTCCAAACCAAATCCAAATCAAATCAAATTCCCAATTTTATCCATTTTAGTCAAACTTTTGAGCTTGGCTAAATGACATTTAAATCAACTCCTACAATCATTGATCCAAATATAAACATAAACCACCATTATCAAACCAAATCCAAGTCAACCCAAATCAAGCCCAAGTTGACCCTTTTGACTTGAAAGTGTCATATGAACCAAATGGGTTTATATTTCAAGCTCATATGTGGGTTCAACTAAACTTAAATCAAACCTCACCAATGGACCAATTTAGGCTCACTTGATCGAAAGTGACCTAAAGGACCTTTTTGAGCCAAGTTCTAATCTAACCAAAATTGGATTGAACTAAGCATATCTAAACCTCAATCATGATTAACAATCATCATGGGGTGATCAACCACCTTGAATTAGGTCAAGCCAAGTCAAACCTAGCCTTTGATCAAGTCAACATTTAGCCCAAATGAAATCCAAACTAGCCAAAATTCATCATATGAAAAATTGATTGAAACCATTAACTCAAACTCATTCATAATCAATGATTGAATATGAAAAAATCATCAATTGAGCCAAACCAAGTCTAATTGGTCACTTGATCTAAGTTGACCCAAATTGGCCTAAAAAGCCAAAATAGGTCAAATCATGATTTAATCCAAATTGATTGCAACCAATGACTCAAGTTCATTCCAAATCACTTATTGAACTTGACCAAAGCCATGATTGAGCCCAAGTTGACCAATTGGTCAACTTGACCCAACCTCGCTTAAATTGACCTAAAAGGTCAAATTGACCAAAATTCAAATTAATTCCAATTTAAACCAAGCCAAAGCCTACATTCATTTTCAATCAACCAATTGAACTTGACTCAACACCTAGCCTAACCCAATTTTGTTAAATTGGTCAACTTGACCAATTTGACCATTTTGAATCCAAATGAGTCAAATCCAAACCTAGACCAAAACAATCCAAATTAATTGAACCAAAACATCCTAAATCATCATATGAACTAAGCCTTGGTTTGACCCAATTTGACCAAATCAACCTAACCCAACCTAAAATGAAACCCATTTGACCAATCCAAACAAACCTTTAAAATCCAACTTATGAAATCTTATGGGCTGACCTAACTCAGCTTAAACTCACTCTAGGTCAGCCTAAGACCTCCCCAAAAGCCAAGTGGGCCCCACCAAGGGGATTAGCCATCAAACCATTGGATTTAAACTTTAAAACCAATGGATCCAAGCCAAAGTCAACTTTTTCATCTCCATGACAGTTCATTAGCACTCCATGGAACTTTCTCCCACCGCCCACCTAGCCAACCTAACCCACCCAGTTTCATGAGTTGACTCCACCGAAACCAGCACCCATTGGATCTGAAACTTTGCATCCTTGCATAATGGATCCATGGAAGCCTTCCATCACTCCTCCTATCCCTAACGTGTCACCTTGACTTGATGGAGACAAGTCTGGTGGTTGGACGACGAAGAGCTAGTGCAAATCGTGCGCATGCTGCCGTCCATCCATCAGTAGAAATTGAGGGGTATACCCCCTTAATTCGGGCATGATTTCAAACACCCTTGCATCGTGAGCCTTCCTAAGTCAATTTTGAAGCTCCTCAAAGTGTTTTCAAGGATCCCCAAGCCCTATTCGATCGACATTGCCCATTCCCGAGCAAAGTCAAGAAAGGGCATCCCAATCCCGAGCAATACTCCCTCTCCACTAAATCAAATTTTAATTCCTCTTAGTCACACCATCATCATACCCTATCTAATCCAATCGAACCAATTCCTAAGCTTCCAAGCCACGGGAGGAGTGAGTTTGATCAGAGCCGAGCCCCTTGCGTGCGTGGATTAGTCAACCAAGCCTTCCACACCAAATCAAGCTCAAATCTCTTCAACATGGACTCGCCTCAAATAGACGAAGCTACCTCCAGTGTTACACCATTGGACATTAGCTCCGGTGATGTAATTTCACAAACTGAGCCTTGTATGGAAAAGTGGGTTGGTCTTTTGTGAAGTAAATTCAAATTTCATGGATTTTTGACTGTTGGATGTGTGCGTCTCCCTTCCCGAAGGTGTGGGAAGATTTGGAGACAATCTGAGCTTGGGTGAGCTCGGATTGAACGAGGGAAGATGGACGATCCATCCCGCGTGATTGGGATGTATGGCTCTGATTGAATCCCGCGGTAGAGCCTTCGATTTCTTTCCTAAACTGCAGATCGAATTGTGGTCATCCGATCTTAGATCGGACGGTCCACAGAGAAAGGCCGTCCACCGCCGGCTGAGTCAGCGCGTGGATGTGACTACTTAAATTGCCAATCCCATCAAGCCACATGGAAAGCGTCGTCAAGGCCACCATAAGGCTTTAACTAAGGCTAATTAATTGATTTTAATCTTGAAATTTCCTAAATTCATAACTAACTGTAGAAAAATCCAGAAGATGCAAACTTAGGCTCATTTTGAAGATAGTTCAGAGTAGAATCTAGAAAAATTATCATTAATTAATTTTGAGTAGTGAGTTTAGCTTAATTAGAGTTTTATTAAAAATATAATTAGCTTAATTACACTTTAATTAAGTACTCAATTAATCTCAAATTTTTTGTGGATGTTTAGGGGGATGACCTTTGTCCCCACCTATTTTTTTTTTGGGATTGATTAATTAAAAATCACTTGATTAAGCCCTAATCACTCTCTTAATTTAATTAATCATAATTAATGAATGAATAATAACTTGATTAATCATTTAAATATAATTATCTTTGTTGAACAATAAGATAACTTAGGGGATGTGATTGGGGAGACTTTTCCTAATTCATTTCCTAAGTTTTTTTTACATTTAAAAATCAAATTAATTAATGGCTAATGGAATGATTAATTGATTAATTAAGTGACTAATCTTAAAAATAAGGAAATCAAAATCTAATTAAATGCTTAATTGATTTAGAGATTAGGATTGAGGCCTTGCCCTTGATCCTTTTCCCTAAATTAATTTCATCATTCAAATTAAAATATAACCAAAGTGTTTAATCAATTAAATAAAGGCTTAATAAAATTAAAAGTAAGAATCAATTCATCCACACCTAAGCAACCTTTAATTGATCTTGGGTAGCTCCTTGAGTTTTCAATAACCCAAGGTGAGAGATAAGTAAATTATGGTTGACTCATATATGTGAGAAAGCCATAAAAGTAATTAAGTGAGATCCCTTAAGTTTAATTAACTATTAATCATAAGCCAATTGCATTAGGCCCCTTTCATTTCTTAGGAACATTGCAAATTTACTTTTCATGTGGTTGCATATTATATTGGCTTATTATTAAATAGTTAATTAACTTAAGGTGATATACATAAGGGTTAATTAATTCATTTAATTCGTACCTTAACTTAATTAAAATATAAAATCAACTTAAATATTTCTCATTAAATCAAATAAATTCACACATGAGAATTGGGTTAGGATTATAAAACCTCCTTCATATTTCCTAAATCAAATCAAACTCAAAGTAAAAAATGTCACTAAAGAATTTTGGTTTACTTTAAATAGCTTTATTTAATGTGATTGTCCGTAGGAATTAATTAGGATGACTAAAATCATGTGCTTACATTCATTTATTTCTTTCCAATCATGCTAATATCATGCATTCATTACTTTATTTTTTTTTTCAAATTGCATGTGTTGACTTAAATTTAAAATATGTGTGCTATTAAATTTATTAAATCAAAAACTATTTTCAAAAGCCTATAAATTAGTTATTATAAATGAAGTGATGCTAATTACAAATATCTATAAGCTTGCATATGATAATAATATAAGATATGCAATATGAAGTTCTCTTTCCTTATCCTACATGAATTCACATAGGAATTGCAAGTGAATAGTTCATTTGAAAAGAACACAACACTTGCCTAAATCTACTCCTATGCATCTCCATGTTAAGATTAAGGAAGAATTTAATATCACATATGCAAATCACATAATCAAATCAAACATAATTTCTTGCATGATTCCCTATTCATGTGGTTCTTTATACATTCATATGTATTTGAGAAAAGTGGTATATTAGGACATCCCAAGTTACAAGTTTAAGTGAATCTTGTACCTTAATAAGAAGCTACTAAAACTCTATACATATGCATGTGTGATGTGGCAATAAAGAATCATAAATCAAATAATTCAAGCATAACCTTTTGCATGGATTTTTCTATCCTTATAATTATTCATACATTTACATGTATTTAAGAAAATTAGTCCTGGGACATCTGGGACTGCCTAAGTAGGTCTTGTATCTTACACCCCTGGTGTAGAAAATAATGACATTGTAATCACTTAAAACTTTTATACATGTAAATGTGTATTTAGCTAATGGATGAAAAATCTCTCTTTTCTATATAATAAATACATGCATTCATAATTTAATCAAAAATAAAATATTTAAATTCAAAATATACTTCTTTGCATTCATCATCAAAGTGTGCTAAGATTTACATTACATGTATATGTATGCTTAGGATTATTCATATGTATGATATACATGATAGAAAAAAATAAATGAATGTGTGTTATGTGATAGCAATCTATTTCAATTAATCTTAAGATGCCTTTCTCATTGAATATGATTATTTAGAATGAACCTAAACTAAAGGTTAATTAAAACGCATGATAAACATTCACTAAAGAAAATTTATTAATTAACTTACCTTAGAAATGTCTTAAGGTAGGGGTAAAAGAAAGACCCCCTCTCTTTCTTCTCTTTATAACACTTAGTTGCTAAGTGTAGGCTATATGAAATAAAAGAAAACACTAAGTAAAATCTTCAATCTAATTAATTCACTTAAAGAGAAATTAATCCTTTATAAATTAAATCCCTCACACTTAGCAAATTATAACTCTAAAGCCTAGTTAGGATATACCACACAAGCCTTAACGCATACACATTAGATTAAGTCACCATTATTAGCTTTATGTTAGGGCGGTGCATGACTTGATGAATGTTTGGTTTTATTTATTTTAGACCTGATGTATGTCTATGTTAGATGCTTAATTGTGTATGTAATAAATAAATAAATTAAATAAATAATATATATATATATATATATATATGTAGGGTTGTGCTAAATAAATAAATAAATAAATAAATAAATAAATAAATAAATAAATAAATAAATAAATAAATAAATATATATATATATATATATATATATATATATATATATATATATATTTTTTGCTGTGCAGGTTGCTTATACTCCTAAGCATAGCCCAAGTTAGAATATGTGGGCTTGGTTACCCATGTGTAGGGTGCTAAGTCTAAATTATTCATATGATTGCTTGGGTTGCATGGTGTGTTTAACTAATATTTATTTTGCACGTGTGACTAGATTTACTTTCCTTCCTTTTAATATAATTTTGTATTAGGATTAGGATAAGTGTTAGGGAAGTAGGATGAGCATTAGTTATAAGACCATGTTTTATGTACCATGTGATGCTTTTGGAGCAAGTTATGTCCCAATCAAATAAAAAAAAAAGAATGAAACGGAGAAAAATCAAAAATGAAGAAATGAAAGACGAAGAGTGAAGAATAAGGACTCCCATAACAGTTATCATTTTATAATTGTAATTATTCTTTTATTATGTATATGAGTATTCTGCTACCCATTTCTTTTCTTGTATGCTGGTATCCAATCAGCCTCTTAATATTTTACAATAGCTTTATAAAATTGTTTGCTATTTTGTTTAGCTTGTGCATTAGAAATATCATGCCTTTTCATAGTTTCTTTAAGATTTGTGATTACTATGTGGCCTTGATCTATTTAGGCTCTTAGGATAAAAATAAATTTTCTATCCCATTAATAACTCATAACTAAATTTTAAAATAAATCATAGCCTCACATAAAAGCTTAAGAATTAAATCAAGATAATAAAATATTTAGCATCCCTGGATGATGTATAAGATGCATGTCATATTCTTTCTTGTTAAGAGAGGGCTTCTATCTGCTAGAATAAAACTTGTAAGAGCCTTTGATGGAAATATACCTCTTTTCATTTGATTTGGCCCATAATCAATTTCATTTACACATACAAAATCAAAAAAAAACAAAGTTCAAAAATCAAATAAACCTTGATAAAATTTGCATTAAATTAAGTCATTAATCATGCCCTTCATGATCTAGTCTCTTAGGGAGTAATTTTAAGGACTTAGTTTATGTTCTAAATAAATAACAGACTAATCATCTTGCAAAGAATATGACTTCCTACATGAATTTAAAGTGTAAGTTTACAAGAATAAGTCTAGTTTACTCTCTCTGGAGGTAAACCATATACCCACTTTCGTCTTAGATTTAGGTTGTGCTTTGGCCCTCACCAAATCAATCTAAATTTAGGATCTGAGATTGATGTTTCCCTTTGCGGGCTACAAGAATAAATCCTCACCTCTTAGGAATTTTCACAATATTGTATTATGGAATTATAAGTCCTAGATTTCTAATAAAATTTCAACTCAAATAAATAAATCTTTTCAATTTCAAATATATAAAGCCCAATCACATGATAGATTGAAGTGTTCACTAGGCTTCTTAGTATCATGAGCATTCCCTACTCATCTCCTTTGGTTTCAATAAAAAACTCTTCTCTTTTGATATTTCCCACTTGATTCTCAAAAATACAACCAATTTATTGATAGTCCTATATTTGAATTCTTTAGAGACAACAATCACCTACTTTAATCGAGAGAATTCTTAAGGGATTTATTTTTCTTAAGATGTAATTAGCTATGGAGGCTTGCCTCATAGGACTTAATAAAATAAACTTTTTTACCTAGGAAAAATCTGTATATTTGAATCATGGAGTCCTTATTGTGATTAGGTCCATTATGTGTGACTTCTAGATACTATTCTTAATATCATACCCGATCAACCTAATAAGTACATCCTTGGATCTACGTGGTGTCCCCTCACATATACACACAAAGCACATAACCAAAAATAAATACCACATATTTTTCTGGTGACTCGCTGGGGATGATTCCTTCCTTCATCTCTAGTAGATGATTGTTGTCTCCAAGCATCGATAGAGACTTGCGTTTTATGTGAGCCTAAGATTATCTTTCCTTCCGTTGGCACTTAACTTATTTCATTCTTAAGCAAAGTTATCTAACATCCTTTAGATTTTAGGACCTCAAGTTCCCAAAAAAACATAATTTATCAATGAAAGGGGAGAAAATAAAAATTTAGAACCTCCTCACCACTAACTTGGTGAGGCAATGTTCATCATAAAATTTAAAGAAAATAATTTCTTTTACAAAATGACACTTTCCAAAAATATCTTTCAAGAAACTCACAAAATCACAAAGTCAAAACCCCTCCATTTAACAATCCCTATGATTGCACATTCTTGAAAAATAACCATGCCCATTCAACATACTCAAAATTATTGAATGAGATTCCATTTTTCAAATAAAATTGAAGCTCCACTTAACATATTTCATATATGTTGGAGTTGAAGCTTCCCTCTTTTCAAGAGCAAATCATGCCATATTTGATTTCCACTTAACATATCCAAACTTGCTAAGTGAGAATCTCTATTTGAATCAAACATAAAATTTGACTTTCACTTAACAATTTCAATTTGTTAAGTGGGGGTTTCATTTTCAAAACATAAATTTGACCTTCACTTAACTATTTCAATTTATTAAGTAGGGGTCTCATTTTCAAAACATAAATTTGACCTTCACTTAATAATTTCATTAAGTGGGGGTCTCATTTTCAAAATATAAATTTGACTTTCACTTAACAATTTCAATTTGTTAAGTGGGGGTCTCATTTTCAAAATATAAAATATGACTTTCACTTCATATATTCAATTTGTTAACTGAATGTCTCATTTTTAAAATATACATTTAGACTTTCACTTAACATATCCAATTTGTTAAGTAGAGTCTCACTTTCAAAGCATGTATTTGGTCTACTTAAACACATCAAATTTGTTAAGAATCACATAATCATGTCATATTGGATTCCCAATTAACATACCAAATTTGTTAAGTGAGAATCCCATTCTCAAGTCATATCGATTTTTTGATTTCCCATAATACAAACAAAGTCCCATTTTCAAAACATATCAAATTTATTTACCAAATTTGTTGAGGGTCTTTTCAACACGCATTTGTTCCCTATTTAACATACCAAATTTGTTAAGTAAGGATCTAATTTTTCATATCAACCACACTTGAGCTTTCACGTAACATACCAAATTTGTTAAGTGAGAGTCTCATTTTTAAAGAGAAACAAACATATCTCAAACACATTTGGGGCTATCACTTAACATACCAATTTTGTTAAGTGGGACTCCCATCTTAAAAAAAAAAAAATCTATCTCATAATCATTTTGACTTTTGCTTAACATACCAAACTTGTTAAGTGAAAGTCTCATCTTTAAGAATAATTCAAACATGTGGCCTCTACTTACATACCAAATTTGTTAAGTAAGAAGCCCCATTTTTAAATCAAAATATCACACAATCAAGTCTTCACAAGAAAAAATATTTCAAACACACAATCACAAGCTCTTCTTAACATACCCAAATTTGCTAAGCAGAGATTCTTTCAAACTATCCATATTTCCAAACAAGAAATATAAAATACAAACAATCTCCAAAAAAAGAAATCTCTCCTAAAATTTTGAACCCCACCCAACCTACCTAAATTGGTTGAGTATGGGTTCTAAAATAAAATAAAAAATCAGATGGCAAAAGACTCTCCTCCAAACATCCAAATCTCTCTAATGAACCCCAATTAACATATTTGAATTGTTGAGTGTGGGTTCAAAACTCGAAACCTCTATTACTTTTGTGGAATAAATATCAAGACAAAAATTTGATACAAGTTATATTTCAACATATGCAGAAATACAGCTCAGATCGCTCAGTGCAATCTTTATAGTCAGTAGACATGGCATCTCAGAAGCTTGTTTTCACCTTTCCATTCGGGATAGATTTGGCATTGGATCTGGCCAGCCTCCCTCAGACTGACTCCACCCATCTAGTGTTCTTTAGCCAAGGATTTGAGGGAGTCGCATTACCTGTGAGGGGGCGACCCTCACCATTGTTAGTCGGGATGAGGTGGATGGGCAGAAGCCAGTCATCCGCATAGACCTGCCATCTGACATTGAGTATCCTTCATTTAAGAGGAAGCCGAGGTTCCACCAGTTCTAGTTCCACTCGCCTAGTTGCTTCCACAAGCAATAGCCTCCTCGTTGGTCTCTGGGATGCTATCCTTCTCCGAGGGCTAGTTCTTACATTTTACTTCTTATTTTACAGATGCGCACATAGCACACAATGTCACAAGATTGCCGCATCACAAGCACCGCTGGATGCCTCCAGGTTTTCCATTGCTGACTAGCAACCAGTTCCACCCCCTCTGATATTAGACAAAGAGGAAGACTATTAGAGGATAGCTGCATTGCCTCCACCTCTTACATACCATGAGGTTTCTAGACGTGAAGCTTGCCTACTTGACGATACGTAGTGACAATGAGATGTTGTCCGGTATATTATTTGACTTGAGGCCGATCATCCTCAAGAGTGTTACCAGGAACATTCACAGTGATAGAGCATTAGAGGCCCAAGTAGCAGCTTAGTCAGGGAGTAGGGAGCAACGGATGCCCGCGTGCCTCAGATCCGCCCATCACTCCCCCACTATAACACGTGTTGTGGTAAACCACCATGGGGAAAAGGGTGTAGCTCTTCCACACCAATCTCCACTCCTCGCTCACCAGCCAGTCCCTCCATCCATCGTTCCTACAAAAGCACATAAGATAACATCCGGGGAGAAGAAAGTCCCCTTAGTTATCTGGCTATGGCCAAAGGATCCCACTTCATATATTCCACTGACTGAGGTGAGGATGAGTTCCCCTACTCGACCTCTAACTCTAATCTTGGTGAAGAAGGAGTGGTGACCCCACAACATCGTGGTCACACCACCACCACCACAACCATCGAGCTGATAACATCAATAGAGGGTAAGGGACGCTTTAGTCCCCATGGATCTCCTAAGGACACTACTTCACCCATGAGTATCATCTTCTAAAGCATGACCTCTTAGATCCATCACACCAATGACATGTTAGCATCTGAACCTATGGCCCAGCAAAGGGTTTGATGATTAGATTGCTCCCTAGATTAGATTTTAACATAGTACTTTGTAGAGAATAGAGAGCTTGTAGGGAGTGATCGGTTAGATTGTGAGAAGGAAAACATCATCTTTGATCTAGATGAGGATGATCTCCTTGAGGATTCGATCAAAGTTCACATGGTTGATACTAAGGAGTCCCTTGAGACCAACATAGTCAAGAAGGTATTATAGTTAAAGAAGATGATGCCATCCATTCAACTCAACACCTCCTCCAACAGCTTAGATAGAGGGATGATTATATTGACCAAATGGGGAAGAAGATTGAAGATTTGATGTCAATGGTGTCAACATTGCATTCAAATTTTGCTTTCACAACCTTCTCATATAGAGAAAGTGAGTTGGCACACACTTTAGATCATCCTAGATGCATTCCTGCAAAGGGAGACAGTGGTAGTTTTCATAGGAAGGTGGTGGGTAGCACCTCCATGCATGAAAGAGATATCAAGCACATGGTGGAGCAACGGGTGAGGGATGCATTGGCGTAAGCCTAAGGTGGCTTATCTGTTCCAAAGGGTAGATCATACCAGGAGGAATTTGATGGTGTCCAATACCCTAAGGGCTTTGTGCCTCCGTCCTTCAAAAATTTTGATAAAACCCCTGGCAAAGACATAGCATATCCAAATTGCAAAAGGTATGGCAACGATTCACTCTTATTTTGCCTTTTCATCAAGAGTTGACATACATCATTTGATTTGATTGGTCAACTATCCAATGGTTCAAGAAAGACATTTGTCGAAGTTGGAGCTTTATTAAGAGATTTATTGGAGCTCAGTAAAGGGTAATTGTGGGTGATCTCATTGTAGCTTAATAACATCCTCGTGAGTCCCTTGTTGATTACATTCTTAGATGACATAATTTAAGTATGAAATGTGAATCACAGCTGTCTGAACAACATGCCATTGAAATTCTACTCAAGAATATTCATGGCCCGGTCTTCTTCATGCTTAAAGGGTTTACCATTAAGATATTTGAGAAATTAATCAACAAGGCGGCTAGTCTACAAGGAGAGGTCAAACCGCCATCTTTCCAAGACCAAATAAGCCCAAGCAGAAGGCAAAAAAGCTGTAGTCATGATAGTTGACAAGGGGAAACAAGCATTCAGATAGACCTCGAAGCTCAACAGCCTTCTACCATACCATTCACCCGCCACCTCAGGCCAATGGCTCTCCATACCGCTCAAGATCCCCATCCACAACAAGATCGCATTCTTTCCACCACAAGTTATCACTTACTCTTGTTGATAAATTAAATAAATCTTATTCATTCAAGAGAGGTAATCGAAGATCTTTAAGAACCTCAAAGAAGCCTATTTTAGTTGTGAGAGCCAAAGGATGTGGGAAAGAGTCATGATCCAAACTTTTGCTTCTACCACGATACTAAAGTTATGTCTTAAGATTGCTTTACCTTTTATATAGACTAAGTGTCATTATCATCCCTAAGGAATACCTACTAACAACCCTTTAGTTCTTAGGGATAATCCTTGGGGATACGTGTGATCTTCTTAAGAGAGGAAGGTTAGATATCCCTATCCCAAACCTCCAAGAAAATCATTTCTAAGATTAGAAAGTTACGGTGCTCAAGCCAAACCTCCAATTCTAAGGAAGGTTTGCAAGTTGCTAAAGGACAACTTGAGGGAGGTAGAAGCCCCACTCAACTCCACTTGCCCGACATTAGATAACCACCATCGAGTCCAACACTCCTTTCATATTGTAACGCAGCCTCTTCTTCTAAAGACTGCATCATCAATGGATAAGGGAGGGTGCCAAATCCTCTCACTTTACTTGATTTCTACTTGTACCTTCATCCAAATCTAAGAAATCAATGAAGAAGAAGACTAATTCCACTTACATCCTCTCTACTTTGATGATCTTGATGATTTTATTCCTATAAAAAGCTCTCAAAGTACTAATAATTATAATAATTCTGATCCACTCATTTCTTATTTTGAAATGGATTACTTATTCCTAAATCACCCGAGTTCACCCATTGAGATAGATTTGGAGTCATCTAACTCTGATGATTCTATAGGAGAAGCTGTAGGTGAACCTGATGAGCAGGTAGAATTTTCTATTAAACTATCTCATAAAGTCACTGAAGTCAACCTTCATAGTGGCAAAGTTCTATCTCCTAGGATAACATCTCAGGATAAAGGTAAATAAGTCATTGGTTCTAGCAATCAAGAAGCCCCTCCACATAATACTCCACCTATGGATATGCTTGTGGAGGACCAACCTGAGTTGACTATAATGTCCTCACTCACCTAAGAAAGTTGCCAGCTAAACTAAGCATATATGATGCCCTTGTCTTATCCAAAGAGATGAGAGAGACATTGATCAAAGCCCTTCTAACTCAAAATACCTCACCGTAGAGTGGCATGTTTTTCAAGAGAAGCCCATTGAGTTACATTCATCGATGAATCTTGACAACCCCCCCTACATCATAGTGATATGGGCGTATCTGCACTCTCCAAGGTGTTAGTTGATCAAGGTGCATTAGTGAACATTATGAGTCTAAAAACCCTTACCTACTTGAGGATCGACATCTCTGAACTCCAAGGAGATCAGATGATGTTGAGAGGATTCAATAAACAAGACGAGAGAGTTTTAGGCTCCATAGTGTTACCACTAGAGATAGATGATTGAAAGATAGAAGCCAAGTTCTACATAATCGATTCAGATACATCTTTTACTGCTTTGCTCGGTAGGCCTTGGATACATGCAAATAATATAATTCCATCATCTTTACATCGTATCGTAAGAGGTGGAATCAAATTATGTCAAAGGAGACTTGAAGAGAGATTGATATTTATGAAGATGCAGCTTACTATCTTTCTCCAAATCAAAAAGTCTATTCTCATGAACTTGGTGAAAGTTCAAAATCAAAAGAAAAATAAACAAAAAGAAAAATAAAAAGAAATTAAAAAAGAAAAAGAAAAGAAAAAAGGAAAAGAAAAATAAAATACAAGTGAACGAGAATCAGACACCGAGGAAGAGGTAGAGCTAGATGTTAGATATCACCCACATTTTATTCCTCTATATGAACACACGGGTAGGATGACTCGACCTCCACCAAGTAGAGAAAGAGGCAAGTCTAGAGGCAATTCTAGAGGTGGAAGACCTCATTGGCAGCCCTGGCCCAACTCATAGAGTACTCTTAGACTTAACATAGACTTAGAGTCCAGTTCGGAGGATGAGTCTCATGTGATTAGCAGGCCGACCAACCTCTCTCAGCGGGTCCCTTTGGAGGTGATGTTCGAGCCAGACTGTGATGAAGACCAGGCCTCCAAGCAAAGCATGAATGTATCAAAATTATCATTATGTAGAACAGTCAGACAGTAGTTGGGAACTTTAGCTTTAACCTCACTTTCTTCCTAGAAAGTTGAAAGTTTTGTAGTTAAGGATGCCCCCAAGTCATCCGTGATGTGTCAAGTGGTTTTGTTGAGCATAATCCTCAAGTCAAGAAGTTGATGTAGAACTTGAGGATGATTCATATAAAGATTTAATACAACTACCTTTTGATTGGTATTCGCCTTGTGTTATTAACTTAGAAAAGAAGGGATTAATCCCACATACTTGGTCTAAACACAGGTCGAACTGCTTTGATAAACTATGAGACAACCAAAGTAGACACTTTCAATCAAGATCAGGACTAGGATTCGCATAGGTCCCATCAATGATGACAACCATTGCCTAGTCATCACCACTCATTTAGGGTCTAACAGGTTCTTCTCAAATCATGCTAACTCTTATAAAGAGGCATGTTTAGAAATTTCAGATGACCCAAATGAGCCCGAAGTTAAAGATGCACCACCAGAGTTTGAAGAAGATATCAGATCAACCATCGATGAACTCAAAGAAATCTACTTGGGAACAAGAGAAGATCCACGCCCAACGTACATCAGTTCCTTATTGAATGAAGAAGAAACCAATGACTTAGTTAGACTATTAGCTGAGTTTAAGGACTACTTCACATGGAGTTATGAAGAAATGCTCAGTTTATCTCCTGATGTAACAGTCTATAAACTAGGAATAGATCCTAATGCTAACCCTAAGAAATTAGACATTGAACAATAGTTTACTTCTGAAATCAAGAAATTGATCGATATTGGCTTTATTATGGAAAAAAAATATCCTACCTGGTTAGCCAGTGTTGTCCCCGTTAAGAAAAAGAATGACAAAATTCGCATATGTGGGACTTTAGGGATCTAAATAAGGCATGTCCTAAGGATGAATTTTTACTTCATATATCAGAATTGATGGTGGACATTACCTCATCTCATGCAGTATTCTTCTTTATGGATGGGTCATCCTAGAACCAAATCAATATTTCCCCAAAGGATGAAAAAAACACTACTTTTTGAACCACGATCCGAATCTGTTGTTATAAGGTCATGCCTTTTGGCCTTAAAAAGGCCGGTGCTACATACCAGCGATCATGACTTAGATTTTCAACGAATTCATTCATCATCAAGTTGAATGCTATGTTGATGATCTGGTAGTCAAAAGCAAAAAAAAGGAAGACCATATCTTTGACTTGAGAATTATTTTTGAACGATTAAGACAATTTAACCTCAAAATAAATCCCATAAAGTGTGCATTCGAAGTAGCTTCAAAAAAATTTCTTGGGTTTGTTGTCCGGCACTAGGGAATAGAGATTGATCCGAAAAAGATCAAGGCTATCTTAGAAATGTCACCCCTTAAAAGTTTAACTCAACTCAGATCATTTCAAGGGTAGCTGGCATATCTAAGATGCTTCATATCCAACTTATCAGGAGGATGCTAGCCATTCTTAGCATTTGTCAAAAAGGATGCTAAATTTAAGTGGGATGATAAGTGCCAGCATGCCTTTGAAGACATCAAGCACTATCAGATGACACGCTAGTTCTATCAGCCCCTATCCCGGGTAAGCCATTGATCCTCTACACCGCTGCATTAGATGACTCCCTTGGTACTTTGTTGGCTCAAACCAATGACAAAGGAAAGAAAATGCTCACTAATATCTTAATCGTCTTCTGATCCCTCCTGAGGCAAACTACCCTCCCATTGAAAAGCACTATATAGCTTTAATCTTTGCATACCAAAAGTCGACATTACATGCTTTCTCACAAGGTGAATCTGATCTCTAGAATCAATCAACTGCAATATTGTCTGGACGGTTGACACAATGGTCCATGATTTTGTTGTAGTTTGACATCACATTCGTACCCTCTATGCTATTAAAGGATAAGCACTAGTGAACTTCTTAGCATCACACCCACTTCTTGCTGATTCTTTGCTTAGTGATGGCCTCCTCGATGAACAAATCATGAACTTAGGGGACACTAGCATTCACCATTGGGAGATATATTTTGATGGTACGACTTTCTCTCAAATAGGAGAAGAACCACGATCTACTCTTCCAGGGAAGGCAGGGGCAGGAATAGTTCTCCTAACTCCAAACCGTGATATGGTGAGATTCTCATATCATATGTCACTAACAAAGAAGTAGAATATGAGGCTCTAATTATCGGTCTGGAGTTAATCATTGCACTATGTGTCTAGAGCATCAACATCTTCGGGGATTCTCAGCTTATCATCAACCAAATTGTTGGGTCCTACAAAGTCCTATAACTAAAACTCTATCATTACCATAAGTACACCATGAAGTTGTTGGCTCAAATCCCAGAGGTCACTATCTACAAGATTCCTTGAGGAGATAATACTGTAGCAGATGCATTGGCCAAGCTCGCCAAGGAGTTGGTATGCCTAGAAGATGAGTCCATTCTAATAAAAGTTCATAATAGACAAGTCTTATTCCTTATTAACACTGAACTCATCGAGAGACTCTCTCTTGAAGGGGAGGTTGCTATTGTCAAAAAGGACAATGAGTCAGATTGAAGGCACCCATTCATGGATTACCTAAACACTGGCAAACTTCCTCAAGAGAAGTCATTAGCCTATTAGGTGAAACAGAGAGCTCTCTCTTATGCTCTCGTGGGTAGCACCTTGTATCGGCGGTCTTTCGATCATATGCTGTTATGTTGTTTAGCCAAACACGAAGCTCGTAAGATTATGATCGAGGTACATTTAGGATTATGCAGAGCTCACCAATCCGGTCTGAAGATGAAAGCCAAGATCAAAAGACTAGGAAACTACTAGCCTTCAATGATTACAGACTGTATGGATGTAGCTAAGAGGTGCCACCAATGTCAGGTGCACGGTGTGGTCCTGCATCAACCACCTAATATTCTACTTTCTACATTGGCCTCATGGCCATTTGAGTGTTGGGGCACTAACATAATGGGTCCGATCGATCCTTCTTCTTTAAAGGGTCACCTGTTCATTCTAGCTGCCATTGACTACTTTTCAAGTGGGCAAAAGCAATCCCACTTAGAGAGGTCACAACTCAGCATGTGTTCTAGTTTTTCATAAACCATATCATATATAGATTCGGGGTGCCTCGAGGAATCATATTTGATAATGATACTACATCCAAGAGCACCAAGATTAACAACTTTACCCGAAGACACAACATAGATTGTAGATATTCCACCATCTACTATCCAAGGGCAAATGGTCTAGCAGAAGCATTCAACAAAACTCTCATCCAAATATTAAAAAAGACACTCGATGATAACAAGCGACAAGTGCATGAGAAGTTGGTTGAAGCATTGTGGGCCTACCGCACCACATATAGAACTCCAACTCAATCTACCCCATTCTCCTTAGTGTATGGGTCCGAAGTTATTCTACCATTAGAAGTCTAACTCCCATCACTAGGGATAGCTGTGTGTAGCAAGATTACTATGGAGCAGAACACCAAGCTGCGGTTAGAAGAGCTTGAAGGTTTGGAGGAGAGACACCTCAGGGCATGCCAAAACCTCGAGTTGTACAAAGCCAAAATGATTCAAGCTCACAACAAGTTGGTTCGTCCTAGTGCTTTTCAAGTAGGAGAGCTTATTTTAGTTCTAAGGAGACCAATTATTGCCCAATGAAAGATGGGAGGTAAGTTTGAACCCACTTGGGAAGGCCCTTTCACCATAGAAATGGCCTACCAAGGAGGATCTTATCAACTCATAAACTGTAAGGGAGAGCACCCTATTCTTCCGATCAATGAGCTCTACTTAAAGAAATACTATCTATAAATCTTGTTTAAAAATAATCATCAATAAACTTATTTTCATATCAAATTCCATCTCTTATATGATAAAAAAATCTTTTGCTTGTGAGTTCACCACGATGTGTTTAGGGTAGGTGTAAGAGAACCCAAGCGGCATCCTATCTCTCCACAACACAAACACAAACTACATTCAATCCTCCACTGCTACTAGGATAGGTGTAAGAGAACCCAAGAGGCATCCTACTTCAACTAGTACAATTATGTTAGGTGTAAGAGAACCCAAGCAGCATCCTTTCTTGGTGGAGTAATATTCTTACGTGTTTAGGATAGGTGTAAGAGAACCCTAGCGACATCCTATTCTTTCTTTCACAATGCAAACAAACACATATCTTTTATCTCGGGCTATTTTAATATGGCAGCAAGCCCCGTATAACACTCACTCATTAGCTGCTTTAGGTCGGGCTAATATTTTACCTTGCTAGTATGTCACCCCAGTGGTCACTTTTTTGATGGATATGAGTCCCCACACTTTTTTCCTGACTTGACCATTACAAACCAATGAGCACTTTGTTAGTTTGGCAGGTCTTACTGTGCAGTCAGTAAGCTACCCCGTGCCGACTTCATTTAAGAGGATGTAAGCCTACATGTGTTCTTCTTGAACTAGCCATCATGCACTAACTAGGTCGAGTATATTTGAGGTTTAGGATAAGTCCCCCAGTGGCTCCTTTCCTCTTGACTACTTCAAGCCTAGGTTTGGTCCTTACACAAGACTCCTTGCTTAGTAGTCACCCTAGGTCAGATAGCCCCTGTCAAGCCAGAGACAGACTATCCCGGTGATCAGTTTTGCTTTAGAGAGATGTAAGTTTACACACATTCTTTCTAGACTAATTATCACAAATTGACAGACACCTTAGGTTGGTTGGTTATCGCCATGCTGATGGAGACCCACCCGGTGGATACACCACTCTTAATAGATGTGAGTCCCCATGCTTTCTGTTTGAGTTGACCACCGAATACCTACAGGCTTTCTTTTATAAGATTTTGGATAACAGTCCCAGTGGAACCTCCCCAGTGGGCAGTCTATCTGGATCATGTCCTTAGCGACCCCATTTAGACACTACCCCGGTTACTCTTGGATTGGATAGTCCCCCTTTACTAATAGCCACCCCTATGGTTGGAGAATTTGTTCAGATGCAGATTCTCCTTGGTCCAATAAGTCAGATATGACTAAGTCGATATAAGCTCCTTCTCATGGTCCTCAAACCTCAGTCCACACAAAAATATAAAACAAACAAAATATATATTGCTTGGATTAGAATTCAAGTCCTCGGGCCCCTTTCCCAAGCGTGCATCCTATCTTTGGGGTCAAAAAACTCATAGAATTGCTTGACTACTTTGAGTTGAGATAAGTCCCGGGTCGCACTCTCTCAGCGCCTTAGAGTTCAACTTATTGTGCCACCAATGAGTCACCTCGACGGTCATCTTTTCTTTGAAAGATATAAGTCTATTACACATTCTTTTTGGCACAACCATTGCAAATTGATGGGCAGCCTAAGGTCGGGTCTGATTTGTTACGCAAGTAACTGTTCACCCCAATGGTTCCTTGTTTAGGAGGATGTAAGTCCTCATGCTTTCTTCTTAAATTGACCATTGCACACCGAAAGGAACCCCTTTGGTTGGTTAGTCCTACCCCACGGTTGGTAGACTATCCCTTTGGATTTGTAAATCTGAGATAGGCCTAGCATTAGCCCCTTCTTAGTGATCAACCAGGATCCATCAAATTAAAACAATAAATTAAAAAAATGTTAAATCAAATGACATTATCTTGACTACTTGAGTTGATATCCCAGGCATTCATTCAGAGTCACCTAGTCGGGTCCGATTTAGCTCAAGTGATCAAGTGGTTCCTTGTTTAAGAGATGTGAGTCTCCATTTCTCCTAACCATTGCATACTGAAAAGCAACCCCTTAGGTCAGATAGTTCTACCATATGGCTGGTGGACTACCCCTTTGGATTGGTAAATCTGAGATAGGCTTAGACCGACATAGCCCTTCTCAGTGCAGTTCATTGCAAACTGACAGGGTCCATCTTAAGATCTAAAAATTAAATAAACAATCAATCAATTTCTCCCCAGTGAGACATCAATCATCCTGACCTCCCTAGTGGAGTCAATCAAACCCAATTCAAACTCGCATTCCCTAGCGAGTGCACCCTCAAAAGAAATCCCATCAAATCCTTATCCCTAGTGGATAACCTGAACCTGCTTCCTTAGTGGAAGGTTCATGCATCCATCCCTAGTAGGTTATACATCCTAATCCCAGGATACTCTACCAAAATCATACCTTATATTCAAATCCAAAGCTCTTATCCCTAGTGGATAACTTGAACCGGTTTCCCTAATGGAAGGTTCACATGCTTGATCCCTTGGTGGATCCCTTCTTCGTCCCTTATGCCATTTACATGAGTTGAGTTGCATTGCACTAAGATCTTGATTCCTTCTATATCTTGGGTTTAGGAGTAGATCATTTTTGTTAGTGTTTGCGATCCTTCGGATGTTATCGATCATCTCGGTCAACACCAATACATGCAATGTGCCTTGTTAGTCATACCACACCAATTGGGAGCCCTTTGTTGGCCTCACTTTTGGAGTGAGCTCTCAGCTTCCTCATCATAAATCTATGACACTTGTAGACACTAAGAGTTCCTTAGTATTAAGATACTTCTAGTGATTAGATGAACATTTAACCTAATCTTAGAAGAGTTAAATAGGAATAAGTGTGGATTTAAGAGGACTTGCCTACCCTATAGCCCAAACCCAATCCTTGCTTTCTTCTTTCAAATCAAACCTCAAATTCAAATTCAAATTTCAAAATCAAATTCAACTATCCAATGATTAAAATCTATCACTAAATTCAAACTCTAAATCTCTTCCTAAGCCCTTTGATTTTATCTTATGGACTTAGCCTTAACCAAATAAAAATCAACTCCAATCCAATTGATTTTCTCAATTATCAAATTCAATCTCAAATCAAATTTCAAATCATAAATCAGTTCCAAACTCCAGATGATTGAAACTCATGATTAAGTCCAAATTCCAAAATCCCTTCGTAAGTCATATGAACTACCTTCATATGTTTAGCCAAAACTCCTTCAAGCCAACTCAAACTTGGTTGATTTCTTTATAAATCAATCATTATTTTATTTATATTCACAAATATAAATGAAATCCAATTCATACTATTCAAATCAAATCAAAATAAATCAAACTAAATCAAGACTCTTCTTAAGCCATATGAACCCACCTCCATAAGCCCAATCAAATCTTGATCCAAATCAACAAACATGATTTTTTATAAATCAAATCCTTCATTTATACTCATAAATATAAATGAAACCACCTCCAATGACCAAAAAATAAATCAAACCATCAAAAGTTAAATTCTTTTGACCTACATCCTTATGTTTAATCAAACTTGCTTCCAAATCACTCCAAACTCAAGTGATTTTCTCATAACTCATTTATATCTTCATTTATATTCTCAAATATAAATGAAACATAAATTCAAATGATCCAAACCATACCAAAATCAAATGAAATTTCTAAGTTTAGCCCTTTAGCCAAACTTCCAACCCAAATTGGATTGAACTAGCTTATCTAAACCTCAATCATGATCAACAATCATCATGGGGTGATCAACCACCTTGAATTG
Source organism: Cymbidium sinense (assembly GCA_021442155.1). Classification (NCBI taxonomy): domain Eukaryota; kingdom Viridiplantae; phylum Streptophyta; class Magnoliopsida; order Asparagales; family Orchidaceae; genus Cymbidium; species Cymbidium sinense. The sequence goes on along the minus strand of CM038219.1, from coordinate 114,320,722 downwards.
GGTTAAACCAAGTCAAACCTAGCCTTTGATCAAGTCAACATTTAGCCCAAATGAAATCCAAACTAGCCAAAATCCATCATATGCCAAATTAACTGAAACCATTGACTCAAACTCATTCATAATCAATGATTGAACATGACCAAACTATCAATTGAGCCAAACCAAGCCTAATTGGCCACTTGACCTAAGTTGAACCAAATTGGCCTAAAAAGCTAAAATAGGTCAAATCATGATTTAATCCAAATTGATTGCAACCAATGGCTCAAGTTCATTCCAAATCACTTATTGAACTTGACCAAAGCCATGATTGAGCCCAAGTTGACCAATTGATCAACTTGACTCAACCTAGTCCAAATTGACCTAAAAGTTCAAATTGACCAAAATTTAAATTAATTCCAAATTAAACCAGGACAAAGCCTACAATCATTTTTAATCAACCAATTGAACTTGACTCAACACCTAACCCAACCCAATTTGGTCAAATTGGTCAAATTGATCAACTTGACCAATTTGACCCTTTTGAATCCAAATGAATCAAATCCAAACCTAGGCCAAACCAATCCAAATTAATGGAACCAAAATATCTAAATCACCATATGAACCAAACCCAAGCCTTGGTTTGACCCAATTTGATCAATTGGTCAACCCAACCCAACCTAGCCCAAATGAAAGCCATTTGAACAATCCAAATCGAACCACTCAAATCCAACTTATGGAATCTTGTGGGCTGACCTAACTCAGCTTAAACTCACCCTAGGTCAGCCTAAGACCTCCCCAAAAGCCAAGTGGGCCCCACCTAAGGGATTAGCCATCAAACCATAGGATTTAAACTTCAAAATCAATGGATCCAAGCCAAAGTCAACTTTCCCATCTCCATGGCAGCTCATTAGCACTCCATGGAACTTTCTCCTGACCCCACCTAGTCCACCTAGCCAACCTAACCCACCCTAGGTCAGCCAAGGATCTTTGGGAGGTGAGTTGACTCATCTTTAATCCAAATCGAGCACACATTGGATCCAAACCTTTGCATCCTTGGACAATGGATCCATGGCAGCCTCTCATCACTCCTCCCATCCCTGGCGTGCCTCCCTGACTTGATGGAGACAAGTCTGGCAGTCGAATGATAGTGAGCTAATGCAAATCATGCGCACGCTGCTGTCCATCCATCATTGGAAATTGAGAGGTATACCCCTCAATTCGGGCACGATTTTGAACACACTTGCATTATGAGCCTTCCTAAGTCAATTCCAAAGCTCCTCAGAGTGTTTCCAAGGATCCCAATCCCTATTCAATCGACATTGCCCATTCCTGAGCAAAACCCGAAACAAGGCATCCCAATCCCGAGAATTACTCCCTCTCCACTAAATAAAATTTCAATTCCTCTTAGCCACACCATCACCATACCCTATTGAAGCCAACTGAACCAATTCCAAAGCTTCCAAGCCATGGGAGGAGTGAGTTCAATTGGAGTGAGCCCCTTGCATACATGGATTGGTCAATCGAGCCTTTCACACTAAATCAAGCTCAAAGTTCTTCAAGAGGGCCTCGCCTCAACTAGGTGAAGCTACCTTCAGCGTTGCACCACTGGACATTAGCTCTGGTGAGGTAATTTCACAAACTGAGCCTTATATAGAAAAGTGGGTTGGTACTTTGTGAAGTAAATTTGAATTCATGGTTTTTTAATCATTGGATGTGTGCGTATCCTTTCCTCGAGGGAAGAATTTGAGATAATGGGGTGAGCTCGGATCAATGAGGGAAGCCGACGACATCGCCTTTCATCGCTTGAATGGGATAGATCATGACATCCCACATGGGATGAATGGCTTTGATAATCATAGTAGCCTTTGATTTCTTAGATCATCGATGAATCATACCATCCCAACTTAGATGATAGTCCATGAGAAAGCATCCACCGCCGTTAGATGTGGATGTGACTACTTAAATAGCCAATCCAACTACGCCATGTGGAAAGCGCGCCGCATCAGCCACCACATGGCCCGACAGGATTAAGGCTTTAATTTGGGCTAATTAATTTAATTTTTAATCCTGAAACTTCCTAAAATCATAACTAACTGTAGAAAAATCCAAAAAAAAAAAAAATACAAACTTAGGCTCGTCTTGAAGATATTTCAGAGTAAAATCTAGAAAAATTATCACTAATTAATTTTGAGTAGTGATTTTGTCTTAATTAGGGTTTTATCAAAAATCTAATTTTCTTAATTACACCTTAATTAAGCACTCAATTAATCTCAAATTTTTATGGATGTTTAGGAGGATGACCTCTACCTCCCCTATTTTTCTAGGATTTTATTGATTGCTTAATTATGGAAATCACTTGATTAAGCCCTAATCACTCTCTTAATTTAATTAATTAAAATTAATGAATGAACAGTAACTTGATTAATCATTTAAACATAATTATCTCTATTGAACAGTAAGATAACTTAGGGGATGTGCTTGGGGAGACTTTTTTTAATTCATTTCCTAAGTTTTCTTTACCTTTAAAAATCAAATTAATTAATGTCTAATGGAATGATTAATTGATTAATTAAGTGACTAATCTTCAAAATAAGAAATCAAAATCTAATTGAATGCTTAAATGATTTAGGGGTTAGGATTGGGGCCTTACTCTTGATCCTTTCCCCTAAGTTAATTTCATCATTCAAATTAAAACATAACCAAAGTGTTTAATCAATTAAGTAAAGGCTTAATGAAATTAAAAGTAAGAATCAATTCATCCACACTTAAGTAACCTTTAATTGATCTTGGGTAGCTCCTTGGGTGTTCAATAATCCAAAGTGAGAGATAAAGAAATTATGGTTGGCTCATATATGTGAGAAAGCCATAAAAGTAATTAAGTGAGATCCCTTAAGCTAATTAACTATTAATCATAAGCCAATTGCATTAGGCCCCTTTCATTTCTTTGGAGCATTGCAAATTTACTTTTCATGTGGTTAATTAACTTAAGGTGATATAGGTAAGGGTTAATTAATTCATTTAATTCATACCTTAACCTTATTAAAATATAAAATCAACTTAAATATTCTTCATTAAATCAAATTAATTCACACATGGGAATCGGGTTAGGATTAGAAAACCTCCTTCATATTTCCAAAATCAAATCAAACTCAAAGTTAAAAATGTCTTTAAAGAATTTTGGTTTACTTTAAATAGCTTTATTTAATGTGATTGTCCTTAGGAATTAATTGGGATGAATGAAATCATGTGCTTACATTCCTTTATTTCTTTCCAATCATGCTAAATATTATCTGCCATATGAAATCATGCATTCATTACTTTTAAAATTAATTAAATGAAATATTTTCTTTTATGTCAAATTGCATGTGTTGACTTAAATTTAAAATATGTGTGGCTATTATCACTATTAAATCAAAAACTATTTTCAAAAGCCTATAAATCAATTATTATAAATGAAGTGATGCTAATTACAAATATCTATAAGCTTGCATGTGATAATAATATAAGATATGCAATATGAAGTTCTCTTTCCTTATCCTACATGGATTCACATAGGATTTGCAAGTGTATAGATCATTTGAAAAGAGCACAACACTTTCCTAAATCTACTCTATGCATCCATGTTAAGACTTAGGAAGAATTTCATATCACATATGTAAATCACATAATCAAATCAAATATAATTTCTGCATGATTCCTATTCATGTGGTTCTTTTTGTACATTACATATGTATTTGAAAAGTGGTATATTAGTCTCGGACATCCAGACGAGGCTTTAAGTAGTAGGTCTTTATACCTTACGCCCCTGGTGTAGAAAATAATGGTACGATACTCATTTAAAACTCTTATACATATGCATGTGTGATGTGGCCAATGGATAAAGAATCATAATCAAATAAATCAAGCATATGCTTTTGCATGGATTTTTCTATCCTTATAGTTATTCATACATTTACATGTATCTAAGAAAAGTGGTATAATATGCAGACATCTTGAGGGAGCTAAGTATTAGTAGATTATGCCCTGACGTAGAAAATAATGTCACCATACTCACTTAAAATGTTTATACATGTAAATGTGTATTTAGCTAATAGATGAAAAATCCCTCTTTTCTATATAATAAAGACATGCATTCATAATTCAATCAAAAATGAAATATTTAAATTCAAAATATACTTTTTGCATTCATCATCAAAAGTGTGCTAAGATTTACATTGTATGTATATGTATACTTAGAATTATTCATATGCATGATATACATGATGGAAAGAAATAAATGAATGTGTGTTATGTGGTAGTAATCTATTTCAATTAATCTTAAGATGAATTTCTCATTGAATAGGGTTATTTAGAATGAACCTAAACTTAGGGTTAATTAAAACACATGACAAACCATTCACTAAGGAAAATTCATTAATTAACTTACCTTAGAAATGACTTGAGGTAGGGATAAAAGAGAGACTCCCTCTCTTTCTTCTCTTTATAACACTTAGTTGCTAAATGTAGGCTATATGAAACAAAAAAATACTAAGTAAAATCTTCAAATCAATTAAATCACTTAAAGAGAAATCAACCCTTTATAAATTAAATCCCTCACACTTAGCAAATTATAACTCTAAAGTCTAATTAGAACATACCACATAAGCCTTAACACATACACATTAGATTAAGTTACCATTACTAGCTTTATGTTAGGGTGGTGAATGGTTTGATGAATGTTTGGTTTTGTGATGTATTATTTTAGACTGGATGTTAGGGTATATATGTTGGATGTTATAGATATTAGATCATATTATTGTAAGGTTTGTAATAAATAAATAAATAAATAAATAAATAAATAAATAAATAAATAAATAAATAAATAAATATATATATATATATACTTTTTTTGTGTTGCTATACTCTAAGCATAGCCAAGTTAGAACATGTGGGCTTGGTTACCCATGTGTGGGTGCTAAGTCAAATTATTATATTCTTGGGTGGTATATTTAATATTTATTTTAGGTGTAGATTTACTTTCCTTCCTTTTAATGTAATTTTGCATTAGGATTAGGATAAGTGTTATGGGGATTAGGATGATCATTGGTTATAAGACCATGTCTTATGTACCATGTGATGCCTTTGGAGCAAGTTACATCCCAATCAAGTCAAAAAGAAGAAGAAAGAAATGGAGGAAAATCAAAAATGAAGAAATGAAAGATGAAGAGTGAAGAATGGAAGATGAAGAATGAGGACCCCCAAAATACTTATCATTTTATAATTATAATTATTCTTTTATTATACCGAGATGTATAAGGGTAGAGCTTGGCTACCTACATTTCTTTTGAGTTATCTTGTGGTGCGATCCATCTGACCTCTTATTCTTTTACGATAGCTTTATAAAATTGTTTGATATTTTGTTTAGCTTGTGCATTAGAAATAGCATGCCTTTACATAGTTTCTTTAGGATTTGTGATTGCTATGTGGCCTAGATCTATTTAGGCTCTTAGGATAAAAATAAATTTTCTACCCCATTAACAACTCATAACTAAATTTTAAAATAACTCATAACCTCACATAAAAGCCTAGGAATTAAATCAAGATAATAAAATATTTAACATCCCCTTAGCTAGATGATTGTATGTATAATATCATGCATGTCATATTCTTCCACTCTTATTAAGAGAGGGTTTCCATCATGCCGGAGAATAAAGGCTTAACAGCACAAGGCCTTTGATGAAAAGAAACCTCTTTCTCTTTTGATTTGACCCATAATCAATTTCTTATGCATTTAGGTATACAAAATTCTATAGCCTGTGTCAAAATAAAATATCCAAAAATCAAATAAAACTTGTAAAATTTGCATTAGATTAAGTCATTACTCATGCCTTTTATGATCTAGTCTCTTAGGAGTGAGTTTAAGGACTTAGTTTCTCTTCTAAATAAATAACAGCCTAACCATCTTACAAAGCATATGACTTGCCTACATGAATTTAAAGCGTAGGAAGAGTTAGCTGACTACCACTCCAAGCGGTAATAAGTCCAGCAGTTGGGTGGCTTACTTTCTATTATGGAGGTAAACCATATACCCACTTTCGTCAAAGATTTAGGTTGTGCTTTAGCCCTCAGAAGCTCTCTAGATTTAGGATCTGAGGTTGTTGTTTCCCTTTGCGGGCTACATGCATATAGCCTCACCTCTTAGGCATTTCCACAATCTTGTATTGTGGAATTATAAGTCCTAGATTTCTAATAAAATTTCAACTCAAACAAATAAATCTTCTCAATTTTAAATATATAAAGCCCAACCACAAGATAAATTGGAGTGCTCACTAGGCTTCCTAGTATCATGAACACTCCCTACTCATCTCCTTTGGTTTCGATAAGAACTCTTCCCTTTTGATCTCTTCTATTTGATTCTAAAAAATATAAAAAATTTATTGATAGTCCTATCTTTGAATTCTTTGGAGACAACAATCGGCTACTTTAATCAAGAGTATTCTTAAGGGATTCATTTTTATTAAGATGTATTAACTTATGGAACCCTTACTTTATAGGGAACTTAGCAGTCAGATTTACAAACGGTTTACTTTACATGTAAAGTAGGAGAAAATATCTGGTATATTCGAAGGCCCATCATGCCTTAGGAGTATTTATTAGGTGATTAGGTCCATTATAGGGTAGTGACTTTTATATCTTGAGATAGTACTATTCTTAATGTATGTACCGATCACCTAATAAATACATCTCGAATCTAGTAGTGTCCCCTCACATATACACACAAAGCACATAACCAAAAATAAACACCACAACCCCTCTCAAAACTCAACTCCCTTTATTGGACCTCTTTCTAAATAAGGAGGTGACACTCATCTTATAGTTTATAATAAGTGCACATTATTCCTTGGTTAAGGAATGATGCATAAAACTTAGTACAAGATTTTGAGTTCCCCAGTATGCATTTTGGTTAATTTTTAGAGCCTTCAAGGTTAAGAAACATCTTAAGGTTATGGTTATAATGATAAGTCTATGGTCTTATTTTAGAAAATAAACACAACACTGACATATGGATGCCCTCTGATAATGAGAGTGTTGCAAAGCTATTTAGGTTAGTTGTGGTAAGGCAATAAGTTAGCTAAGGATGTCTTCCATTGCCACTAATTTTGTTGATATTTATTACACGAGCAAGATGGAATTAAGTGTAGGAAAGTATTTTTTGGGCTTTAAGTGTAGACATTAAGTAACATGTTACTCCCTTAGCACTCTTTAAACTAGAAGATACTAGCTTCAATATATAAAGCTCTCTTAATCTTGTGACCATCAATAGCAACATAATAAATAGATTGACTATTCAATTCATTATCATAACAAATTTAATGTAGACAATAGTAATGAAGTATACCAAAAAGTGCATATCAATGATAATGATATCACAATGATTAATATACTATAATTAATAAATTAATAAACTCAAGATAAAGTTATATAGTAAATTGATTTGATATAAATTAATGTGATGCCATAAAATTAAATAACACTTTTGCAAACATATTTAAATTAAAATTATATCTATATTAGGAGCCTCTAAAGCCAACTATTGAGTTGTTATAAAATCATGAGCCAAAATAGTCTATCTAGGCTATTCATAAGTATAAGCTAGTTATGGCTACTAATATCATTTTAGTTATTGCTTCTATATGGTACTAAAAGACGAAGATGATGATATCATAAAGTGGGAGATGCCTCTAGTATAATTTAAGTATAAAAAATATCAATTAATGTTGAGGATAAGAGCATAGTTACTTTTTTTTTTCAATTTTCCATTAAACTTTTCAAGATTATGATGGGTGAGTTATTGAATGATAGTATGACCCATATACCTTGTATATATATATATTATTAAATTGATGCTAGTTATTGTGGTAGTGTTCTACCAAACATAGAGTTTCTAGGGGGTGTGTGTGTGTGTGTGAGAGAGAGAGAGAGAGAGAGAGAGAGAGAGAGAGAATTGCTAAGCAAAGCACAAAGAATTTTGAAGACCTTACTCCAAAAAAGAAGAAAATGAAACCTAAGTCCCTTCAAATTAATTACTAATTAATCTTAATTAATTATTTAATAATTTTAATATTACATTTTACTTATAAAGTATTATATAGTACTGTTGACCTCATTTTTAGAATGAGCTCTCAACTTCCCCATCTTAGACATAGGACCCCTCTAGACACTAAGAGTTCCTTAGTCTTAAGACACTTCTAGTGATTAGGTGAACACTTAACCTAACTCTAGAGACTTAGAAGAGTTAGCCATAGGAATATGTTATGCCTTAGGGGTATTAAGAAAATGTGTCTACCCTATAGCTTGAGCCTAATCGTTGCTTCCTTCTTTCAAATGAACTTCAAATTCAAATCAACTTCAAATTCAAATCAACTTCAAATTCAAACCACCTTCAAATTCAAATTTTAAATAAATTCCAATTCAATTGATTTTCTCAAATCATAAAATAATTCCAAAATCCAAATCATGAATCAATTTCAAATGATTGAAATCCATGATCAATATCAAATCCAAAATTTTTCCTAAGCCATTTTGATTTCATCTTAAGGACTTAGCTCAAATCAAATCCAAATCACTCCAAATTCAAAATACTTTCTCATAATTTATTTATATTCTCATTTATATTCACAAATATAAATGATATATAAATTCAAAGAACCAAAATTAAATCCAAAACTCAATTCCAAACCCAAAATCTTTCCTAAGCCATTTTGATTTCATCTTATGGACTTAGCTCAAATCAAACCCAAATCATTTCAAATTCAAAAGATTTTCTCACAATACATTTATATTCTCATTTATGTTCACAAATAAAAATGAAATATAAATTCAAATAACCTGGATTAAATCCAAAACTTAAGTCCAAATCCAACTTAATCCCAACCTACACCCTTTAAGGTCAAATTCTTGAACTTAACCAAATCATTCTCAAGTCAATTCAAACCTTTGGATTTTCTCTTCAAACAATCAATCCTTCAATCATAAGCCCAAATATACTTCAATCACCAAACCAAAATCAAACTAACCCAAGTCAAAACCATGTTCACCCTTTTGACTTGAAATTGTCAAATGAATCAAAACCCATTTGACTCCAAATCACTTACAATTGGATTTATATTTCAATCATAAGTCCATATGTGAGTTCAACCAAACTTGAATCAAGCCTTGATCAAGTTAATTGACCCACTTAGGCTCACTTGACCTAAAGTGACCTAAAGCACCTTTTTGAGCCAGATTCTTATCCAACCCAAATTGGATTGAACCAAGCCCATATAAGCCTCACATTGTGAATAACAATCATCCTAGGATGATCAATCACTCAAATTGGGTCAAACCAAGTTAAACCTAACTGTTGACCAAGTAAACACTTAGCTAAAATGAAACCCAAACTAGCCAAAATACACCATTGGACAAATTGATTGAAACCATTGACTCAAACCCATTCATGACCAATGGTTGAACTTGATCAAGTCATCAATTGAGCCAAACCTAGTCCAATTGGACACTTGACCCAATTCGACCCAAGTTGACCTAAAAAGTCAAAATGGGTCAAATCTTGATCTAAGCCAAATTGATTCCAACCAATGGGTCAAATTCATTCTAAATCACTTATTGAACTTGACCAAAGCCTCAATTGGCCAACTAGACCTAACCTAGCCCAATTGGCCATGAAGCTAACTTGACCTAAAAGGTCAAATCAACTTGAAACCAAAACAAATTAAAATTGATTGAAACAAAAGCTTGAAATAAATTTTAAATGATCAACCAAGCCTAAGCCAACACTTGACCTAAACCAATTGGGTCAAATGGGTCAAATTGGTCAAGTTGATCCATTTGACCTAAGTGAACTCAAATTAACCAAAACTGAATATGAATAAAATTTAACCAAACCAATGATACCCATAGGCTCCAAATGATCATTTGAACTTGACCTAACCCATGGTTTGACCCAATTTGACCAATTAGTCAACTTGACCCAAGTTGACCCATTTTGACCTAAATGGGTCAACTTGAGCCAAATCATATCAAATCAACTCCAAATTCTTTTAAATTTGGCCCAACCTATTTTTTAAACATATAAAATCTTTCCAAATCAAAATCAAAGCCAAATGACCATTTTACCCTTGGGTCAAAGGGTAACCTATGGCCAAATTCACTTGGAATTTGGCCAATTCCTTCTCATGGCCAGTTAACATCCTCCTAGTGGACCACATGGACACTAAGGAAGGTGGTGAACATATCCCAATGTGTTTGGGTCAGCCTAGACCCAAGGTCAAACAACCCCTCCAATGAAAGTTCTCCACTTGGATCACCTCTTACACTTATTTAACACATGTGCACCTCCTCTCCTCCACTCCTCTCCCAAAACCGAAGCACATGGGATCCCTAATGACCAAAATAACCCAATCAATCTTCTCATTTGATCAAAATGGTAAGATGGCTCTCAGGCGTCCGATCAAGGAGGGAGATATATTCCTCCTCATTCCCACTCAATGCATAGACTATGAATTCGATTGAGCCCTGGGAACTCAAACCAAGCTTCTCCAAGCCTTGGCAAGCATTCCCAAGCTCATTCCAAATTCTCTTTCTTGATTTCCTTCAAAGCCAAAATAGGGAAGGTAATTCCAAAATTTAAACTTACTCAATCCTCAACCAAACCTCAATTCACTTTGCAAGCACCATCAAGGAGGCAAGTCGAGCTAACCCAAAGCATTTCCGAAACATCCAAGCCATGGGAAGAGGGATTTCGATCAAATCCTCAAGCCATTGAAGAGGAGCTTAATCAATCCACACATCCACTTCAAATTGAGGCTTGGTACTTTCAACAGAGCTTAGTCTCCACTAGATGAAGCTACCTCCTCCATTGGAAACACTGGTGATAGCCTCCAGTGAGGTATGACTCAAAACTGATCCTCCATTGAAAAAAATGCTTGGTCCTTTGTGAAGGGAATTGCAATCCCATTAGATCTTAGCCGTTGGATGGTCTTCTCTTCTTGATGGTGTAGGGTGAATCTCAGCCTAATTCAAGCTTAGGTGAGCTCAGATCAAGCCATGGAGGACGGACGACCTCCGTCTCCCGCAACTTAGGCAGGGATGAATCATGGGCCATCCATCCCGCATGTTTTGGATGGATGAACCTGATTAAATCTCGCTAGATTCACTGATTAAATCCTTTAAAACACTAGGATTAATCCTGGCCATTCGATCCTTGATTGATCCGTGAGAAAGAGCATGACGCCACCGATGTGGTAACGGCGTGACAACTTAAATAATCAATCCCATCACACGAAAAGCATGCCGCATCGGTCAAATGTAGTAGATGAGATTAATTAATTAGGCTATTTAATTACCCATTAATCACAAAAAAATTTATAAATTCATAACTAAATATAAAAAAAATTCAAAAAAAAAAAAATGCAAACTCAAGTTCATTTTAAAGATAATTCAAAGGGAATCCAATAAAATTATTTCTAATTGATTTTGAACAATGGATTTTCCTTAATTAAGGTTTAATTAAAAAACTAAATTATCCTAATTACTCCTTAATTACTTCATTAATTAATTTCAAATTTCTTAGACATGTTTAGTGGGATGATTTCTGCCTCCCTTAATTTTTCTTGAGATTTATTAATGAGTTAATTAGAGAAATTAATTAATGAACCCCTAATCACCCCCTTAATGTAATTAAGAGGAATTAAGCATGTAAATAATAATTTAATCCATTAATTGAGATAATTAAACATTATTTAAGTAAGGAGGAGGTTTATGGAATGGGTTTGGGATATTTTCCCTAAGGTATTCCCTAAACCCCATTCCTTAATCTAAACATAATTAAGAATTAATCCAATAATGATCTACTTAATTGGTCCAATCAAACTTTCAAAACCAATTTAAACTTAATCAATCTCTTGCTGGGTAGATCCTTAGGGTTCAAAAGCCAAAGGTAACTTCAAAGGAAATCATATCCAACTGACATGTGTGGGAAGTTTATGAAAGTACTTAAGTTAAACCCTTTAACTTAATTAATCAATAATTGTGAGCCAATTACATTAGGCCCCTTTCTTTCTTAGAAGCATTGCTGATTTAAATTCCATGTGATTGCATATCATATGTTGGCTCATAATTGTTTGTTTAATTATGTTAAAGTGATATAAGTAAGGGGGTAATTAATGGATTTAATTCACACCCTAACCTAAATAAAACATAAAATCAATATAATTTGTTCTAAAATTAAACTAAACCAATTCACACATGGGGAAAATGGGTTAGGACTAGCAAACTCTTTTCACATTTCCTAAGTCAAATCAAATCCAAAAAATAAAATAAATATCTCATTAAAGAAGTTTGATTCACTTTGAATAATCTTATCTTATAGAATTTTCCTTAGGAATTAATTAGGGTGAATGAAGTCATATGCTTACATCACTTTATTTCTTTCCAAGCATGCTAAATGTTGTATGCCATATGAAACCATGCATTCATATCTTTTGAAAAATCAATTAAATAAAATATTTCAAATTGCATGTGTTAAAAAATTAAGAATATGAGTGGCTATTATCACTATTAAATCAAAAATTATTTTCAGAACTTATAAATCAAAAATTATAAATGAAGTGATGCTACTTATAAATACTTATAAGCTTGCATGTGATTATAACATAAAATGTGTTTTATGTTGCTTTCTTCTTTCCTCTTAACATGGGTTTGAATAGGATTTACAAAGTGTATAGTTCATTTAAAAAGAATACAATACTTGCTTAAATCTATTCCTATGCACTATTATGTTATGACTTAAGAAGGATCCTCATATTTACACATGTAAATTACACAACCAAATAAAATACAAAATCTTTTGCATGATTCTTCATCCATTTGTTTCTTTTTGTACATTCACATATATTTAAGAAAAGTGGTATCTTAGGACATCCAGTTGAGGTTTTAAGTAGCCCCAAGTAGTCTTGTCTTACACTTGGTGTAGAAAATAATAGTGCTGTACTCACTTATGTCTTTTATACATGTGGATGTGCATTAGGTTAATGGATGAAAATTCCTTTTTCTACATAATAGAATGCATTCATGGAATGTTCAAATTTTCTAAATAACATCTCTTAGCATTCATCATCTAGGTGTGCTAAAATTTGCATTGCATGTATAGACATGCTTATGATTATTCATATGCATAATATACATGTTGGAAAGAAATAAATGGTTGTGTTATGTGATAGTAATTCACTTTAACTAATCCTAAGATGCCTTTCTTATTTGAATGGGCTATTTAGAGCAAATTTAAACATAGCATTAATTAAAACATATAATAAATTATTCACCAAAAAAAAATCATTAGTGAATTCACCTAAGAAATTACTTGAGGTAGGGATGAAAGAGAAGTTCTCTTCTCTTCTCTTTTCTTTACAACACTTAGTAACTAAGTGTATATCCATTCAAACTAAATCAATTCATCAAATAAAATTAACAAATTAACTAAATCACTTAAATGAAACCACCCTCTAAGTTGAATCCTTCACACTTAGAAAATTCCAACCTTAAAGCCTAGTTAAGACATGCCACACAAGCCTTAAATGGCACACACATTAGACTAAAGTCATCATTTTTAGCCTTAGGTTAGGGCAGTGCATGGTTTGATGTTTTTTTTATTTTATGATGTGATGCTTTAGACTGGATGCTAGGGTACATATGCGTAGACTGGATGATAGGACAGTCATAATTTAATCATGTCTTCTCTGGGGATTATGCTTAAGGGGCACTGTAATAAAAATCTAAAAATGTTTTTGCTATGTTTGCTTATACCCCTAAGCATTATCCATATTAGGATAGGTGGACTTGGTTACTCATATGTGTGGTGCTAAGTCCAAATTTATTCCTATAACTGCTTGGGTTGTGTGATATATTTAGCTAATCTCTGTTTTGTTGGTTTAGTTAGATTTATATTTCCCAATTTAATGTAATTTTTGCAATTAAGATTTGGAATGAATGTTATAGGGGAATTAAGGTGAACATTGGTCATAAGACCAAGTCTTATGTACCATGTGAAGCCTTGGAGCAAACCACATTCCAACCAAGCCAAAAGAAAGAAAGAAAAGGAGCAAATCAAGAAATAAAGAAATGAAGAATGAAGACCCCCATAACATGAATTCTTTCTAAATTATAATTATTCATTTGTAATCCAGGTTGTATAATGTTAGAGCTGAGCTACCTATATTTCTTTTGGTTGTGTGGTGGTACCGGACCACATCGGCCTCTTATTCTTTTGTGATAGCTTTATGAAATTATTTGATGTTTGTTTAGCTTGCACAATTAGAAATGACATGATTTTCTTAGTTTCTTTATTACTTGATGGTTGTTGAATGGCCTGGATGCGATTAGACTCTTAGGAAAAATAAATTTTCTATCCAATTAATCAACTCAAATTTAAATTAAATAACTCTTAACATCACCTAAAGCCTAGGATATAAATCAAAATAATAAAAGATTTAGTAACCCCTTAGCTGGATGTTGTATGTCTCATATCATGCATAAAATAATCTTGCTTCACTCTTGCTAATGGAGGGCTTCCACCTTTGTTAGAGAAAATGACTTGAACTTTGAGAGCCATGATGGAAACACATCTTTCTTACTGATTTTATCCCATAACTCACTTTCTCATGCATTAGGCATATGAAATCTCATAGCTTGTGTCAAATAAATTGTCCAAAAAATTAAAATAAACCATAACAAAAATTTGCATTAGATTTAGGTCATTATTCATTCCCTACATGATCTAGTCTCTAGGAGTGTGTTTAAGGACTTAGTCTCCCTTCTAAATAAACAACAACATATCAATATTTCAAAGAATAAGACTTGCCTACATGTATTTCAAATCATAGGAGGAGTTAGTTGGCAGCCACCCCAGGCAGTTGTAAATCCAATAGTCGGGTGGTTTATCCTCTCTTGTGGAGGTAAACCATATACCAATTTTTTAGATGCTTAGCTCTCGCCAAAAGCTCTAGATCTATTTACCTTTGGGATCGTGAGCATAAATCCTTACATCTTAGGCATTTCCATAATCTTGTATTGTGAAATTGTAAGCCCTAAATTTCTAATAAAAATTTAACTCAAACATATAATTCTCCTCAATTTTAAAAATATAAAGCCCAACCATAGGATAGTTTGAGATGCTCACTAGGCTTCCTAGTATCATGAGCATCTCCTACTCATCTCCTTTTGGTTCCAAAAATAACTCCCTCCTTTTGATCAATCCACTTGATTTTCCAAAAATAACTAATTTATTGATTATCCTTTCTTTGAAATCATTGGAGATAATGATCATTTATTTTAATCGAGAGTATTCTTAAGGAATCTCATTCCTTAAGATGTAATTAACTATGGGGGCTTGCCTCCAGAGGGAACTTAACGAGCTCGATTTAAAATAAACCCTACTTTACTTTTCCATGTAAAGTAGGAAAAGAATCTCGCAGAACCCATTATCCTTAGGAGTCCTTATTTAGGTGATTAGGTCTATTGTAGGATGGTGACTTCTGTCTCTCGAGATAGTACATCATTCCTCAATGTCGTGCTCGATCACCCACATAAGTATATCTGTGGATCTACGTGGTGTCCCAACATACACAATACATAAAATTTTTTATTATTTTTTAAATTCTCTAAAAAAAGAGAGTTTGAAAGAAAATAAAACACCACAAATTTTTTCTCTTCACTAGGGATGGTTCCTCTCTCATCTTTGGTAAATGATCATTGTCTTCAAGTATCGATAGTGGATTTGTATTTCATACGAGTCGGAGACTATCCTTCTATTCCGTTGGCACTTAGCTCATTTCATTCTTTAGCTAAGCTAGCCAACATCCTTTAGGTTTTAGGACCTCACTCCATGTAGGTCTTAAAATCCCTGTTGGGTTTCCCAATAGGTAAAAAAGATAAAATTCAACCAAAAAAAATGACTAAAAAAATCTTGTTGAACCTCCTTATCATCTTTGTGGTAAGGTAAGGTCCATTTCATAAATAAGAAAAAATAAATCCTTTTAAAAATCTCACTTTTCAAAAAGCACTTTTCCAAAATTCACATAATAAAATACTTTCACAAAATTTTTTCACAAAATATATAACTCAACCCCATCTAACAATCTTGAAGATTGTGGGTTATTTTCAAATCAAAATTATCTTCCAAAAATCACAAATTTAAAATGAACACCCTCATTCAATATACCTAAATTTATTGAATGAAGATTTCATCTGCAAATAAAAATCAAAATTATTTTTCAAAAAAGCACATATGCACATCTTCATTCAACATACTTTTGACCTCATTTTTTTAGGATGAGCTCTCAACCCCTCCATCTTAGACATAGGACTCCTCTTAGACATTAAGAGTTCCTTAGTCTTAAGATACTTCTAGTGATTAGGTGAACACTTAACCTAACTCTAGAGACTTAGAAGAGTTAGCCATAGGAATAGGTTATGCCTTAGGGGTGTTAGAAAAATTTGCCTACCCTATAGCTTGAACCAACTCCTTACTTCTTTCCTTCAAGTCAAATTCTTGAACTTAGCCAAGTAAAATCCAAATCAAGCCAAAATCTTGATTTTTCTTCATGATTCAATCAATCATTGAGTCATGAATCTAAATATAAACATAAACTTCAATCATCAAACAAAACTCAATTCAAAACTCAAATCCAAATTCAACCAAAATTCAACTTAAGCCTTTCAAGTCAAATTCTTGAAAATTAAATTCAAATCAAGCCAAACTCTTGATTTTTCTTCATGATTCAATCAATCCTTCAGTCATGAATCCAAATATAAATATGAACTTCAATCATCAAATCAAAACTCAATTCATAACTCAAATCCAAATTCAACCAAAATTCAACCTAAGCCTTTCAAGTCAAATTCTTGAACTTAGCCAAATCAAATTCAAATCAAGCCAAACCCTTGATTTTTCTTCATGATTCAATCAATCCTTCAATCATGAATCCAAATATAAACATAAACTTCAATCATCAAACCAAAACTAAATTCAAAAATTAAACCCAAGTCAAAATCATGTTCACCCCTTTGAACTTGAAAAATTGTCAAATGAATCAAAACCCATTTGACTTAAAATCACTTGCAAGTGGATTTATATTTCAATCGTAAGTCCATATGTGAGTTCAACCAAACTTGATTCAAGCCTTGATCAAGTCAATTGACCCACTTAGGCCCACTTGACCCAAAGTGACATAAAGTATCCCTTTTGAGCCAAATTCTAATGCTACTCAAATTGGATTGAACTAAGCCCAACTAAGCCTCACATTGTGAGCAAAATCATCATGAAATGATCAATCACTCAAATTAGGTCAAACCAAGTCAAACTTAAGGGTTGACCAAGTCAACACTTAGCCAAAATGAAACCTAAACTAGCCAAAATCCACCATAAGCCAAATTGGTTGAAACCAATGATCAAAACTCATTCAGGATCAATATTTGAATTTGACCAAGTCATCATTTGAGCCTAACCTAGCCTAATTGGCCACTTGACCCAAGTTGACCCAACTTGAGCTAAAAAGTCAAAATGGGTCAAACCTTGATGTAAGCCAAATTGATTGAAACCAATATGTCAAGTTCATTCCAAATCACTTATTGAACTTGGCCAATTAGACTCAACCTAGCCCAATTGACCATGAACCCAACTTGACTTAATAGGTCATGTTGAGCCAAAATCAAATTAAACAAAAATTAATTGGAAACAAAGATTCCAATACATTTCATATGACCAATGAAACCTAAACCAACCCATGACCTAAAATAAATCAAATTCAATCACCCATTTGACCTAAATGAAATCAAATGAACCAAATACAAATATAAATCAAATTGAACTAAACCAATGATGCAAAAACATTTCAAATGGTTATATGAACTTGACCCAACCCTTGGTTTGACCTAATTTGACTAATTGATCAACTTGACCCAAGTTGACCCATTTTGACCTAAATGGGTCAACATGAGCCAAATCACATCAAATCAATTTAAAATTCATTGAAACTTAGCCCAACCCATTTTTCAATCATACTGAACATATTCAAACTAAAATCTAAGCCTAAATGACCATTTTAACCCTAGGTCTAAGGGTAATTCTTGGCCAAATTTACTTGGAATTTGGTCAAATCCTCTTCATAGCCACTTGACACTCTCTTAGTGGACCAAGTGGACACTAGAGTGCACTGACCCAATTGGTTTGGGTCAGCCAAACCCAACCCAATGGCCAAACCAACCACTCCCTTCATTTCAAGCACATGGCAATCACTCCTCCACCTTAGTTTGCACATGGCAACTTCCCCACTACCTCCTCTGGCCAAAATCGAATCACATGCAACTCTAAATGGCCTAACAAACCCTTTGCATAGGGTGAATTTGATCAAAATGACATCTCTAAGCACAGCCCTCCGATCCACCTAGGGGGAGATATACTCCCCCTAATTTCATTTCATTTTCACTCTTTTGCATTCGATTGAAGCTAAGGAAGCTAGAGAAAGCAATTGCAAGCTCCTACAAGCCTCCTAGAGTTACTTCCATTTTCCCATTTTTAGATTCCTTCAAACCGAAAATAAGGGAGCTCCTTGGAATTTCCAATTCATCTAATACTCAATATCAAGCCAATTCATCCTTCAAGCACCTTGAGGGGACCTAATCGAACTCATTCCAAGCTCCATCCAACTTCTCAAGGCACGATAAGAGTGTTCTTGATCAAGGCCGTAAGCTTAGTAGGAGCACCTTGGTTAATAGAAGGATCTACCCAATACCAAAGCCTCAAATCTTCATCAAGGCTTCGTCTCTACTAGACAAAGCTACCTTGAGGGATTGGAGCACCGGTGATAGCCTCCGATGAGGTATGCTTTCAAATAAAGGCTAGAATGGGGAGTGTGTGGTCCTTTATAAAGAGAATTTTCATTTCAAATAAAATTAACTGTTGAATGTCTTCCCCCTTTGCTTGATGATGGTGTGGGTTGAGTTTGAGCACGATCCAAGCTCAATCAAGCTCAGATCTTGCCCTAAGGAGTGGATGGATGCCCTCTCCCATAGGCAAGCTCAAGGATAGATCATGGACCGTCCATCCACATGTTTTGGATGGATGGTTCTGATCAACCCGCATAGGACCCTCTGATTAATCCCTTAAGAATCACGGGTTCAATCTCAACCATCCGATCCTTGATCGGATGGTCAGAGAGAAAGTGCATAGCTGCCACTAACACGACATTGGGATGTGATAACTTAAGTGAGGAATCCCGTCGCACCATGTGGAAAGGGCGCGCCGCGTCTATAGTCCATGTGGCGCCGATGAGATTAGTTAATAATTAGAGGTTTTTATTAATTATTAATCACTGAATCTTTAAATATTCATAAATAAATGTAGAAAATTTAAAACAATATAAAATAAAAAGCATTATGAAGATATTTCAAAGGGATAAAATTAAATTCAACTAATTTTGAATAGTGATATTTTCTGAATTTGAGTTTTATTAGGAATATGATTATGCTAATTACTCTCTAATTATCCCACTAATTAATTCCAAACTTCTCATGTACATTTAATGGGATGACTTCTGCCTCCCCTAATTATCTTGGAATTTATTAATGGTTTAATTAGGGGGAATTGCTTGAGTCATTCCTAATTACTCTCTTAATCTATTAAATGATTAATTAATCTTTCAAATAGTCATAAATTGATTAATTAAGTTTGCTGATTACCTTAGAATAGTGAATGGACTAAATGGGGAATTCTTTCCCATATCTTTTTCCCTAAGTTTATTTCATTTGGATAAAAATCTAATTAAAGTGCAAACTAATTAAATAATTTAATCACTTAATTAAATGGCTTAATTAATAAAACTTTTCAAAAATCAAAATATTCCAGAACTTAATCAGTTCATCTTGGGTAAGTGCTTAGGTGTTCAATAACCTAAGTAACTTAAGAAAATCAAAATCTAACCTACATGTGTAGGGAGGGTTATGAAAGTACTTAAATTAAACCCTTTAGCTTAATTAATAACTAATTGTGAGCCAATTGCATTAGGCCCCTTTCTTTCCTAGGAGCATTGCTATCTTAAATTCCTTATGTGATTTTATGTCATACATTGGCTCATAATTATTTGATTAAATATGTTAAAGTGGTATAGGTAAGAGGTAATTAATGAACTTAATGTGCACCTTAACCTAAGCAAAGCATAAAAATCACCTAATGCTTCTAAAATTAAACAAAACAACATACACATGTGGGAAATGGGTTAGGACCAACAGCCTTTTTTTACATTTCCTAAATTCAAATCAAATTCAAAACAAAATAAAAATCTCTTTAAAATAAATTTAATTTACTTTAAATAATCCTATTTCATAAGGTTGTCTTTAGGAATTAATTAGGGTGAATGAATTTACATGCTTTCATCACTTTATTTCTTTCCTAATATGCTAAATGTGTATGTCATTTGAAAATCATGCTTCATGCCCTTTTGAAAATCAAATTGAAAATGAAATGTTTCCTTTATGTCAAATTGCATGTTTTGGCTAAAGTAAGAATATGAATGGATATTATGACTATTAAATCCAAAATTATTTTCAAAACTTATAAATCAAATATCAGAATTGAAAGATATACTACTTATGATTATTTATAAGCTTGCATGTGAGTATAAATATAAAGATGTGTATTGTGTGGCCTTCCTTCTCTTCTTTTTTTAACATGAATTTGGATGGATTTGCAAAGTGAATAGTTCTTTTAAAAGAACATAAAACTTACTTATATCCTTTCCTATCCACTTCCATGTTATGAATTAAGAAGGATTCTCACTTTTACACATGTAAATTAAACAATCAACAAATTAACCAAACAAACATCAACTTTTGCATGATTCTCTTCCCATGCATTTCTTTTTGTACATGCACATGTATTTAAGAAAAGTGGTATATTAGTCTAGACAACCCCAGGGTTTGTGGGTTTTAGGATTTATATATATCCCTGCCTTCATCTATCCCCCTTTTTGGAAAAAGAAGAGGATAAATGAAAACATAAATATATATAATGTCTTGTTAGGATGCCACGTAGATCCGCAGATGTTCTTATTAGGGTGATCGGGTAGAACATTGAGGAAAGGTATGCTATCTCAAGAGATAGAAGTCACCACCCTACAATGGACCTAATCACCTCGATAAGGACTCCTAAGGATTATGGGTCTTTGGAATGTACCAGAGGTTCTTCTCCTATTTTATATAGAAAAGTAAAGCAGGGTTTATTTTAAAATGAGTTTGTTAAGTTTCCTACAGGGGCAAGCCCCCATAGTTAATTACATCCTAAGAAATAAGATTCCTTAGGAATACTCTCGATTAAGGTAAATGATCGTTATCTCCAAAGATTTTGGAAGGGTAAGACTATCAATTGATTGGTTTATTTTTAGAAAGTCAAGTGGGATCGATCAATAGGAGGGAGTTCTTATCGAAGCCAAATGAAAATAAGTAGGGGATGCTTAGGATACTAGGAAGCCTAGTAAGCATCCCAAACTACCCTATGGTTGGGTTTTATATTTTTGAAATTGAATTAATTTATTTGAGTTGAATTTTTATTAGAAATTTAAGGCTTACAATACCATAATACAAGGTTATAGAAATATCTAAGAGGTGAGGATTTATTCTTAGGGCCCATAAAGGGGAGAAGTAACCTCAGAATCTAAATCTAGGGAGCATTGATGAGGGCCAAAAGTACGACCTAAATCTAAGGCAAAAATGGGTATTTGGTTTCCTCCATAAGAGAGGATAAACCACCTGAACTTAGCCTTTGGTGGCACCAACTAACTCCTCCAACGATTTTGAATTCATGTAAGCAAGTTTTATGTTTATGCAAGATAACAAGGTTGTTATTTATTTAGAATGAGACTAAGTCCTTAAACACACTCCCTAAGATACTAGATCATGTAGGGCATGCTTTAATAACTTAAATCTAATGCAAATTTTATTACATTTTATTTTTATGTTTGGACAATTAATTTGACACAGGCTTTAGGATTTTTATGCCTAATGCATGAAAAATTATATTATGGCCCAAAATCAGCAAGATAAAGAGGTGTTTTTCCACCACGGCTCTCATAAGTTAAGCCAAGTTCTCTAGTATAGGCGGAAGCCCTCCAATTCAAGAGTGAAATAATATGCTTTTATGCATGATGTGATAATAGTAATACTCATCCATCTAAGGGATTACTAATTCTTTTGTCTTGATTTTTAGCCTAAACTTTATATGTGGTTATGAAGTATTTATTTTTAATTTTGAGTTGATTAATTTGGTAGAAGATTTATTTTTTCCTAAGAGCCTAATCGTCATCCAGGCCACACATCAAGTAAGGAAGAAACTAGGAAAAGGATGCCATCTTAATGCACAAGCTAAACAAACAAATGTATTTGATAAAGCTAGTGCAAAAGAATAAAAGGCCAAGTGTGGTCGGGTACCACCGCACAAACCCAATAAATAAATTGGGTAGCTGAGCTCTACCCTTATATAACCAGATTACAAATGAATTAATTTACAATAAAGTAAAGAAATTCATGTTATGGGGGTCTTCATTCTTCATTTCTTCATTCTTCTTTCTTCTTTTCTTCTTTCTTTTCTTTCTTCTCTTCTTTCTTCTTTGGTTCCTTCTATTTGATGGTTGGAAAGTGGATGCTCTAAAGGCTTTACATGGTATATAAGATGAGATCTTATTACTAGTGTTCATCCTAATCTCCCATAACAATCATTCCAAAATCCTAAAAAAAATTTCATGAAAAGAAAAAGTAAATCTAACTAATACATGTAAAATAGAGATTAGCTGAAACAAACCATACAAATCCCAAACATGTATATTGGACTTAGCACCCTACACATGGGAAACCAAGTCCATCTAGCCTATAGGATTATGCTTAGAGGTATAAGCACCTGCATAGAAAAAATAGTTATATTTTTATTACAACTCCCCATAAGCACAATCCTCCACAGAAAATAATGATTAAACTAAATCATCCTACCATTCATTCTACACAAATTCACCTTAACATCTAGACTAAAACAAAACATCAAAAAATAAAAGTAAACATCAAACCATGCATCGCCCTAACCTAAAGCTAGAAATGGTGAAAGGTTTGTATGGTATGCTTAGCTATGACTTTAAGGTTTAGATTTTCTATGTGTGAAGATGTTCAACTTAGATGGGTGGTTTCATTTAAGTGTTTAGTTGATTTGGATGATTTTATTTTGTATTTTTGATTTAGTTTAAGTGAATTCTACAATTAATTACTAAGTTGTAAAAAGAGAAAAAAGAGAAGAGCACTTCTCTTTCCTTCCCTACCTTAAGTAATTTCTAAAGTAGATTCATGCTTGATTTTGTTTAATGAATGTTTTCTTTTGTGTTTTAATTAATCCTAAGTTTAAATTTTCTCTAAACAAACCTATTCAGAGAAAGACATTTTAAGATTAAGTAAAGTAAAATAATATCACAAAATACACACCACTTTATTTCTTTCCTAACATGTATAACATGCATATGGATGAATCTTAAGCATATCTATACATGCAAATGAGAATGTTTAGCACATCTTAATGATGAATGCTAAGTAATATTACTTAAGAAAATTTGGATGCTTTATGATGCATGATTTTCATTAAGTAGAAAAGGGGGTATTCTTTTATGCTTGATTCATATGCACATGTATATGTATGAAAGGCATAAGTGAGTACAACGTCATTATTAGCACCAGGGGTGTAAGGTAGAAGACCTACTTAGGGCTGCTTAAAGCTTTGCAACCCCGGGGTTGTCCAGACTAATATACCACTTTTCTTAAATACATATTCATGTACAAAAGAAATAAATGGAAAAGGAAAGATGCAAAAGTTTATGTTTATTTGATTTTTAGTTTGATTGTTTAATTTATATGTATGATGTGAAATTCCTTCTTAGGTCATGAAATAAGAGTGTATAGGGATGGATTTAAGCAAGTGTTGTGTCCTTTTCAAATGGACTATACACTTTACAAATCCTATACAATTCTATGTTAAGAAAGAGAGGGAGAAGGAAAGCCACATAATACATATCTTTATATTTCTCACATGCAAGCTCACTAATAATTATAAGTACCATACCTTTCAGTTTTAATGTTTGATTTATAAATTTTGAAAATAATTTTGAATTTAATAGTGATAATAGCCATTCATATTTTTACTTTAGACAAAACATGCAATTTGACATAAAGAAACATTTCATTTTAATTTTGATTTTTAAAAGATATGAATGCATGAATTTCATATGACATACACACTTAGCATGCTAGGACGGAAACAAAGTGATGAAAGTAATGTAAATTTATTCACCCTAATTAATTCTTAAATATAATACTATGGAATAGAATTATTTAAAGTAAGTCTAATTTATTTTCAAGAGAGTTTGAATTTTGTTTGCGTTTGATTTCAATTTGAGAAGTGTTAAATGAGTTTGCTGGTCCTAGCCCATTCTCGCATGTGTATGAAATTTTTGTTCAATTTTTAGATGATTAGATGATTTTTTTATATTTTAATTAGGTTAAGGTGTACATTAAGTGTATTAATTACCCCTTACCTATACCACCTTAGCATATTTAACTAAATAATTATGAGCCAATGATATGACATAAAATCACATAAGAATTTAAATCAGCAATGCACCTAGAAAGAAAAGGGGCCCAATGCAATTGACTCATAATTAATGATTAATTAAATTAAAAGGTTTAAGTTAAGTACTTTCATAACCCTTCCCACACATGTGGATTAGGTTTTGATTTTCTTAAACCACTTAGGTTATTAAACACCTAAGCATCTACCCAAGATGGTTTAATTAAGTTCCAATATTTTGAAAATTTTATTAAATTAATTGAGCAAGTGGTTAGGGGATTAGCCCTTAATTAAGTTTGGATTAAGGAGGAGAAAGGGGGTTTAAGGAATAGCTTAGGGAAAATATCCCAAAATTATTCCTTAAATCTCTTGATTACTTAAACAAAGCTTAATTAACTCAATCAAGGGGTTAAACCACTATTCACATACTTAATTAAGCTTAATTACATTAAGAGGATAATTAAGAATGGATCAAGCAATTCCCCTAATTAACAACTAATAAATCCCAAGAAAATTAGGTGAGGTAGAAGTCATCTCACTAAATGCTTATGAGAAGTTTGAAATTAATTAATGGAATAATTAGCATAATCACATTCCCAATAAAACCCAAATTCAAGAAATATTATTGTTCAAAATCCATTGAAAATAATTTTATATTATTTTACATTGAAATATCTTTCATATGCATTGTACCTCATATTTTTTATGATTGTTTCTCATTTAGTTATGAATATTTGAAGTTTTCATGATTATTTAAGTAATTAATCCCCTTATTAAATAGCTAATATCAAATATCATATCATGTCACGTTGGGGAGGGCAAAGCATCGTTATTAGAGGATTAAGTTAAATGTCCTGCATCGCGATTAAAATGGGTCCATCCAAAATGCGTGGATAGACGACCCATGATCAATCTTCTAATCTTCCCTACGGGAGATGGCCATCATCCATTTTCTAGGGGAAGATATGAGCTCGATTGAGCTCAGATTGAAACCAAATTCAACCCACACCATCTAAGAGTAAAGGGGAACACATCCAAATGGCTAACTTTTCTTGGGGTGAAACATCCCTTCACAAAAGACCAAGAAAAAAAGAAACTATGCTCGGTTTAATGGCATACCTCACTAGAGGCTATCACCGGTGCTCAAATCCCTTGAAGTAGCTTCATCTAGTGGAGATGAAGCCTTGTTGAGGGTTTGGGATGTTGAGATTAGATGGATATTCCTATGGGCTAGTTCACCTTCAATTCCTTGCGACCTTGATCGGAACCTCACCTCCCTTGCCTTAAGAACTTGGGAAACACCTTGGGTGAACTCGACTTGCCTCCTTGATGGTGCTTGCAAAGTGAATTGGACTTTGGTGTTGAATTGGCTAAGTTTAAATTTCACTTGAGCTCCCCTATTTTTGGTTTGAAGAAATCTGAAAATGGGGAAATGGAAAATGCCTAGGAAACCTTGGGGGAGCTTGGAACCACTTCCTCTGAGTTCTTATGCTTCAATTGGATAGGGGACCGTGAAATTCAAGTGAAATTAGGGGGAGTATATCTCCCCATAGGTGAATCGGGTGGCCATAAGCTTCCTTGCCATTTTGATCCAATACACCTCCTTGAATGGGTTTGTTAGGCTATTAGGAGTGTCATGGCATTCAATTTGGCTAGAGGAGTGGAGTGGTGAAGGTCCCATGTGCTTAATTCAAGTGGAGGAGGGAATCCCATGTGCAAATGTCCATGGGGGTGGTCTGCTTTGACCTTGGGTTGGGTTTGGCTGACCCAAACCCAATGGGTCATGTGCACCATGTCCCTTAGTGACCATTTAGTCCAGTAAGAGGATGCCAAGTGTCCATGAAATGGAATTGACCAAATTCCAAGTGGTTTTAATTTTAGGTTACCCTATGGCCTAAGGGTAAAATGGTCATTTGACTTTGATTTTAGTTTGAATATGTTTGGTATGATTGAAAAATGGGTTGGGCCAAGTTTCAATGAATTTGGAGTTGATTTAGGTCAAAATGGGTCAACTTGGGTCAAGTTGACTAATTGATCAAATTGGGTCAAACCAAGGGTTGGGTCAAGTTCATATGACTATTTGAAATGTGTTGGCATCTTTGGTGTGGTTCATTTTGGTTTATATTTGGTTTTAGTTCATTTGATTTCATTTAGGTCAAATGGTGGTTGAATTTGACCCATTTGACCCTTTATTTTGTATTGGGTTGGTTTATGTTTGGTTGGTCATTTAAAATTGATTGGTGTCTTTGTTTCCAATTAATTTTGGTTTAATTTGATTTTGGCTCAAAATGACCTTTTAGATCAAGTTGGATTCATGGTCAATTGGGTTAGGTTTTGTCTAGCTGGCCAATTGAGGCTTTGGTCAAGTTCAATACTCATTTTAGAATGAATTTTACCCATTGGTTTCAATCAATTTAGCTTAGATCAAGTTTTGACACCTTTTTTTTTTTAAGGTCAAGTTGGGTCAATTGGCCAGTGGCTGTTGAGCTCAAATGATGACTTGGTCAGTTCAAAACATTGATCATGAATGAGTTTTGATCAATGGTTTCAATCAATTTATTATGATTTTGGCTAGTTTAAGTTTCATTTTGGCTTAGTGTTGACTTGGTCAACCCTTAGGTTTACTTAGTTTAACAATTTGAGTGATTGATCATCTGATGATTGTTGCTCAATATGAGGCTTAGTTGGGCTTAGTTCAATCCAATTTGGGCGATTAGAATTTGGCTCAAAGTTTAGGTCACTTTGGGTCAAGTGAGCCTAAGCGTCAGGACTTGATCAAAGCTTGATTTGAGTATGATTGAACTCACATATGGACTTGTGATTGAAATATAAATCGATTTGTAAGAGATTTGAAGTCAAATGGTTTTGATTTATTTGATAATTTCAAGTACAAAGGGTGAACATGAGTTTGACTTGGGTTTGATTTTTGAATTTAGTTTTGGTTTGGTGATTGAAGTTTGTATTTATATTTGGATTCATGATTGTAGGATTGATTGAATCATGAAGAAAAATCAAGAGTTTGGCTTGATTTGAATTGGATTTGGTTAAGTTTAAAAGTTTGACTTGAAAGGCTTAGGTTGAATTTTGATTGAATTTGAGTTTGATTTTTGGAGTTGGTTTTGGTTGTTTGAATTTATATTTCATCTATATATGTGAATATAAATGAGAATATAAATGGGTTATGAGAAAATTTCATGAATTTAAAGTGATTTGAACTTGATTTAAGCTAAGTCCATGAGAAGGAATCAAAGAGACTTAGAAAATATTTTGGAATTTGGATTTCAATCATAAGCTTCAATCACTTGGAATTGATTTGAGTTTGAGAAAATTAATTAAGTTGGAATTTATTTAAGTTTGATGTTGATTTTATTTAGAATTTGGAATTGGTTTAGACTTGATTTGGAATTTGACTTGAAGGAAGGAAGTAAGGAATTTGGTTCAAGCTATAGGGTAGACAAACTTTCCTAACACTCCTAAGGCATGACATATTCCTATGGCTAATTCTTCTAAGTATCTAGGGTTAGGTTGAGTGTCCACCTAATCCCTATATGTGTCTTAAGACTAAGAAACTCTTAAAGTCTAAGAGAAGTCCTATGTCTAAGATGGAGGGGTTGAGAGCTCATCCTAAAAATGAGGTCAATAGGGTTGCGTGAGGCCTTAAGTAGCCCTAAGTAGGTCTTGTACCTTACACTCCTGTTGCTAACAATGGTGCCATACCCACTTATGTCTTTTATACTTGTAAATGTGCATATGAAAAATGGATAAAAGAATCACTCTCTTTTATACTTAATAAAATCATGCATCATGAAGCATCCAAATTTTCTTAAGTAACTCTCTTAGCATTCATCATTAAGGAGTGCTAAATATTTCCATTTTCATGTATAGATATGCTTAGGATTCATCCATATGTATGTCACACATGTTGGGAAAGAAATGAAGTGTTATGTGTTTTGTGATAGTATTTCACTTTACTTATTCTTAAAATGCCTTTTTTTGAATAGCTTTTTTAAGAAATATCTAAACTTAGGATTAATCAAAATACATAATAAAATATTCACTAAACAATCAAATATGAATCTACCTTAAAAATTACTTAAGGTAGGGAGGAAGAGAAGTTCTCTTCTCTTTTCCTCTCTTTACAACTTAGTAATTAATTGTAGGATTCATTCAAAATAAATCAAAAATACAAAATAAAATCAACCAAAGCAACTAAATCGCTTAAATGAAACCACCCTCTAAGTTGAACATTTTCATACTTAGAAAACTTCAACCTTAAAAGCCTAGCTAAGCATACCAGACAAACCTTAAATGGCTCATACATTAGGCTAAGTCACCATTTCTAGCCATAGGTTAGGGTGGTGCATGGTTTGATGTTTACTTTTATTTTGTGATGTGTTGTTTTAGTCTGGATGTTAGGAGGTATATACATAGACTGAATGATAGAGCGATCTTAGTCTAATATTATCTTATAGGGGTTGTGCTTAGGTAATAAAAATATATAACTTTTGCTATCGGTACTTATACCCCTAAGCATAATCCAAAATAGGTCAAGTGCACTTGGTTACCCATGTGTGGGGTGCTAAGTCCAATTTACATATATACATGCTTGGGATTGTTTGGTTTGTTTAGCTAATCTCTATTTTACCGGTGTTAGTTAGTTTACTTTTCTCTTTTCATGTAATTTTGCAATTGTGATTTTGGAATGATTGTTATGGGGTATTAGGATGAACATTGGTCACAAGATTATGTCTTATGTACCATGTGAAGCCACATTCATTCAACCAACTAAAAGAAGAAAGAAGAGAGAAGAAAGAAGAAAGAAGAAAGAAGAAAGGAGAAAGAAGAAATGAAGAATGAAGACCCCCATAACAGTGAATTCCATCTTGATTGTATTTAATTCATTTGTAATCTGAGTTGAATAAGGGTAGAGCTCGGCTACCCAATTTGTTTTTGGGTTTGTGCGGTGGATCCCGACCATACTTGCCTTTTATTCTTTTACACTAGCTTTATAAATTAATTGATGTTTGTTTAGCTTATGAATTAAGATGACATCTTTTTTTAGTTTATTCCTTGCTTTGATGTATGGCCTGGATGACAATTATGCTCTTAAAAAAATAAATT
Source organism: Cymbidium sinense (assembly GCA_021442155.1). Taxonomy (NCBI): domain Eukaryota; kingdom Viridiplantae; phylum Streptophyta; class Magnoliopsida; order Asparagales; family Orchidaceae; genus Cymbidium; species Cymbidium sinense. The sequence continues at coordinate 114,290,940 of CM038219.1, read as the reverse complement.
TTCTATCTAACTAATCAATTCAAACTAAAAATAAATAACTCATAACCTCACCTAAAGCTTAGGTGATAAATCAAGATAAAAGAATTAGCAACCCCTTAGCTGGATGATGTATTACTTTTCTCATATCATGCTTAAAAAAATATATTATTTCACTCTTGACTTGGGCGGCTTCCACCTTTGCCAGAGAACTTGGCTTGACCTTTGAGAGCCATGGTGGAAATACACCTCCTTATCTTGCTAATTTTAGTCCATAATCTAATTTCTCATGCATTAGGCATATGAATCCTAAAGCCTATGTCAAATTGATTGTCCAAAAATAAAAATAAAATGTGACAAAATTTGCATTATATTTAAGTCATTAAATCATGCTCTACATGATCTAATCTCTTAGGGAGTGTGTTTAAAGACTTAGTATCTTTCTAAATAAATAATAGCTTAGCTATCTTGCAAAAGCTTTTGACTTGCTTACATGTTTTAAAATCATAGGAGGAGTTAGTTGGCGGTCACCCCTAGGTGGTTGTAAGTCCAATAATCTCATCTTTTGTGGAGATAAACCAAATACTCATTTTGGCCTTAGATTTAGGTCATGCTTTTGACCCTCGCCAAAGCTCCCTAGATTTAGGTTCGGAGGTTGCTACTTCCCTTTGCAGCTATGAGCATAAATCCTCACCTCTTCCATTTCCATGTATCATGGAATTGTAAGCCCTAGATTTCTAATAAAAATTCTACTCAAATAAATCAATTCAATTTAAAAAATATAAAGCCCAATCATAGGATAGTTTGGGATACTTACTAGGCTTCTTAGTATCCTAAGCATCCTTTACTTATCTTCATTTGGCTTTGATAAGAACTCCCTTGTCTTGATCGATCCTATTTGCTTTTCTAAAAACAAACTAATTGATTGATAGTCCTACCTTTCAAAATCTTTGGAGATAACAATCATTTACCTTAATCGAGACTATTCCTAACGAATCCTATTCCTTATGATGTAATTAACTATGGGGGCTTGCCCCTATAGGAAACTTAATGAACCTGGTTTAAAAGAAACCCTACTTTACTTTTCCATATAAAGTAGGGGAAGAATCTCTGGTACATTTGATGACCCATAGTCCTTAGGAGTCCTTATTGAGGTGATTAGGTCCATTGTAGGATGGTGGCTCCTATCTTTCAAGATAGTACACCTCTTCTTAATATTGTACCTGATCACTCTAATAAGAACATCTGCGGATCTGTGTGGTGTCCCAACAAGGTGTTATTTATATTTGTATTTTCATTTATCCTCTTTTCCAAAAGGAGGATAGATGAAAGTAGGAATATAAATTTTCACCATAGATTTTTCTGGCGACTTCCGTTGGGGATGGTTCCTCTCTCCATCTTTGGTAAATAATCATTGTCTCCGAGTATCAATAGTGGGTTTGTACTTTTGTATGAATCCAAGACTATCTTTCTTTTCCGTTGACACTTAGCTTATTTTATCCTTAAGTTAAGCTAGCAAACATCTTTAGGTTTTAGGACCTCACCCGTGTTGGTCTTAAAACCTGTTAATTCTCAATGGGTAAAAATAAAAATTTAATAAAAAGAAAATGATCAAAGACTTCCTCCGTACCATTTCTATGGTAAGGAAAGGTTCATTCCAAAAATAAAGACAAAATAAATCATTCAAAAGCACTTTTTTTCAAAATACACTTAATAAAATATTTGCACTGCATCTAATAATTTCTAAAATTATTACATGTAGGAACATTTCAAAAAAATAAAACCAACAATCATACTTTCCAAAAGCACGAATGGACTTCTTCACTCAATTCATTTTGATGAAGACTTTATTTTCAAAGATAAAATTTCAACAATCATGTTTTTAAAAAGCACAAAATTTGAAGATGGGCCTTTCCATTCAACACATCCAAATGTATTGGATGGATGTTACATCTTCAAGTAAAACCATAAATTTGAAATTCCACTCAACACATTCCACATGTTTAAGTTGGAATTTTAACCTTTTTAAAATGCACATATGAAACCTCTTCATTCAATATACCCACATTTATTGAATGGAGGTTTCATTTCCAATCAAAATCAAAAATAAACTTTCAAAAAGTACATATGAAACCTCTCCATTCAATATACCCACATTTATTGAATGGAGGTTTCATATCCAATCAAAATCAAAAATAAACTTTCAAAAAGCACATATGAAACCTCTCCATTCAATATACCCACATTTATAGAATGGAGGTTTCATTTCCAATCAAAATCAAAGATAAACTTTCAAAAAGCCCATATGGACATCTCCTGATCTCCATTCAATACACTCAAATTTATTGAATGAAGATTTCATTTCCAAATAAAATGACACTATTTTGAAATCCCACTTAACATATTCCATATATGACTAGGTTGGAATTTTCTCTTTCAAAAGAAAAAGCAATAATCACACATGAAACTACATCTTTGAAAAATGAAACATAATTGATTTCCATCTTACATACCCAAATTTGCTAAATGGAAATCTCTCTTTTCAAAATGAACAAAACACATTTTTTTTAAAAACGCACTTGGAACTTCATTTTAGCATACCACATTTGCTAAAAGTGATTTCTCCATTTTCAAAACAAAATTCAAAACACATTTTTGGAACTTCATTTTAGCATACCACATTTGCTAAAGTGAGGTCTCCATTTTCAAAACAAAATTTGAAACACATTTTTGGAATTTCATCTAGCATACTCAAATTTGCTAAGTGAAGTCTCCATTTCACAAAAATCTAAGCATATTTGGAACTTCATTTTAGCATACCACATTTGCTAAAGTGAAGTCTCCATTTTCAAAAAAAAAATTTACAACACATTTTTGGAATTTTATTTAGCATACTCAAATTTGCTAAGTGAAATTTCTATTTCACAAAATTCAAAACACTTTTGAAACTTCACTTTAGCATGCTACATTTGCTAAAAGTGATGTCTCCATTTCAAAAAAATAAAAATAAAACACATTTTTGGAATTTCATTTACCATACTCAAATTTTCTAAGTGAAATCTCCATTTCACAAAATTCAAAACACATTAGAACTTCATTTTAGCATACCACATTTTCTAAAAGTGAAGTCTCCATTTTCAAAACAAAATTCAAAACACATTTTTGGAACTTTATTTTAGCATACCACATTTGCTAAAGTGAAGTCTCCATTTTCAAAACAAAATTTGAAACACATTTTTGGGATTTCATCTAACATACTCAAATTTGTTAAGTGAAATCTCCATTTCACAAAATTCAAAGCACATTTGAAACTTCATTTTAGCATACCACATTTGCTAAAATGAAGTCTCCATTTTCAAAACAAAATTTACAACACATTTTTGGAATTTCATTTAGCATACTCAAATTTGCTATGTGAAATCTCCATTTCACAAAATTCAAAACACTTTTGGAACTTCACTTTATCATACCACATTTATTAAAAGTGAAGTCTCCATTTCTAAATCAAAACAAAACACATTTTTGGAATTTAATTTAGCATACTCAAATTTGCTAAGTGAAATCTCCATTTCACAAAATTCAAAACACATTGGAACTTCATTTTAGCATACCACATTTGCTAAAGTAAAGTCTCCATTTTTCAAAAAAAAATCCAAAATAAAAAGAAACACATTAGGATTTCCTTGGCATACCAAATTTGCTAAGAATTTTATTTTAAAAATCAAATCAAAAAAATAAAAAGAAACACTTTAGGATTTCCTTAGCATACCCAAATTTGTTAAGGATCCTCTTTTTCAAAACAAAATAAAAACATGAAACACATTAGGACTTCCTTAGAATACCTAAATTTGCTATGAATCCTATTTTTTCAAAAAAAAAAAAAAAACAAAATCAAAAGAAACACATTAGGATTTCCTTAGCATACCTAAATTTGCTAAGAATTCTATTTTCAAAAGTTTTCAAAAAACAAAACACACATGGATTCTTCATTTAGCATATCCAAATTTGCTAAAATGAGGATTCCATTTTCAAAATAACAAATGATTCACAAAACAAAGCAAACAAAGAAAAAGAAGAAATTGTTTTCAAACACCTCACTTAGCATACCCAAATTTGCTAAGTGAGTAAACTCCAAAAATCCAAAAAGAAAAATAAATCAATTGACCCTTTACTTTAACATACCAACATTTGTTAAATAAAGGGTCCCCAAACAATCAAAAATCAAAATTCAAACATGAACCTATGGAAGCATCTCTCCAAAATTATTTGAACCCATTTTCAACATACCCAAATTTGTTGAAAGTGGATTCTACATTCAAAAATCTTCTTTCTAATCAATCTCAAAATCTCTTCTAAATCCATTTGAGCCCCACTTAACACTTTCAAGATGTTGAGTGTGGATTCAAATTCTAAAATTCAAACTCAAAAATAAACAAAAATAGAAATCTGATTCAAGTTTATTTTCAACACTGCAAACTTTCAGTCAATTTCAATTTCAGTTTCAGTTGATTGCAATGGCAGCACAGAAGTATGTGCTCATGTTTCCTCATGGGATGGACTTGGCCTTGGATCAGGCCAGCCTTCCATGATCTGCTTATGCCCACCTCATCTCCACTTCAATTGAGGCTTTGAGGGTGCCAGGATTAAATATGAGGGAACCCCCCTTACCACAGCTAGCAGGAGCATGGTGATCGGGCATAATCCATTCATCCAGGTCGACATGCCATCTAATTCGGAGATCCCCTCACTGAAGAGGAAGGCTGTGGCGGTTCCCACAACATAGTGCCAGTATCAGTGCACCCGATTGTTCCCCATGCTACCCAGTTAGGGCTAGTACCCACTCCTTGGCACCTTCCAAGGGGAAGGCTCCCCTAATTCAAGGGATTGTCTCCCCTACCTTTGAGGTTGGGTCTAGCTCATATTATGCTCAACCTACACCCGGAATGATACGCATGATCAAGCGTGCGCATTGAGGTTAGAGGTAGCTACTCAGTATGTTGTGCAGGATTTTCCTAGGATGGTTCCCCATTGGTTACAGAAAACCAGTTCCACCCTCTCTCTGGATTTGATAGAGAGGATGCTAGTAGGATTTCTACTTCACCTCCACTAGCAGTTTAGTTTCAAGCACCTGTTAGTGAGATGAGGAGGTCGTATGTCAGTCTCTGATCAATTTTATGGCAAGTAGGCGGAGCCTACGGATGATCAGAGTTTGGGGCTCGATTTGATTTGAGATCTATCATCCCCAACAGCGTTGGAAGGCATCTTAGGTAGGAGAGCGCTAGAGAGGCTGGCACATCAGTTCATGTTACTAGCCGAGAGCACTAGAGGTACAACCAACAGTTAGCGACCTCTACACTTATGGATTTTCTAGATCGGCGCACTACTTGTGCTGATTATACTGATAATATCTTACTCACAGGGACTACACATCATAGGAGAGGAGCTCCTATCCTGAGGGAGTCAGTGGTGCCTCAACCACACCGCTCTCTCCCCGTTCACGGTCTATTATACATGTCTCAGCATCTATTGTTCCAGCCAAGGACATGAAGGCCACATTAGGGGAGAAGAGAACCCTGTTAGTGATCTGCATGGCCAAGAGATCCTGTCCCATCTACACCGCCTACTATGGCGAGGCCGAGTTCCCCTGCTCTATCTTCTGCCCTAGTAGTGAGGAAGGAATGGCAACCTAGAGGTATCATAGTTATCCCATCAGCACCACCACCAGCAGGCTATGGAGATAGTCACAATAGTTGAGGAAGGAGAAGATAGTTCAATTTCCCCTATGGCCATAGATCCTCTTAGGAGTGCTACTTCGCCTAGATCTAGCAACAGTTAGGAATATCTTTCCTCTAGTGAGCACAGTCCACATAAGATCACTCAGCGACTTTAGGTGCTTATGCATTGCATGGCGGTGATCCTACTACGGTGACTGATCTTTTTTTATTTTAGTTGGGGATCCTTAGATGACATAGTAGCATAGTATCTAGTGGAGAAGAAGGAAATCTTCTGATATGTCTGGTTTGATTTGTTGGATAAAAAGGTCAGCTTTGATTCGAATGAAGATGATCTATTAGAGGTTTCAACGGGGTACACATGGTAGATACCCAAGGTTCTCTCCTCGAGTGAAGCGATTATGGAAAGGTAGGCCAAGCGAGGAAGACACAACATAACTACTTCCTTCCTTGGTAAAATGATCAAATAGATAAGATGGGGAAGTAGCTTGAGGACTTGTTAGTAGCAGTCTTAGCACTTCAGAAATAAGCACCAGCAGTCCATCATACTATAGCTGAGACTAGTCAGCTAGAGTTGGTGCATGTCTTAGATCCAGCCAAGACTTTACCTCTAGTAGAGCAGGGTAGCACTAGTCTGTATAAGAAGGTAGTGGATAGTACCTCCATACTGAAAAAGGATATCAAAACCATGGTTGAGCACCAGGTGAGGGAAGCGTTGGCTCAAGCCCAAGGAGGATCATCAGTTCCAAAGGGTAGACCCTACCCAGAGGAATTTGATGCCATCCAATATCCTAAGGGTTTCCTGCCACCTTCTTTCAAGAGCTTCAATGGCAGTGGGAACCCAAGGTAGCTTATTATGCATTTTAGGGCTAGTTATTACAATCTTTGGTATGATGCTTTACTCTTAGTCTCTTTGTCGGTAGCTTAGCAGGCCTTTGATTAGCGAACTTCCCAGCGATTGGGTGAAGACTTCTTGAGTTGGAGCAACTCTTCATCAAGAGGTTTCTTTGGAGCTTCGAGGTGAATGTGGCGATCTCTGTGACTCAATAAAACCGTGAGTCCCTGGATTGATTACATTCTGGAAATGAAATTTTGAGTATGAAATGTGAACCATGAACAACATTAAGATTATGCTTAAGAATATCCATGGCCCGGTCGCCTTCATGCTCAAAGGTTTTACCATCAAAATATTTGAGAAATTAATCAACAAGGTGGCTAGCTTGCAGGGAGAAGCCAAATAATAGCCTTTTCCAGACCAATCAACAAAGCAATAGCTACAAAAGCTTTTGAGAAGAAGCATGGGTCAGTGATAGTAGTAGATAAAGGGAAACAACCAACCAGAGAGCAGTTTGAGACCTTGTGCTCCACACCCATCACTTCCACCTCCTCTACCACCATCGAGGCAACCCACCACACGGTAGCCTCCAAAGCACGCCTCCTCCTTAGCATCACAGGTACACATACAATAGTATGGTCCACCTACTCTTTTGGATAAACTTAATAAGCCTTATTCTTTTAAGAGGGAGATAATCAAGAAGATCTTTAAGAATCTCTTAAAGAAGCTTGATTTTTAGCTACCCGAACCTAGGAGACTGGAGGAAGTGGGTAAAAGCAATGATCCTAACTTTTGGCCCCACCACCATATGCTAGGTCATGTTTTGGAAGGTTGCTTCACATTCAAGGACTGGCTTGAACATAACTTCAAGATCGATGCTATAATTATCTTGAAGGAATACCTTATGAAACAACCATCCAGTTCCATTAGGGTAATCCTTGGGGATACTTGCAATCCTTCCAAAACCAAAGAAAGTTGAGATATCTCCTTATCCCGTACCTCTAAGAAATTTATCTCCAAAATCAAGAAACTTTCCTTCCAGGTGCTTGAGCTAGCTCAAACCTCCAACATCAAGAAGGTTTTCAAGTTGCCAAAGCCAACTTAGGAAAGGCTCAGGCAGGTAGCCTATGCGGGCCATAAATTGAGTGAGCTCAACCAACGGCATTTGGCCTAGCCACTTCTTACCACCTACCTCTACTCTAGCTCTTAGAGTAGAAATCTTGTATCGGTGGATGAGGGCATCAAATCCCTCACCACATTTACTCTACTTGATTTCTACTATGTACCTCCTTCAAAATCCAACAAATCAAAGAGTAAAGCTAGCTTTAATTATATCTGTGTCACTTCTGATGGGTTTCCTAAATCTATTCCTAATGATAACTCTTCAAGTATAAACAACAATTATAACAACTATGATCTTCCACTTTTTGATTCAGAGTTTGACTTTCCTTCTCTGAATACTACGGGTTAGACTTGGAATGATCAGATTCTGAGAGTCCCATAGGAGAAGCTGTAGGTGAGCCTGATGTAGGTAGAATCTTCCATTACCCTGCCATAAGAGATCATTGAAGTTAACCTTAGTGGCAGGTTACCTCTAGGCGGGGACCACAAGATAGGGAAATAAGTGGGTTTAGATGATAGAAGCCCCTCCAGGGATGCTCCACCCTTGGATATGCTTATGGAGGATCAGCCCAAGGTGGACTATAATGTCCTCTCTCATCTAAGAAAGTTGCCATATAAGCTAAGCATATACGATGCCCTTGTCTTATCCAAAGAGATGAGAGAATCACTAATCAAGGCTCTCCTTCATACAGAGATATGTTTAGCTTCAATTGATCATTATTAGAGAGGAGGCACATTATTCTAGAGAAGCTCAGGGAATCATTTTCACAGATGAAGACCTACTTCTGGGAGACATGGAGCACAACCGTCCCCTCTACATTATAGTTAATATGGGCAGAATTGGACTTGCGAATTCTGTGATCGGTGCATTGGTTATGAGTCTAAAGACCCTTGCCAATTTAAGGATTGACATCTCCACACTCCGAGGAGATTAGATGATGTTGAGAGGATTCAATGAATAAGGCGAGAGGGATTTAGGTTCCATAGTGTTACCTTTGGAGATAGGTGACTGGAAGACTGAACCCAAGTTTTATATCATTGATTCAAATACTTTGCTCTCTGCTTTGCTTGGTAGGCCTTGGATACATCAAAATAAGATGATTCCATCCTCCCTCCATCAGTGCATCAAGTTCAGGAAGGATGGGATTGAGTATTGTGTCAAAGGAGATGAAAAGCCATTTTCAGTCAAAGAGGTTGAGATATATGAGGATGCAACCTACCATCTTCCTCAAAATACTTATAAGCTTGCATGTGATTATAAGATAAAATTTGTTTTATGTTACTTTTTTCTTTCCTCTTAACATAAGTTTGAATAGGATTTGCAAAGTGTTTAGTTCATTTGAAAAGAATACAACACTTGCTTAAATCTATTCCTATGCACTCCTATGTTATGAATTAAGATGGATCCTCATATTTACACATGTAAATTATGCAACCAAATCAAATACAAAAATCTTTAGCATGATTCTTCATCCATTTGTTTCTTTTTGTACACTCACATGTATTTAAGAAAAGTGATATATTAGTCTGGACATCCCGGGGTTGCGAGGCTTTAAGTAGCCCCAAGTACGTCTTGTACTTTACACTTATGGTGTAGAAAATAATGGCCCCGTACTCACTTATGTCTTTTATACATGTGGATGTGCATTTTGTTAATGGATGAAAATCCCCTTTTCTACATAATAAAATGCATTCATGGAATGTTCAAATTTTCTAAACAACATCTCTTAGCTTTCATCATCAAGGCGTGCTGCATTGCATGTATAATGTGCTTAGGATTATTCATATGCATGATATACATGTTGGAAAGAAATAATTGGTTGTGTGTTATATGATAGTAATTCACTTTAACTAATCCGAAGATGCCTTTCTTATTTGAATATGGCTATTTAGAGCAAATCTAAACTTAGGTTGATTAAAACACATAATAAAATATTCACCAAAGAAAAATCATTAATGAATTCACCTCAGAAATTACTTAAGGTAGGTATGAAAGAGAAGTTCTCTTCTCTTTTCTTCTCTTTATAAGACTTAGTAACTAAGTGTAGGTTCATTCAAACCAAATCAATTCATCAAATAAAATTAACAAATCAACTAAATCACTTAAATGAAACCACCCTCTAAGATGAATCCTTCACACTTAGAAATTCTAACCTTAAAGCATAGTTAAGATATGCCACACAAGCCTTAAATGACACACACATTAGACTAAGTCATCATTTATAGCCTTAGGTTAGGGCAGTGAATGGTTTGATGCTTGCTTTTATTTTGTGATGTGATGCTTTAGACTGGATGTTAGGGTGCATGTGCATAGACTAGATGATAGGACGATCATAGTTTAATCATGTATTCTGCAGGAGATTGTGCTTAAGGGGCATTGTAATAAAAATGTAAAAAATGCTTTTGCTATACAGGTTGCTTATACTCCTAAGCATAATCCATATTAGGATAGGTGGACTTGGTTACCCTTGTGTGGGGTGCTAAGTCCAAATTTATTCCTATAACTGCTTGGGTTGTGTGGTATGTTTAGCTAATCTCTATTTTATAGGTTTAGTTAGATTTACATTTCCATTTTAATATAATTTTTATAATTAAGATTTAAATGAATATTATGGGGGAATTAAGGTGAACATTGGTCATAAGACCATGTCTTATGTACCATGTGAAGCCTTGGAGCAAACCACATTCCAACCAAGCCAACAAGAAGAAAAAAAGGAGCAAATCAAGAAATAAAGAAATGAAGAATGAAGACACCCATAACATGAATTCTTTCTAAATTGTAATTATTCATTTGTAATCAGGGTTGTATAATGGTAGAGTTCAGCTCTCTATATTTCTTTTCGGGTTGTGCGGTAGTACTCGACCACATCGGCCTCTTATTCTTTTGTGATAACTTTATGAAATTTTTTGGTGTTTGTTTAGCTTGCGCAATTAGAAATGGCATGATTTTTCTAGTTTCTTTATTGCTTGATGGTTGTTGAATGACCTGGATGCGATTAGATTCTTAGGGAAAAATAAATTTTCTATCCAATTAATCAACTCAAAATTAAATTAAATAACTCATAACCTCACCTAAAGCCTAGGATATAAATCAAAATAATAAAAGATTTAATAACCCCTTAGCTGGATGTTGTATGTCTCACATCATGCATAAAATCATCTTGCTTCACTCTTGCTAATGGAGGGCTTCCACCTTTGCTAGAGAAAATAATTTGACCTTTGAGAGCCATGGTAGAAACACACGTCCTTCTTGTTGATTCTAACCCATAACTCACTTTCTCATGCATTAGGCATATGAAATCCCATAGGCTGTGTCAAATAAACTGTCCAAAAATTAACATAAAATATAATAAAAATTTTCATTAGATTTAGGTCATTACTCATGCCCTACATGATCTAGTCTCTTAGGGAGTGTGTTTAAAGACTTAGTCTCCCTTCTAAATAAACAACAACATAGCTATCTTGTAAAGCATAAGACTTTCCTACATGTATTAGTTGGAGAAAGCGGAGGTTGTAAGTTCAACAGATGGGTGGTTTATCCTCTATTGTGGAGGTAAACCATATATCCATTTCTGCCTTAGATTTAGGTCATACCTTAGCCCTCGCCAAAGCTCCCTTGATTTAAGATCTGAGGTTGCTATTTCCCTTTGGATCCGTGAACATAAATCCTCACCTCTAAGGCATTTCCATAATCTTGTGTTGTGGAATTGTAAGCCTAAATTCTAATAAAAATTTAACTCAAACATATAATTCTCCTCAATTTCAAAAATATAAAGCCCAACCATAGGATAGTTTGGGATGTTCACTAGGCTTCCTAGTATCATGAGCATCCACTACTCATCTCCTTTTGGTTCCAAAAATAACTCCCTCCTTTTGATCAATCCCACTTGATTTTCCAAAAATAACCAATTTATTGATAGTCCTATCTTTGAAATCTTTAGAGACAATGATCATTTACCTTCATCGAGAGTATTCTTAAGGGATCTCATTCCTTAAGATGTAATTAACTATGGGGGCTTGCCTCCATAGGGCTTGCCTCCATAGGGAACTTAACGAACCCAGTTTAAAATAAACCTTACTTTACTTTTCATGTAAAGTAGGGGAAGAATCTCTAGTACATTCAAAGACCCGTTGTTCTTAGGAGTCCTTATTTAGGTGATTAGGCTCATTGTAAGATGGTGACTTCTATCTCTTGAGATAGTACATCATTTCTTAATTTCGTACTCGATCACCCTAATAAGTACATCTATGGATATATGTGGTGTCCCAACATACACAACACATAAAATTTTTTATTATTTTTCAAATTCACCAAAAAAAAGAGAGTTTGAAAGAAAATAAAATACCACAGATTTTTTTGTCGACTCCACTAGGGATGGTTCCTGTCTCCATCTTTGGTACATGATCATTGTCTTCAAATATCGATAGTGGATTTGTATATCATACGAGTATGAGACTATCCTTCTTTTATGTTGGCACTTAGCTCATTTAATTCTTGAGCTAAGCTAGCTGACATCCTTTAAGTTTTAGGACCTCACTCTATGTAGGTCTTAAAACCCTTGTTGGGTTTCCCAATAGGTAAAAAAAAGATAAAATTCAACCAAAAGAAATGACTAAAAAAAATCTTGTTGAACCTCCTTATCATCTTTATGGTAAGGTAAGGTCCATTTCATAAATAAGAAAAAAATAAATCCTTTTAAAAATCTCACTTTTCAAAAAACACTTTTCCAAAATTCACATAATAAAATACTTTCACAAAATTTTTTCACAAAATATTTAACTCAACCCCATCTAACAATCTTGAAGATTGTGGGTTCTTTTCAAATCAAAATTATCTTCCAAAAAGGACAAATTTAAAATAAACACCCTCATTCAATATACCCAAATTTATTGAATGAAGATTTCATCTCCAAATAAAAATCAAAATTATTTTTCAAAAAAGCACATATGCACATCTTCATTCAATATACTGTTGACCTCATTTTTTTAAGATGAGCACTCAACTCCTCCATTTTAGACATAGGACTCCTCTTAGACATTAAGAGTTCCTTAGTCTTAAGACACTTCTAGTGATTAGGTGAATACTTAACCTAACTCTAGAGACTTAGAAGAGTTATCCCTAGAATAGGTTATGCCTTAGGGTGTTAGGAAAATTTTGCACCCAGCAGAACCAACTTCTCACTTCCTTCCTTCAAGTCAAATTCTTGAACTTAGCCAAATGAAATCCAAATCAAGTCAAACTCTTGATTTTTATTCATGATTTAATCAATCATTGAGTCATGAATCCAAATATAAACATAAACTTCAATCATCAAACAAAAACTCAATTCAAAACTCAAATCCAAATTCAACCAAAATTCAACTAAGCCTTTCAAGTCAAATTCTTGAACTTAGCCAAATCAAATTCAAATCAATCCAAACTCTTGATTTTTCTTCATGATTCAATCAATACTTCAGTCATGAATCCAAATATAAATATAAACTTCAATCATCAAATCAAAACTCAATTCAAAACTCAAATCTAAATTCAACCAAAATTCAACCTAAGCCTTTCAAGTCAAATTCTTGAACTTAGCCAAATCAAATTCAAATCAAGCCAAACCCTTGATTTTTCTTCATGATTCAATCAATTCGTCAATCATGAATCCAAATATAAACATAAACTTCAATCATCAAACTGAAACTAAATTCAAAAATTAAACCCAAGTCAAACTCATGTTCACCCCTTTGAACTTGAAATTGTCAAATGAATCAAAACCCATTTGGCTTGAAATCACTTGCAAGTGGATTTATATTTCAATTGTAAGTCTATATGTGAGTTCAACCAAACTTGATTCAAGCCTTGATTAAGTCAATTGGCCAACTTAGGGTACTTAAAGTGACATAAAGTATCCCTTTTGAGCCAATTTAATCCTACCCAAATTGGATTGAACCCAACTAAGCCTCACATTGTGAGCAACAATCATGAAATGATGATCACTCAAATTAGGTCAAACTAAATCAAACTTAAGAGTTGACCATAGCCTAAGCCAAAATCCAAACTATCAAAATCCATGATTGAAATTGATGATCAAAACTCATTCATGATCAATGTTTTGACCAAGTCATCATTTGAGCTATTTAGCCTTGACCCAAGTTGACCAACTTAAAAGTAAAAATGAGTCAAAACTTGATCTAAGCCAAATTGATTGAAACCAATATGTCAAGTTCATTCCAAATCACTTATTGTTGAACTTGACTAAAGTCTCAATTAAACTGACAGACAACTAGACCATGAACCCAACTTGACCTAAAGGTCAAATTGAGCCAAAATCAAATTAAACTAAAATTGATTGGAAACAAAGTTATCAATACATTTCAAATGACCAACCAAACCTAAACTAACCAATGACCTAAATAGGTCAAATTGGTCAACTTGACCCATTTGACCTAAATGAAATGAACCAAATCCAAATATAAATCAAATTGAACCAAACTAATGATGCAAAAACATTTCAAATGTTCATATGAACTTGACCCAACCCTTGGTTGACCCAATTCGACCAATTGGTCAACTTAACCTAAGTTGACCCATTTTGACCTAAATTGGTCAACATGAGTTAAATCACATCAAATCAATTCCAAATTCATTGAAACTTGGCCCAACCCATTTTTCAATCATACTCAAACAAATCCAAATGACCAGCCAAATGACCATTTTACCCTAGGTCAAAGGGTAATTCTTGGCCAAATTCACTTGGAATTTGGTCAAATCTCTTCATAGCCACTTGACACTCTCTTAGTGGACCAAGTGGACACTAGTGAGCATGGTGCACCTGACCCAATGGATTTGGGTCAGCCAAACCCAACCCAATGGCCAAACCAACCACTCCCTTCATTTCAAGCACATGAAAATCACTCCCCCACCTTGTTTTGCACATGGCAGCTTCCTCACTACCTCCTCTGGCCAAAATCAAATCACATGCAACCCAAAATGGCCTGCAAAACCCATTGCATAGGGTGAATTTGATCAAAATGGCATCTCTAAGCATGACCATTCGATCTACCTAGGGGGAGATATACTCCGCCTAATTTCATTTTATTTTCACTCTCTTGCATTAGATTAAAGTTAAGGAAGCCAGAGAAAGCAATTACAAGCTCCTCCAAGCCTCCTAAAGCTACTTTTATTTTCCCATTTTAGGATTCCTTCAAACCAAAATAGGGGAGCTCCTTGGAATTTCCAATTCATATAATACTCAATATCAACCCAATTCATCCTTGAAGCACCTTGAGGGGACCTAATCGAACTCATTCCAAGCTTCATCCAAGTTATCAAGGCACAGGAAGAGCGTTCTTGATCAAGGCTGCAAGCTTAGGAGGAGCAGTCTAGAAGGATCTACCCTCGATCTTCAGGGGCTTGTCTACTACAGAAGCTACCTCGACAGATTGGAGCACCGGTGATGGCCTCCGGTGAGGTATTCCTTCAAATTGAGCCTAGAATAGGGAGTGTGTGGTCCTTTATGAAGAGAATTTTCATTTGAAATGAAAGTGACCATTGGATGTCTTCCCCCTTGCATGATGATGGCATGGGTTGAGTTTGAGCTCAATCCTTCCTGAATCAAGCTCAGATCTTGCCCTAAGGAGTGGACAGATGCCCTCTCCTACAGGCGAGCATAGGGACAGATCATGGACAATCCATCCATGCATTTTGGATGGACAGTCCTGATCAAGCCATGTAGGACCCTCTGATTAATCCCTTAAGAATCGCGAGTTTGATCTCAACCATATGATCCTTGATCGGACGATCCAGAGAGAAAGCATAGTGCAGCGACATGACAGGATGTGATAACAAATCCCAAATTTTACTCGTGGAAAGAAGCACAGCGATCCACATGATCTAGATTAGTTAATAATTAAGGGTTTTTATTAATTGTTAATCACTGAATCTTCAAATATTCATAACTAAATGTAGAAAAATAAAAAAAATACAAAATGAAAAGCATTATGAAGATAATTCAAAGGGAATAATATAAATTTAAATTCAATTGATTGTAAATAGTGATATTATTTTGAATTTAGGTTTTATTGGGAATATGATTATGCTAATTACTCTCTAATTATCCCACTGAATAATTCCAAACTTCTCATGTGCATTTAGTGGGATGACTTCTGTCTCCTATTTTTCTTGGAATTTATTAATGTTTTAATTAGGGGAATTGCTTGAGTCATTCCTAATTACCCTCTTAGTCTATTAAATGATTAATTAACCTTTTAAATAGGCATAAATAAATTAATTAAGTTTGCTAATTACCTTTGAATAGTGAATTTACTTAGGGAATGATATTAGAAATTCTTTCCCAAATCTTTTTCCCTAAGTTTATTTCATTTGGATAAAAATCTAATTAAAGTGAAAATTAATTAAATAATTTAATCACTTAATTAAATAGCTTAATTAATCAAACTTTTCAAAAATCAAAATATTCTAAAACTTAATCAATTCATCTTGGGTAAGTGCTTAGGTGTTCAATAACCTAAGTAACTTAAGGAAATCAAAATCTAACCTATATGTGTAGGGAGGATTATGAAAGTACTTAAACTAAACCCTTTAGCTTAATTAATTTCTAATTGTGAGCCAATTGAATTAGGCCCTTTCTTTCTTAGGTGCATTGCTATCTTAAATTTCTTGTGTGATTTTATGTCATACATTGGCTCATAATTATTTAATTAAATATGTTAAAGTGGAATAGGTAAGGGGATAATTAATGAACTTAATGTACACCTTAACCTAAGCAAAGCATAAAACTCACCTAATGGTTCCAAAATTAAACAAAATAACATACACGTGGGAAATGGGTTAGGACCAGCAAACCTTTTTACATTTTCTAAATTCAAATCAAATTCAAAACTAAATAAAAATCTCTTTAAAAGAAATTTGGTTTACTTTAAATAATCCTATTTCATAAGGTTGTCTTTAGAAATTAATTAGGGTGAATGAATTTGCATACTTTCATGACTTTATTTCCTTTCTAATATGCTAAATGTGTATGTAATATAAAAGTCATGCATTCATGCCCTTTTGAAAATCAAATATTTTCTTTATGTCAAATTGCATGTTTTGGCTAAAGTAAGAGTATGAATGACTATTATGACTATTGAATCCAAAATTATTTTCAAAACTTATAAATCAAATATCATAACTTAAAGATATGCTACTTATGATTATTTATAAGCTTGCATGTGAGTATAAATATAAAGATGTGTATTGTGTGGCCTTCCTTCTCTTCTTTTTTAACATGAATTTGGATGGATTTGCAAAGTGGATAGTTCTTTTAAAAGAACATAACACTTGCTTATACCCTTTCCTATCCACTTCCATGTTATGAATTAAGAAGGATTTTCACATTTACACATGCAAATTAAACAATCAACAAATTAACCAAACAAACATCAACTTTTGCATGATTCTCTTTCCATGCATTTCTTTTTATACATGCACATGTATTTAAGAAAAGTGATATATTAGTCTAGACAACCTCAGGGTTGGAAGGCTTTAAGTAGCCCTAAGTAGATCTTGTACCTTATACCCCTGGTGTTAACAATGACACCATACTCACTTATGTCATTTTATACTTGTAAATGTGCATATGAAAAATGGATAAAATAATCCCTTTTATACATAATAAAATCATGCATCATGAAGCATCCAAATTTTCTTAAGTAACTCTCTTAGATTTCATCATTAAGGTGTGATAAACACTTAAATTTGCATGTATAGATATGGTTAGGATTCATCCATATGCATGTTACACATGTTGGAAAGAAATGAAGTGTTATGTGTTTTGTGATAATATTTCACTTTACTTAATCTTAAAATGCCTTTCTTTTTGAATAGGTTTATTTAGGAAAAATCTAAACTTAGGATTAATCAAAAACATAATAAAATATTCACTAAATAATAATTAAATATGAATCTACCTTAGAAATTACTTAAGGTAGGGAGGAAAGAGAAGTTCTCTTCTCTTTTCCTCTTTTTACAACTTAGTAATTAATTATAGGATTTATTCAAAACAAATTAAAAACATAAAATAAAATCAATGAAAGTAACTAAATCACTTAAACAAAACCACCCTCTAAGTTGAACATTTTTATACTTAGAAAATTTCAACCTTAAAGCCTAGCTAAGCATAGCACACAAACCTTAAATGGCACACACATTAGGCTAAGTCATAATTTCTACTTTTAGGTTAGGGCGGTACATGGTTTGATGTTTGTTTTCATTTTGTGATGTGCTATTTTAGTCTAGATTTTATGGTGTATGTGCGTAGACTGAATGGTAGGGCAATCTTAGTCTAACCATTGTCTTCTATAGGGGATTGTGCTTAAGGGGCGTTGTAATAAAAATATAACTGCTTTTTCGTAGGTTCTTATATCCCTAAGAATAATCCAAAATAGGCCAAGTGGACTTGGTTACCCATGTGTGGGGTGCTAAGTCCAATTTACATATATACATGCTTGGGATTATTTGGTTTATTTAGCTAATCTCTATTTTGCAAGTGTTAGTTAGATTTACTTTTCCCTTTTCATGTAATTTTACAATTAGGATTTTGGAATGATTGTTATGGGGTATTAGGATGAACATTGGTCATAATACTATATCTTATGTACCATGTGAAGCTTGTGGAGCAACCACATTCCAACCAAGCAAAAAGAAGAAAGAAGAGGGAAGAAAAAAGAAAGAAAAAATGAAGAATGAAGACCAACATAACAATGAATTCCTTCTTGATTGTATTTAATTCATTTGCAATCCAGGTTGTATAAGGGCAGAGCTCGGCTACCCAATTTATTTTTGGGTTTGTGTGGTGGAGCCTGACCATAAATTACCTTTTATTATTTTGTGCTAGCTTTATAAATTGATTGATGTTTATTTAGCTTGTGCATTAAGATGGCATCTTTTCCAAGTTTATTCCTTACTTTGATGTATGGCCTGGATGATAATTAGGCTCTTAAGAAAATAAATTTTCTACCCAACTAATTAATTCAAGCTAAAAGTAAATAACTCATAACCTCACCTAAGGCTTAGGTTATAAATCAAAATAAAAGAATTAGCAACCCCTTAGCTGGATGTTGTATTACTTTTCTCACATCATGCATAAAAAAAGCATATTATTTGACTCTTGACTTAGAGGGCTTTCACCTTTACTAGAGAACTTAGCTAAACTTTTGAGAGCCATGGTGAAAATACACCTCCTTATCTTGCTGATTTTGACCCATAATCTCATTTCTCATGCATTAGGCATATGAATCCTAATGCCCGTGTCAAGTTGATTGTCCAAAAATAAAAATAAAATGTGATAAAATTTGTATTAGATTTAAATCATTAAATCATGACTTACATGAGCAAGTCTCTTAGGGAGTGTTTAAGGACTTAATATCTTTTTAAATAAATAACAGCTTAGCTATCTTGCAAAAGCATTTGACTTGCCTACATGTTTTCAAATCATAGGAGGAGTTAGTTGGCGGCCACCCCCAGGTAGTTGTAAGTCCAACAGTAGGGTGGTTTATCCTCTCTTGTGGAGGTAAACTAAATACCCATTTTTCCTTAGATTTAAGTCGTGCTTTTGGCTCTTGCCAAAGCTCCCTAGATTTGGGTTCGGAGGTTGCTACTTCTTTTTGCGGGCTACGAGCATAAATCCTCTCCTCTTAGGCATTTTCATGACCATGTATAATGGAATTGTAAGCCCTAGATTTATAATAAAAATTCAACTCAAATAAATCAATTCAATTTCAAAAATATAAATCCCAACCATAGGATAGTTTGAGATGCTTACTAGTATCCTAAGCATCCTCTACTTATCTTTATTTAGCTTCGATAAGAACTCCCCCCTATTGATCAATCCCACTTGATTTTCTAAAAACAAACTAATCGATTGATAGTCCTACCTTTTGAAATCTTTGGAGACAACAATCATTTACCTTAATCGAGAGTATTCCTAAGGAATCCTGTTCCTAGGATGTAATTAACCATGGGGGCTTGCCCCTATAGGAAACTTAATGAACCCTATTTAAAATTAACCTTGCTTTACTTTTCCATGTAAAGTAGGGGAAGAATCTCTAGTGCATTCCAAAGACCCATAGTCCTTAGGAGTCCTTATTGAGGTAACTAGGTCCGTTATAGGATGGTGACTCCTATCTTTCGAGATAGTACACCTCTCCTCAATGTCATACCTGATCACTCTAATAAGAACATCTGCAGATCTGCATAGTGTCCCAACAAGGCATTGTTTATATTTCTATTTTCATTTATCCTCTTTTCTAAAGGGGGATAGATGAACCCAGGAATATAAATTTTCACCATACATACCCAAATTTGTTGAATGAAGTTTTAATTCCAAATAAAATCAAAATCATCTTTTAAAAAGAACAAATTTAAAATGAACATCTTCATTCAACATACACAAATTTGTTGAATAAAATTTTCATTCCAAGTAAAATAAAAAATCATCTTTCAAAAAGCACATCTTCATTCAACATACCTAAATTTGTTGAATGAAGGTTTCATTCCAAATGAAATCAAAATCATCTTTTAAAAAGCACAAATTTAAAAAGGCACATCTTCATTCAACATACTCAAATTTGTTGAATGAAGGTTTCATTCCAAATAAAATCTAAATCATCTATCAAAGAGCACATCTTCATTCAACATACCCAAATTTGTTGAATGAAGGTTTCATTCCAAATAAAATCAAAATCATCTTTCAAAAAGCACATATGAACATCTTCATGCAACATACCCAAATTTGTTGAATGAAGGTTTCATTCCAAGTAAAATCAAAATCATCTTTCAAAAGCACATATGAACATCCTCATTCAATATACCCAAATTTATTGAATGAAGATTTCATTCCCAAATAAAACCAAAATCATCTTTCAAAAGCACATATGAACATCCTCATTCAATATACCCAAATTTATTGAATGAAGATTTCATTCCAAATAAAATCAAAATCATCTTTCAAAAAGCACAAGTTTAAAATGAACATCCTCATTCAATATACCTAAAATTATTGAATGAAGATTTCATTTCCAAATAAAATCATATCATGAAATTGAAATTCAATTTTCAATATATATCTCATATATGTTGAAGTTGGAATCTCTTCCTTTTCAAAAATTACAAATTTGAAAATAAGCCTCTTCATTCAATATATCCAAATTTATTGAAATGAAGGCTTTATTTTTAAAGAAAATCACACCATTGGAAACTCCACTCAACACATTCCACATGTGTTAAGTTGAAATTTCCCTCTCTTTTCAAAAAGCAATAATCACACACAAAATTTCATCTTTGAAAAATAAAATATAATTGACTTCCATTTTACATACCTAAATTTGTTAAATAGAAAAATCAAAACAAAATTTAAAACATTTGGATCCTTTATTTAGCATACCCAAATTTGTTAAGTAAAGTTCCTCTTTTCGAAATAACAAAAATCAAACACATTTGGATCCTTTATTTAGCATACCCAAATTTGCTAAATAAAGATTCTCTTTTCAAAATCAAAGCAAAATTCAAAATATATTTGAACTTTATTTAGCATACCCAAATTTGCTAAGTAAAGATCTGTTTTCAAAAATCAAATCAAAATCCAAACACATTTGAACTTTATTTAGCATACCTAAATTTTCTAAGTAAGGATCCATTTTAAAAAATCAAAATAAAAATCAAAACACATTTGGATTCTTTTATTTAGCATACCCAACTTTGCTAAGTAAAGATCCTCTTTTCAAAATCATAAAAATCAAAACACATTTGGATCCTTTATTTAGCATACCCGACTTTGCTAAGTAATGATCCTCTTTTCAAAATCAAATCACAAAAATCAAACACATTTGGATCCTTTATTTAGCATACCCAAATTTGCTATGTAAAGATCCTCTTTTCAAAATCACAAAAATCAAACACATTTGGATCCTTTATTTAGCACACTCAAATTTGCTAAGTAAAGATCATCTTTTCAAAATCAAATCACAAAAAAAATCAAACTCTCTTGGAATTTATTTAGCATATCCAAATTTGCTAAGTAAAGATCCATTTTTAAAATCAAATAAATAAAAAGAAATTAAACACACTTGGACTTTATTTATCATACCCAAATTTGCTAAGCAAAGATCCATTTTCAAAATCAAATCACAAAAATCAAACACATTTGGATTCATTATTTAGCATACCCAAATTTGCTAATAATGATCATCTTTTCAAAATCATAAAATCAAACTCATTTGGATTTTCATTCAGCATACCTAAATTTTCTAAGTAAAGATCCTCTTTTCAAAAATCAAAATAAAGAATATTTGTACTTTATTTAGCATACACAAATTTGCTAAGTAAAGATTCCATTTCTCACACATAATTCACATCATGGAAAATAAGCAAAAGAAGAAAATTGTTTTCGAACAACTCATTTAGCATACCCAAATTTGATAAGTGAGTAATCCCAAAACAAAATCAATTAAATATGTATTTAACATACTCAAATTTGTTAAATGAAGGGTCCTCAAACATAAAAATCAAATTTAAATATGAACCAATGGAAGCATCGAAAATCTCTTCAAAATATTTGAACCCATTTTCAGCATACACAAATTTGTTGAAAATGGATTCTAAACTCAAAATCTCATCTCCAAATTCATTCAAAAATCTCTCCTAAATTCGTTTGAGCCCCACTTAATATATTCAAATTGTTGAGTGTGGGTTTAAATTCTAAATGAAATTCAAAAAATCAACAGACAATTAAGACATAAAATTTGATTTGAGTTTGTTTTCAAAAATACAGAATTTCAACTCAATTTCAGTGAGTTTTTCTCATGATTAGTTCAGTTCAAATGGAAGCTCAGAAGTATGTGTTCACTTTCCCCTTTGGGATGGATTTGGCCTTAGATCGGGCCAACCTCCCAAGACTGGCTTTGCCCATCTGATTCACTTTGGTCGAGGATTCGAGGGGGCCAAGATCACTTGTGAGGGGGTAGCTCTCACAACTGTCAGTAGGAGTATGGTGATTGGGTAGAAGCCAGTCATCCATTTTGAGATGCCATCAGATTCAGAGTTTCCCTCACTGAAGAGAAAGGCGGTGGAGGTTCCCATAGCAGCCACAACTCTAGTTGTTGCCATCATTGCCCCAGTGCGGGCTAATACCTAGTCACTTGCTTCTTCTTGGGGGAAGGCTGCCCTGATTCCAGGGACAGTGTCCCTTACCTTTGAGATAGGGCCTAGTTCTCATATTGCTCCACCCAGCAGGACTCAACTCCAAAATAGGAGCCACAAGATCAAGTGGCATCATACTCACATAGCCAAGGAGATAGACCTCTCAGTTTGTAGCAGAGGAGTCACCTAGGGTAGTCTCTCCCGTGATCACTCAGAATAAGTTTCATCCTCTTTTTGGATCTAACAGAGAGGAAGATGTTAGGAGGATCACAGTGTCACCTCCACCAACAGTTCACCATAAGGCACCTACCGAGAGAAGGATCATCATATGACCGGGATTCTAAGAGTTGGCGGTGTTGACCTCATTTTTAGAATGAGCTCTCAACCCCTCCATCTTAGACATAGGACTTCTCTTAGACACTAAGAGTTTCCTTAGCCTTAAGACACTTCTAATGATTTGGTGAACACTCAACCTAGCCCTAGAGACTTAGAAGAGTTATCTATAGGAATAGGTCATGCATCAGGGGTGTTAGGAAAACTTGCCTACCCCATAGCTTAAACCAATCTCACTTCCTCCTTTCAAGTCAAATTTCAAAATTCAGATCAAACTCCAAATCAAATCAACTTCAAACTCAAAATCAATTCCACTTGATGAATTTTCTCAAATCATGAATCAATTCCAAATGATTGAATTCCAAATTCCAAAAATCTTTCCTAAGTCACTTTGATTTACAGACTTAGCCTAAATCAAATCCAAATCAATTCAAATTCAAGAAATTTTCTCATAACCCATTTATATTCTCACTTATTTTTACAAATATAAATGAAATATAAATTCAAATATCCAAAAATCAATTCAAAACTCAAATCCAAATTCAACCAAAATTAATCCTAAGCCTTTCAAGTCAAATTCTTAAACTTAGCCAAATTAAATTCAAATAAAGCCAAACCCTTGATTTTTCTTCATGATTCAATTAATCCTTTAATCATGAATCCAAATATAAACACAAACTTCAATCATCAAACCAAAACTAAATTTTTACATCAAACCCAAATCAAACTCATGTTCACCCATTGAACTTGAAATTGTCAAATGAATCATAACCCATTTGACTCCAAAACACTTGCAAATGGATTTATATTTCAATCATAAGTCAATATGTGAGTTCTATCAAACTTGATTCAAGCCTTGATCAAGTCCATTGAGCCACTTAGGCTCACTTGACCCAAAGTGACCTAAAGTACCCCTTTTGAGTCAGATTCTAATCCTACCCAAATTGGATTGAACTAAGCCCACCTAAGCCTCACATTGAGAGCAAAAATCATCATGAGATGATCAATCACTCAAATTGGGTCAAATCAAGTCAAACTTAAGAGTTGACCAAGTCAACACTTAGCCAAAATGAATCCTAAACTAGCCAAAATCCACCATAGGCCAAATTGATTGAAACCATTGATCTAAACCCATTCTAAATCAATGTTTGAACTTGACCAAGTCATCATTTAAGCCTAACCTAGCCCAATTGGCCACTTGACCCAAGTTGACCCAACTTGACCTAAAAAGTCAAAATGTGTCAAAACTTGATCTAAGCCAAATTGATTGAAATACAAGTTCATTCCAAATCACTTGTTGAACTTGACCAAAGTCTCAATTGGCCAACTAGACCCAACCTAGCCCAATTGACCATGAACCCAACTTGACCTAAAAGGTCAAATTGAGCCAAAATCAAATTAAACCAAAATTGATTGGAAATAAAGATACCAATACATTTCAAATGACCAATGAAACCTAAACCAACCCATGACCTAACCCAAATAGGTCAAATGGGTCAAATTGGTCAACTTGACCCATTTGACCTAAATGAAATCAAATGAACCAAATCCAAATAAAAATCAAATTGAACCAAATTAATGATGCCAAAACATTTCAAATGGTCATATGAACTTGACCCAACCCTTGGTTTGACCCAATTTGACCAATTGGTCAACTTGACCCAAGTTGACCCATTTTGACCTAAATGGGTCAACATGAAATCATATCAAATCAACTCCAAATTCATTGAAACTTCCCATTTTTCAATCATACCAAACATACTCAAATTGAAATCAAGCCAAACCATTTTACCCTAGGTCAAAGGGTTTGGCCAAATTCCTTAATTTGGTCAAATCCTTCATGACCACTTGACACCTCTTAGTGGACCCATGGACACTAGTAAGAGTGGTGCACATGACCCAAATGGGTTTACCAAACCCAATGGCACCACCCAATTAGAAAAGCACATGGGATCCCTCCACTCATTAAGCACATGATCTCCACCCACTCCTCAGCCAAATTGAACAAATCAAAATGGCCAAACAAACTCATTGATAATCACTTGATTCAAAATGAAAGGATAGCTTCTCAGGGTCTGATCTCCCAGGGGAGATATACTCCACTATTCATTTCATTTTCACTCTACATTCATTGACAGAAGAAAGCAGAAATTTCAAGTTTCCCAAGCTCCCCCCAAGCCAATTCAATTTCTCCATTCTGGTTTTCTTCGAAAATAGGGAGGTAGCAAAATTCCATCTCATTCTCCTAGCTCAATTCCTTCCTTCAAGCACCTTGGAGGGACCTAATTGAGCTCACTCCAAGCTTTATCCAAGTTCTCAAGGCACGGGAGAGGGGAGTTTGATTACAAGCAATTGAAGCCCACATTGGTCCATAGGAAGATCCACTTCATCCCAAGGCTTGAAACTTCAACAGGCTTCCTCCTAGACAAAAGCTACCTCGATGGTTGGGAGCACTGATAGCCTCCAATGAGGTATTCAAAATCGAGCATAATGTGAATTTTCTTGGTCCTTTTGAAGGAAAACAGATCTTCATCCCCTTGGATGATGATGGTGTGGGTTGAGTTTGAGCTCAATCTCAAGCTCTCGGATCATGCCCTAAGGAGTATGCCTCTCCGCGAAGCTCGGATGGATCATGGATCATCCATCCACGATTTTGGATGGACGACCATCAAGCCACATAGATCCATGGATTTATCCTTAAGAACCGGGGGTTCAACCATCGATCTTGATCGATTCAGGAGAAAGCATAGCGCCACCGCTGACGTGACATTGGATGTGACTACTTAAATAGCGAATCCCACCATGCCATGTGCAAAGTGGGCACCGCATCAACGGTCCACATGGCGCCGACAAGATTAACTATTTAATCAGGATATTTAATTAGGTTTTAATCATGGAATCTTCAAATATTCATAACTAAATGTAAAAAAATAAATAAAATACAAAATAAAATGCATTATGAAGATAATTCAAAGAGAAATAATCTAAAATTAAGTTTGATGGATTTTGAACAGTGAATTTTATGCAATTTAAGTTTTATTGGGAATGTAATTATATTAATTACTCCCTAATTACTCCACTGATTAATTCCAAACTTCTTAGGGTTAATTAATGGGATGACCTCTCCTCCCATGATTTTCTTGGAATTTATTAATGTTTAATTAGGTAATTGCTTGATCCACCCCTAATCACTCAATTAAATGATTAATTAACCTATTAAATAGTGATAAATTAATTAATTAAGTTTGCTAATTACCTTAGAATAGTGAATGGACTTAGAGAATGAGATTAGGTGTCCTCTCCAAAATCTTTTCTCCTAAGTTTGTTTCATTTGGTTAAAAATCTAATTAAGGTGAAAATTAATTAAATGGTTTAATCACTTAATTAAATGGCTTAATTAATCAAAATTTTAAAATCAAATCAATCTAAACTTAATCAATTCCTTTTTGGGTAGATGCTTAGGTGTTCAATAACCTAAGTAGCTTAAGGAAATAATATCTAACTGCTATGTATGGGAAGGGTTATGAAAGTACTTAACTTAAACCCTTTAGCTTAATTAATCATTAATTGTGAGCCAAATGCATTAGGACCCTTTCTTTCTTAGGTGCATTGTTGATTTAAATTTCTTGTGGTTTTATGTCATACTTTGGCTCATAATTATTTGGTTAAATATGTTAAAGTGGTGTAGGCAAGGGATAATTAATGAACTTAATGTACACCTTAACCTAAACAAAACATAAAACTAATCTAATGGTTCTAAATTTAAACTAAAACAACATACAGATGTGAGAGATGGGTTAGGACCAGCAAACCTTTTCACACTTCTTAAATTCAAATCAAACTCAAACTCAAAATAAAATAAAAATCTCTTTAAAATAATTTGATTTACTTTAAATAATCTTATTCCATAGGATTGTCTTTAGGAATTAATTAGGGTGAATGAATTTACAATCTTTCATCACTTTATTTCTTTCCTAACATGCTAAATGTATGTCATATGAAAATCATGCATTCATGCCTTTAAAAAAAATCAAATTAAAATGAAATGTTTCCTTTATGTCAAATTGCATGTTTTGGCTAAAGTAAGAATATGAATGGCTATTATCACTATTAAATCAAAATTATTTTCAAAACTTATAAATCAAACATCAAACCAAAAAAAAGGTATGCTACTTATAATTATTTATAAGCTTGCATGTGAATATAATATATGTATGTGTGACTTTTCCTTCTCTTCTCTTTTAGCATAGTTTTGAATAGATTTTGCAAAGTGTATAGTTCATTTGAAAAGAACACAAAACACTTGCTTAAATCTATTCCTATTCATTCCTATATCACTTAAGAAGGATATTCACACTGCATATAAATTGCATAAACAAATCAAACAAACAAACATAAACTTTTGCATGATTCTCTTTTCCATTCATTTCTTTTGTACATGGTTCAGTTACGTATTGCTTTGGACAACCACGGGTTGCGAGGCTTTAAGTAACCTAAGTAGGTCTTGTACCCACCCCAATATAATGGCATACTCACTTATGTCTTTTATACTTGCAAATGTGCATATGAAAAAATGGATAAAAGAATCTCTCTTTTCTACTAAACAAAATCATTGCATACATGAAACATTCCAAATTTTCTTAAATAAAATCTCTTAGCATTCATCATTAAGGTGTGCTAAACACATCCATTTGCATGTATAAATATGCTTAGGATTCATCCATATGCATGTTACACATGTTGGGAAAGAAATGAAGTGTTGTGTGTTTTGTGATAGTATTTCACTTTACTTAATCTTAAAATTCCTTTCTTTTGGAATAGGTTTGTTTAGGGAAAATATAAACTTAGGATTAATTAAAACATATTATAAAACATTCACTAAACAATAATCAAATATGAATCTACCTTAGAAATTACTTAAGGTAGAGTGGAAAGAGAAGTTCTCTTCTCTTTTTCTCTCTTTACAATACTTAGTAATTAATTGTGGGTTCATTCAAATCTAATCAAATTATAAAATAAAAATTGACCAAATCAACTAAATCAGTTAAATGAAACCACCCTCTAAGTTGAACATTTTCATACTTAGAAAACTTCAATCTTAAAGCCTTGATAAGCATACCACACAAGCCTCAAATAACACACACATTATAAGTCACACAGCTTTAGGTTAGGGGCGGTGCATGGTTTGATGTTTGCTTTTATTTTGTGATGTATTATTTTAGTCTAGATGTTAGGTGTATGTGCATGGTAGATGGTAGATCTTAGTCTAACCATTATCTTACAGAGGATTGTGCTTAAGGGTGTAATAAAAATATAATTGCTTTTTTGTGTAGGTGCTTATACCCTAAGCATAATCCAAAATAGGGGTGGACTTAGTTACCCATGTGTGGGGTGCTAAGTCAATTTATATATATGCTTGGGATTGTATGGTTTGTTTAGCTAATCTCTATTTTGCAGGTTTTAGTTAGATTTTCTTTTCCCATTTTCATGTAATTTTGCAATTAGGATTTTGGAATGATTGTTATGGGGATTAGGATGAACATTGGATTATAAGAATGTCTTATGTACCATGTGAAGCCTTTGGATCACATTCCAACCAAAAAGAAGAAAAGAAGAAAGAAGAAAAAAGAATGAAGAATGAAGACCCCAATATGAATTCCTTCTTGATTGTAATTAATTCATTTGTAATTCGGGTTGTATAAGGGTAGAGCTTACCCAATTTGTTTTGGGTTTGTGGTGGAGCCGACCATTGACCTTTTATTCTTTTGAGCTTTATAAAATTGATTGATGTTTGTTTAGCTTGTGCATTAAGATGACATCTTTTCCTAGTTTCTTCTTCCTTGCTTTGATGTATGGCTGGATGATGATTAGGCTCTTAGAAAATAAATTTTCTATCAAATCAATTCAAACTAAAATAAATAAAAACTCATAACCTCATCTAAAGCTAGGTTATAAATCAAGATAAAAGAATTAGCAACCCTTATGGATGTTGTATTTTCTTTCTCATCATGCATAAAAAAGTATATTATTTCAATCTTGATTGGAGGGCTTCCACCTTTGCCAGAGAACTTGGCTTGACCTTTAAGAGCCATGGTGAAAACACACCTCTTTATCTTGCTGATTTTGTCCCATAGTCTAATTTCTCATACATTAGGCATATGAAGCCTAAAGCCTGTGTCAAATTGATTATCCAAAATGAAATAAAATTTAACAAAATTTATATTAGAGTTAAGTCATTAAATCATGCCCTACATGATCTAGTCTCTTAGGGAGTGCATTTAAGGACTTAGTCTCTTTCTAAATAAACATCAACTTAGCTATCTTGCAAAAGCATATGACTTGCCTCCATGTATTTAAAATCGTAGGAGGAGTTAGTCGGTGGCCACCCCAGCGTTGTAAGTCCAATAATCGGTGGTTTATCCTCTCTTGGAGGTAAACCAAATACCCATTTTCCTTAGATTTAGGTCATGCTTTTGGCCCTCGCCAAAGCTCCCTAGATTTAGGTTGAGGTTGCTACTTCCCCTCTAGCATAAATCCTCACCTCTTAGGCATTTCCATGACCTTGTATCATGGAATTATAAGCCCTAGATTTTTAATAAAAATTCAACTCAAGTAAATCACTTTAATTTCAAAAATATAAAGCCCAACCATAGGATAGTTTGGGATGCTTACTAGGCTTCCTAGTATCTAAGCATCCCTTACTTATCTTCATTTGGCTTCAATAAGAACTCTCTCCTCTTGATCGATCCCACTTGATTTTTCTAAAAATAAACCAATCGATTGATAGTCCTACCTTTCAAAATCTTTGGAGACAATCATTTACCTTAATCGAGTATTCTAAGGAATCATTCCTTAGGATGTAATTAACTATGGGGCTTGCCTGTAGAACTTAATGAACCGTTTAAAATAAACCTACTTTACTTTTCCATGTAAAGTAGAATCTCTGGTACATTGAAGACCCGTAGTCCTTAGGAGTCCTTATTGAGGTGATTAGGTTCATTGTATGGTGGTGAATTCTATCTTTCGAGATAGTACACCTCTCCTCAATGTCATACCCGATCACCCTAATAAGAATATTTGCGGATCTACGTGGTGTCCCAACAAGGTGTTATATTTTTGTTTTCATTTACCCTTCCAAAGGATAGATGAAGGAAGGAATATTTTCACCACAGATTTTTCTGGCGACTTTGTTGGATTTTTCTCCATCTTTGGTAAATGATCATTGTCTCCAAGTATCGATAGTGGGTTTGTACTTTTGTATGAATCCAAGACTATCTTTCTTTTTCATTGGCACTTAGCTTATTTCATCCTTAAGTTAAGCTAGCCAACATCTTTAGGTTTTAGGACCTCACCCTGTGTTGGTCTTAAAACCCCTATTGTTCTCGATGGGTGAAAATAAAAATTTAATAAAAAGAAAATAATTAAAGACTTCTTCCTTACCATTTTTATGGTAAGGAAAGGTTCATTCTGAAAATAAAGAAAAATAAATCCTTTATGAAAAATATCAATTTCCAAAAAGTACCTTTTCAAAATGCACATAATAAAATGTTTTGCACAAAATTTTTTATAAATCACCCTCATCTAACAATCTTCATGATTGTTACATGTTGGATCATTTCAAAAAAAATCATACTTCCTAAAAAGCACAAATGAACATCTTCATTCAATTTATTGAATGAAGATTTCATTTTCAAACAAATTGAACAATTATCTTTCCAAAAATAAAACCAACAATCATATTTTTAAAAAAGCACAAAATTTGAAGATGGGCCATTCCATTCAATACATCCAAATGTGTTGGATGGATGTCACATCTTCAAGCAAAATCACAAATTTAAAATTCCACTCAACACATTACATGTGTTGAATTTTCACCTTTTCAAAAAGCACATATGAAACCTCTCCATTCAATATACCACATTTATTGAAGTTTCATTCAATCAAAATCAAAATAAATTTTCAAAAGCACATATGAAACCCTCCATTCAATATACCCACATTTATTGAATGAGGTTTCATTCAATCAAAATCAAATTTCAAAAGCACATATGAAACCTCTCCATTCAATATACCCATATTTGAATGGAGGTTTCATTTCAAAAATCAAAATAAATTTTCAAAAGCACATATGAAACCTCATTCAATATACCCATATTTATTGAATGGATTTCATTTCAATCAAAATCAAAATCAATTTTCAAAAGCACATATGAAACCTCATCAATATACCCACATTTATTGAATGGTTTTATTTCAATCAAATCAAAAACAAATTTTCAAAAGCACATATGAACATCTCCATTCAATATACCCAAATTTATTGAATGAAGATTTCATTTTCAAATAAAATGACACATTTTTTAATCCATAACATGTTCCATATATGATTATATTTCCTCTTTTCAAAAAAAACAATAATCAAAACATCTTTGAAAAATGAAATTTGATTTCATTTAGCTAAATTTGTTAAATGGAAATCTCTCTTTTCAAAATCAACAAAAAAAACAAAATTTTTAAAACACATTGGAACTTCATTTTAGCATACCACATTTGCTAAAAGTGAAATCTCCATTTTCTAAACAAAATTTTTAAAAAACACATTTGGAACTTCATTTTAACATACCACATTTGCTAAAAGTGAAGTCTCCATTTTCAAAAAAAAAAATTGAAACACATTTTGGAACATTTTAGCATATACCATTTGCTAAAGTGAAGTCTCCATTTTCAAATCATCAAAAAAAAAAAAGAAACACATTTTTCAGCATACCTAAATTTGCTAAGGATCTCTTTTCAAAATAAAATCAAAAAAAGAAGAAACACATTTATTTCTTAGCATACCTAAATTTGCTAAGAATCTCTTTTTAAAAATCAAATAAAAAAACAAAACACATTTGATTTTTACAAATTTGCTAAGGATCCTATTTTCAAATCAAAATCTCAAAACAAAACATATGGATCTTAGCATACAAATTTGTCAAGATTCTATTTTCAAAAAATTTCAAAAAAAAACAAAACACATTTGGATTCTTCATTTAGCATACCCAAATTTGCTAAATGAGATTCCATTTTCAAAATCACAAATGATTCATAAAATAAGCAAACAAAAAAAAGAAGAAATTGTTTTCAAACACCTCACTTAGCATACCCAAATTTGCTAAGTGAGTAAATTCCAAAAATCTCAAATCAAAAATAAAATCAATTGACCCTTTACTTTAACATACTTAAATTTGTTAAATGAAGGGTCCTCAAAATCAAAATATCAAAATTCAAATATGAACCTAATGGAAGAATCTCTCCAAAAATATTTGAACCCATTTTCAACATGGCCAAATTTGTTGAAATGGATTCTACCTTCAAAAATCCTCTTTCCAATCAATCTCAAAATCTCTTCTAGATCCATTTGAGCCCCACTCAACACTTTCAAGTTGTTGAGTGTGGGTTCAAATTCTAAATTCAAATTCAAAAAAAAAAATCAACAAATAAGGAAATCTGATTCAAGTTTATTTTCAACATTACAGTTTCTATCAACTTCAGTCAATTTTTTCAGTTAGTTCCAGTTCAATCAGTTCATTGTAATGGCAGCACAGAAGTATGTGTTCACATTTCCTTATGGGATGGATGGCCTTGGATGAGACCTTCCATGATCGGCCCATGCCCTCATCCACTTTGGTGAGGCTTTGAGGGGCCAAGATTACATGTGAGGGAACCCCCCTTACGATAGTTAGCGAGCAGGTAGGGCGGTCATCAGTTGACATGCATCGATTGAGATTCCCTCTAAAGAAAGAGGCTATGGCTCCCACAAGCCGGTGCAGTGCAGGTTCATGCACTAGTTAGGGCTAGCTACCCACCCCTCAAGGGAAGGCTCCCACGATTAGGGATTGTCTCCCACTTTGAGGTTGGGTCTTACTTTGCTCACCTACCCAGGAACAGAAATAAGAATTGCATGATCAAGTGGTATCACACTCGCATTGCTAGGGAGTTGGAGGCAGCTACTCAAGTATGTTGTAGAGGAGTTGCCTAGGATGGTTTCTCTGTTGGTTACAAAAAATCAATTCCACCCTCTCTCTGGATCTGCCAGAGAGGATGCTAGAAAGATTTTTGCTTCACCTCCACCGGTGATTGATTTAGCATTGTGAGAGGAGGAGGTCATGCCTTTAGATCAATTTTACACTGAGTGGGTGGAGCTTACGGATGATCGGAGTTCAGGGCTCAATTTGATTTGAGATCAATTATCCCCCATAGTGTGGGGGCCACTTAGGCAGAGGGCAGGGGAGGAGTCGCACATGGTTCATATTACTAGCAGGGAGTGGGAGGTATACCGTCGGTGGCCCTATTAGAGAGTCGGTGGTGCCTTCACCACACCGCTCTTCTCTACACTTGCCTTCTCCCATACATGTTCTAGCATCTACTGTTCCAACCAAGGCCATGAAGGCCGCATCAGGGGAGAAGAGAACCCCATTGGTTATCTAGCTACTACTGAGAGATCTCATCCCATCTACATCGCTTAATGTGGCAAGGTGAGCTCTCCTACTCGACCTTCTGCCCTAGTCTTAGTGAAGAAGGAATGGTGACCTTGAAGTATAGTAGTCATCCCATCACCACCTACCGAGCTATGGGGTAGCATAGTTGAGGAGGAGGAAACAGTTGATCCTCTATGGCCATAGATCCTCCAGGAGTACTACTCTAGATCCATGGGGAGTATCTTTCCTCAGTGCATAGTCCTCACAAGATCGACTCTGATAGATGGAGGTTAGGTGCTTATAGTGATCCCTACTCACCGATCTTTCATGCCACGTTCAATTGGTTGATCCACTAGATGACATGTAGCTCGATCTAGTGGAGAAGAAGGAAATCTTAGGATATGCACAGTCGATTTAGAGGATGAAAAGGTCAGCTTTGATCCGAATGAAGATGATCTGTTAGAGGATTCAATAGGGGTATACATGGTAGATACCTGGGGTTCCCTCTTCCGTGAGCAGCTAACTTTGGAAGGTGCTGAGGCTGAGTAGGAAGACACAACCTTCTTGACCTAACACCTCCATCAGTAATTAAAGCAAAAAAATGAACAATTAGATAGGATAGGGAAGCAGCTTGAGTATTTTCTAGCAGCTATTTTGGCATTATAGAATCAAGCCCTGAGTTCATCTACTATATTAACTAGTCGGGAGTTGGTGCATGTCTTGGATCGACCAAGACTTTACCTCCGATGAAGCGGTAGCACCACTTCATATAGGAAGGTAGTGGATAGTACCTCCATAGGAAAAGACATCAAAATCATGGTTGAGCGGTGAGAGAAGCATTGGCTCAAGCTCGAGGAGGATCATCGTTCAAGGGTAGACCTACCGGAGGAATTTGATGCCATCCAATATCCTAAGGGTTTGTGCTCCTTCTTTCAGAGCTTGATGGCGGTGGGAACGAGGTAGCATATTGTGCATTTGAGCCGGTTGTTACAACGGTGGCGATGATGCTTTACTCTTGTCTCTTTATCGGTAGCTTAATAGGCATAGCCTTGATTATAAACTTTCCAATAGTTCATTGAAGACTTTTGCTGAGTTGGAGCAACTCTTCATCAAGAGGTTTGTTGGAGCTCAACAAAGGGTGACTGTAGGCGATCTCGTTGTGGCTCAATAAAATCCCAGTGAGTCCCTCATTGATTACATTCTCAGATAGCATAATTTGAGTATGAAATGCAAACCACAGCTGTTTGAACAACATGCCATTAATATTCTGCTTAAGAATATCCATGGCCCGGTAGCCTTCATGCTCAAAGGTTTCACCATCAAAATATTTGAGAAACTAATTAACAAGATGGATAGCTTATAAGGGGAAGCAAAACAGTTGCCTTTTTAGACCAATCAACAAAGCAGAAGCCACAAAATGAAGAAGCGGGGTAGTAATAGTGGAAACAAGGAAACATAAGTAGTTTGAGAGACCTCATGCTCCATGACCATCATTCACCTCTACCACCACCAAGGGCCTGCCACCACCCGCGACCTCATGGCTGCCTCCTCCTCCACCACATCATCGGCGTGATACACATACTGTAGCTATGGTCCACCTACTCTTTTGGATAAACTTAACAAGCCTTATTCATTTAAGAGGGAGGTAATGGGAAGATCTTTAAGAATCTCTTAAAGCCATTTTAGCTACCCAAACCTAGACGGAAGTGGAAAAAAACAATGATCCTAACTTTTTCCCCTACCACCGCAAGCTAGGTCATGTTTTGGAAGATTACTTTTCATTCAAGGATTGAGCTTCAAGTCTAGTGCTATAATTATCCCAAAGGAATACCTTATGGAACAACCATCCAGTTCCATTAGGGTAATCCTTGGGGATACTTGCAATCCTTCCAAAACCAAAGAAGGGTAGGATATCTCCTTATCCAACCTCTAAAATTGTCTCCAAAATCAAGAAACTTTCCTTGTAGTGCACGATAGCTCAAACCTCAACATCAAGGAAGGTTTGCAAGTTCATAACCAACTTCAGGAAAGGAGCTTAGCAGCCAATGACAGCTGCGAGATAGCCAAGTATCACACCAGTCCGTCCTCAGTCCATAGTTGGCTACTATTGACTCTACTTGACTAGCTCTTCTTCTAGTAGACATCTTGTATCGATGGATGAGGGCATCAAATCCCTCACCCCACTTACTTTACTTGATTTCTACTATGCCTCCTTCAAAATCAAGAAATCAGAATAAAGCTAGCTTGAATTATATCTGTCACCGATGGGTTATCTAAATTTATTCTAATGATAACTCTTCAAGTCTAAACAATAATTATAATAACTATGATCTTTTTCTTTCTGATTCAGAGTTGGACCTTCCTTCTCTGAATACTATAAGTTCACCTCTTGAGATAGACTTTGAATCATCCGATTTCGAGGGTCCCAAAGGAGAAGTTGTAGGTGAGCGATGAGTGAGAATCTTCCATTACCAGATCACCAAGTCAACCTCCGTAGTGGCAAGGTTCTACCTCCTAGGGGCACACCTCAAGATAGAGGAAAATAAGTCATTGGTTTAGATGATAGAAGCCCTCCACGATGCTCCACCCTTGGATATGCTTGTGGAGGATTGCCCAAGGTGGACTATAATGTCCTCTCTCACCTAAGAAAGTTGCCAACTAAGCTAAGCATATACGATGCCCTTATCTTATCCAAAGAGATAAGTGAATCATTAATCAAGGCTCTACTTAATCATGAGATATTCTTAGCTCAATTAACCACTATTGGAAAGGAGGCACATTATTCTAGAAAAGCTCATAGAATCACTTTCACAGATGAAGACCTACTTTTGGGGGACATGGAGCACAACCGTCCCCTCTACATTATAGTGGACATGGGTAGATTCAGACTTTCCAGAGTCCTCATCGATCTAGGTGCATTGGTGAACATTATGAGTCTAAAGACCCTTTCCTATTTGAGGATTGACATCTCCACACTCCAAGGAGATCGGATGATGTTGAGAGGATTCAATGAACAAGGAGAGGGCTTTAGGTTCTATAGTGTTACCTTTGGAGATAGGTGACTGGAAGACTGAAGCCAAGTTTTATATCATTGATTCAAATACTTCATTCACTGCTTTGCTCGGTAGGCCTTGGATACATCAGAATAAGATGATTCCATCCTCCCTCCATCAGTGCATCAAGTTCAGGAAGGATGGGATTGAGTACTATGTCAAAGGAGATGAAAAGCCATTTTTTAATCGAGAGGTTGAGATATATGAGGATGTGACCTACTATCTTCCTCAAAACACCTTTCTCATGAACTTGGTCAAAATTCAAATTCAAAAGAAAAGAAAAAAGAAGAAAAGAAAAAGCAAAAGAAAAGAAAAAAAAGAAAAATAATCAAGTGAACAAGAAAGGAAATTAGAAGAAGTGGAGATATCACATTACATTCCACCAGTTCATTCCATCATATGGACATGTGGGTAGGATGACTCGACCTCCACCAGTGAGAGAGGTAGAAGAGTAGTTCCAGTGGAAGACCCCACGGTTGGCCATCCAACAGTTATGTTCAGTTCCGAGTACCCTACTATTCATAGACTTGGAATCCAACTCGGAGGATGAGTCTAATGTGATTAGCATACCAGCCAACCCCTCTCGGTGGTTTCATTGGAGGTGACACTCGAGCTGATAAAGCAGCCTCAAACAAAGCACAAAAGTATTCAAATCAAATGTATGTAAAACTATCAGCAGTTAGGAACCTTAGCTCTAACGCCACTTTCATCTCAAAAAGTTAAAGGTTTAATAGTTAAGAAAGCCCCTGAGTTTTTTAGAGATGTCAAGCCGAAGAGATTCTTTTTGGGATCATCATCCTCAAGTTTAGAACCAGATGTAGGACTTGAGGGTATTTTAAACAAAGAATTAATGGAATTGCCTTTTGATTGGTATTCAACTTGTGTTCTTAATCTTGCAAAGAAGGGTTTGATTCCTTATTCATGGTCTAACCACAAGTTAGAGTACTTCAAAAAAGCTATGGAACAAAGAGCGGGGATGCACAATCAAGATTAGGGAGGATTGATGCAGTGGGTCGATCGATGGCGATGATTCTTAGTTGTCACCAACCATGAGTCGATAGGTTCTTTTCACCAAACTACTCTTATGAGGATGTGTGTTTAGAAACTTAGATGATCTAAATGATCTCTAAATCAAAGATGCACCACCAGCATTTGAAGAGGAGATCCATTCAATAATTGACAAGCTTAAAGAAATCAACCTCGGGAAAGAAGAA
This sequence comes from Cymbidium sinense, assembly GCA_021442155.1. Taxonomy (NCBI): domain Eukaryota; kingdom Viridiplantae; phylum Streptophyta; class Magnoliopsida; order Asparagales; family Orchidaceae; genus Cymbidium; species Cymbidium sinense. Next base: position 114,253,034 of record CM038219.1, on the reverse strand, counting down.
AATCCACACATGACATACATCAGTTCATTGCTGAATGAAGAAGAAACCAATGACTTAGTTAGGCTATTGACTGAGTTTAAAGACTACTTTGCATGGAGTTATGAATAGATGCCTGGATTATCTCCTAATGTAGCAGTCCACAAACTAGCAATAGATCCTAGCGCTAGCCTTATCAAGCAAGCTCCTAGGCATGCGATTAGAAATCGAACAACGGTCATTTTGAAGTCAAGAAATCGATTGATCTTGGTTTCATCGGGAAGAAAAATACCCTACGTTGCTTGATGTCATCAGATTAAGAAAAATAATGGCCAAATTTGCATATATCAATTTGGGACTTAAACAAGGCATGTCTAAGGATGAGTTTCCTCTTCCTATACGATTAATGGTGGACATCCTCATCTCATGCAATTTCTCCTTCATGGATGGGTCATTGGCTAACCAAATCAAGATGGGAGGATGAAAGAAACACTACTTTTGAACCCGATTGGAATCTATTATTATAGGGTCATGCCTTAAAATACTAGTGCTATATACCAATAGGCCATGACTCAGATCTTCAATGAACTCATCCATCATCAGGTTGAGTGCTATGTTGATGATCTAGTAGTCAAAAGCAAAGAGAAGGAAGACCATCTCTTTAACTTGAGAGTAGTTTTTAAATGGTTAAGATAATATAACCTCAAAATGAATCTCCTGAAGTGTGCATTCGGAGTAGCGTCAGGGAAATTCTTTGGGTTTATTGTCTAATATCATGGAATAGAGATAGATCTAGAAAAGATCAAAGCTATCTTAGAAATGTCACCTCCTAAAAGTTTAACTCAACTCAGATCTTTCCAAGGATGGTTGGCATATCTAAGATGCTTTATCTCCAACCTATCAGGGAGATGCAAGCCATTTTCAGCACTTGTCAAAAAGGATGCCAAGTTCAAGTGGGATGACAAGTGTGTTGCCTTTGAAGATATCAAGTAGTATTTGGTGAAGCTAGTTCTAGCGGCCCCTATCCACGGCATCCACTCATCCTCACTCTTGCATTGGATGACTCCCTCAGGGCTTTGTTGGCCCAAGCCAATGATGAAGGGAAGGGGAGCGCTCTCTACTACCTCAGCGATCGTCTAATTCTTGCTGAAGCAAACTACCCACTTATTGAGAAATATTGCCTAGCTTTAATCTTTGCATCTTAAAAGCTACGACACTATATGCTTTCTCATAAGGTGAACTTGATTTCCAGAACCAATCCACTATAGTATCTCATGACACGGCCAACACTATCCGGATGTTTGGCATGATGGTCCATGATTGTCTCGCAGTTTGATATCATATTCATACCCCTCTGTGGGATAAAAGGATAAGCACTAATAGATTTTTTAGCGGTACACCCACTTCCTACTGATTCTCCGCTTAGTGACAATTTTTCTGACGAACAAATCATGAACTTAGAGGAGGTTGACAATCACCGATGGGAGATGTATTTTGATAGTGCAGCTTCCTTTCATAAAGGAGAAGCACCATGATTTACTCTTCCAGGAAAGGCAGGGCCAGGAATAGTTCTCTTAACTCCAGACCCCGATGTGATGAGATTCTCATACTATCTCTCCAATCCACACCATAATGAAGTCAAGTATGAGGCTTTGATTGCTCGGTGCAGGTTAGCCATCACAACTTATGTCAAAAGCATCAACATCTTTGGGATTCTCGGTTGGTCATCAACCGGTTTGCCTCTACAAGGTTCTCAAAGCTTCATCATTACCATGAGTATACCATGAAAGTTGGCCCAAATCCCGGCACCATCTACAAGGTTCGAGAAAGAGCATAATAACAAATGTTTTGGACAAACTTGTGAAAGAATTTGCATGTTCGGAAGATAAGTCCATTCCAATAATGGAATAAAATAGACAAGTCCTATCCCTTATTGATGCTAAACTCATCGAGAGATTTACTCTTGAAGGGGAGGTTACCGTTGCCTATAAGGACAAGGAGCTGGATTGGAGGCAACCGTTCATAGACTATTTGAACAGCAAACTACCTCAAGAAAAGTCACAAGCCCATCGGGTGAAGAGAGCTCTCTATGCTCGTTGATGGCACCTTATCGATGATCTTTTGATCAAATATGGTTACTATTTGGACAAACATGAAGCTAAGATTATGACTACATTCGTCTATGCGAGCACATCAATCGGTCGAAGATGAAGATGAAGATCAAGAGACTAGGATACTACGGCCGATGATTACAGACTACATGGATATAGCTAGGAGATGCCATCGATTAAGTACATGTGGTCTTACATCAACCACCCAACATTCTACACCTACATTGGCCTCATGGCCATTTTAGTGTTGGGGTACCGACATTGTGGGTCTATCGATCCTCCTTCTTCTAAGGGTCATCGGTTCATTCTAGGCGCCGACTACTTTTCCAAGTGGGTGGAGCAATCCCACTCAGAGAGGTCACAACTCAACATGTGCTTCAATTTTGAAACCATATATATATAGGTTGTGCCTCGATGAATTAAATCTGATAATGGTACTGCATTCAAAAGCACCAAGATCATAGTTTTGCTAGAAGACATGGTATAGATTGCAGATACTCCACCATTTATTACCCTAGAGAAAATGGCTTAGCATAATCATTCAACAAAACTCTCATCCAAATACTAAAGAGACTTGGCGATAAGCGGTAGTGATGAAGCGGTTGGTTGAAGCTTGTGGGCATACCCACCGAACTCCAACTCAATCTACCCCATTTTCTTTAGTGTATGGGTCTAAAGTTGTTCTACCTTTAGAAGTTCAACTCCCATCACTAAGGATAGCATTGGGTAGCAAGATCACTATAGAGCGGAATGCAAAGTTGCGGGTAGAATAGCTTGAATGTTCGGAGGAGAGTTGCCTACAGGCATGCCAGAACCTCGAGTTATACAAGGCCAAAATGATTCAAGCTCACATAAGGCAATTGCCTAGGTCTTTTCAAGTAGAGAACTTGTGTTAGTCTAAGAGACCAATTGTGCCATCAAAGATGGGAGACAAGTTTGAACCCATTTAGGAAGGCCCCTATATCATAGAGAAGGCTTACTAAGGAGGATCCTATCAACTCATTGATTGTAAAGGGGAACACTTGATAATTCCAATTAATGGGCTTTATTTGAAGAAATATTACCCATAAAACATGTTTAAAATTAATTATTAACAAAAGAATAAAAATCTGATTCCATTTCATCAAAATATTCTCTTCTTTCGAAGTGTTGTTTGCTTATCTTGCGAATCCGCCATGACGTGTCTAGGATAGGGTGTAAGAGAACCCAAGAGGCATCTTATTTTGATTAGCACAACTAAGTTAGGTGTAAGAGAACCTAAGCAACATCCTTTCTTGGTGGAAAATCTGGTTGCCATCCATTGCACTATTTCATCCAATTCCCCAAGTGTGTTTTGGTTAGGTGTGAGATAACCCAAGCGGCATTCTATTCCCTTTAACACAAGAACAAAAATAAACACAAATTTTTTTGTCTCGGGCTATTTTGATGTGGGAGCAAGCCCCCTGTGGCACTCACTCATTAACTGCTCTAGGTCGGGTTTACATGCTACCTTGCTAGTATGTCATCCCAACGATCACTTATTTGGAAGATGTGAATCCCCAGCTTTCTTCCTAACTTGATCATTGCAATCCAATGAGTGCCTTGTTAGTTTGGTAGACTTCACTGCCTAGCCAGTAAGCTACCTCGTGTTGATTTTATTTAAGAATATGTGAGTCTCCGTGCTTTCTTCTTGAACTAATCATCATGATTTGATTAGGTCGAGTATATTTGAGGTTAGGGTAAGTCCCCTAGAGGCTTCTTTTCTCTTGACTACATTTGAATTGATATAAGTCCTCCGGCATTCACTCTGGTAGCCTAGGTCGGATAGCACTTGTCGGCGAAGACTATCCCAGCAATCATTTATGAGGATGTGAGTCCTCAAGCCTTCTTCCTAACTTGATTGCTACAAACTGATAGGCACCTTAGGTTGGTTGATATTCTCTATGCTAACAATGACTCACCTGGTGGATACACCGATCTTTGTCGATGTGAGTCCGCTTTCTCCTTGGATCAATCCCTTAGCGACCCCTCTCCTTCTAGCACTCTAGTTGGATCACATCCTTTACAACCCCATTTAAACACTACCCGGGTTACTTTTGGATTGGATAGTCCCCCTTTTATAGTAGCCACCCCTGTGGTTGGAGAATTTATTCAGCAGATGCGTAGATTCTCCCTTGGTTCAATAAACTGATAGGTCTAGTCCGATATAAGTTTCCTTTGATCCCTCATAAACCAACAGGGTCCATGATAAACAAACTAAACAAACAAACAAAATATTCACTTATGGATTAGGAATTCAAGCCCCCAAAGGGCCCCTTTTTCCAAGCAGGTATCCGATCTTTAGGGTAGTGTCAGCAGAACTCCTTATAGAATTTCCCACTACCTAAGTTGAGATAAGTCCCTAGGTCAGTACTCACTCCGTAGTTGCCCTTAGGTCAATTTCAATCTATTTTTCCACAAGCAGGTTACCCTGACAGTCATTCCGCTTTAAAAGATGTAAGACTATGGCACATTCTTTCTGGCCTGATTGTCGCAAACCGATGGGTAGCCCTAGGTTGGGTTCAATTTGTTGCCCAAAGTAACTGATCACCCCAGTGGTCTTTTATAGTGGAAGATGTGAGTCCCTGAGCTTTCTTCCCCTGAATTGATCATTACAAACTGAAAGGAACTCCTTTGGTCGGATAGTTCCCCCCTCGGTCGGGAAGCTATTCCCTTTAGTTAAGTAAATCTAAGATAGGTCTAGGCCGATATAAGCTCCTCCTAAGTGCGATCCCTCGCAAACCAAATGAATCCATCAAAATAAACTAAAAAATGAAATTGATCTTGACTATCTTTGAGCTAATCTAAGTCCCCCAGTAGCATTCACTCAATAGTCAGCCCTAGGTCGGGTTCGATTTATTGCCCAAAGCAATTGATCAGCCCAGTGGTTCCTTATTTTGGAAGATGTGAGTCCCCATACTTTCTTTCTAACTTGACCTTTGCAAAATGAAAGGCACTCCTTTAGTTGGATAGTACAACTATGTGGTAGGTAGACTATTCCCTTTGGATTGGTAAATCTAAGCTAGCCTAAGGCCTCCATGGTCCCTACTCAGTACAGTCAATCGCAAACCAATGGAATCCATCAAAATAAATTAAAAAATGAAATTAATCTTGATTATCTTTAAGCTGATCTAAGTCCCCCAACAGTATTCACTCAATAGTAAGCCTTAGGTCGGGTTCAATTTGTTGCCTTGCCAATCGATCACCCTAGTGGTTTCTTATTTTGGAAGATGTGAGTCGCTGCACTTTTTTCTTAAACTTAACCATTGCAAACTAAAAGGTACCCCTTTGGTTGGATAGTCCTACCTTGTGGTTAGTAGACTTCTCCCTTTGGATTGGTAAATCTGAGTTAGCCCAAGGCCCATGGCCCCTACTCAGTGTAGTCCATCACAAACCGATGGGATTCATCAAAAACAACAACAAATTAAAAAAATAAAATTAATCTTGACTATCTTTGAGCTGATTTAAGTTCCCCTAGTCAGCACTAATAATAGTCTAGGTTGTTCAACTGCTTTGCCAATGGATCACCCCAAAGAATCGGTCCATACTTTGGAGGATGTAAGTTTGCTATTCTTTCCTCCTAATACAGCTGCTGCACACTGAAAGACATTCCTTTTGGTTGGCTAGTCTTACTATATGTTTGGTAGACTACACCTTTGGATTGGTAAATCTGAGATTAGGTCTTGGCCTCCATGGCTTCTACTCAGTGTAATCCATCACAAACCAATAGGGTTTATCTCAAAATTCAAAAATCTAAGAATCTAAAACAAATTCAACCCTCCTCCCTCAGTGGAGTAAAAAAACAAATTCAACCAATCTCCCCTAGTGGAGTCAAAACAAAAGCACACAAACAAAATAAACAAATCAAAATAATCAATCAACAAATCAAATCAATTTTTTCCCCAGTGAGACTCAACTCAAATCAAACCTCTCATACCCTTGTGGATGACTTTAACCTATTCCTCTAGTTGAAGGTTCATATACTCTATCCCTAGTGGATTTCTCCTTCACTCTCTTATGTCTTTGACATGAGTAGAGTTACATTGCACTAAGCTATTAATTCCTTCTATACCCTGGGTTAGGAGAAGATCATTTTTGTTAGTGCTTGTGATCGTTCGGTGTTGCCGATCATTTTGGTCAACACCAATATGTGCAGTGTTCCTTGTCAGTCACACCACACCTATTGGCGCTCTTTGTTGATGTCATTTTTAGAATGAGCTCTCAACCCCTCCATCTTAAACATAGGACTTCTCTTAGAAACTAAGAGTTTCCTTAGCCTTAAGACACTTCTAATGATTAGATGAATACTCAACCTAGCCCTAGAGACTTAGAGAAGAGTTAGCCATAGAAATAGGTCATGCCTTAGGGGTGTTAAAAAAACTTTCCTACCCCATAGCTTGAACCAATCCTCACTTCCTCCTTTCAAATAAAATTTCAAAAATTCAGATCAAACTCCAAATCAAATCAACTTCAAACTCAAATCAATTCCAACTTGATGGATTTTCTCAAATCATGAATCAATTCCAAATGATTGAAACCCATGATTGAATTCCAAATTCCAAAAATCTTTCCCAAGTCACTTTGATTCTATCTTATGGACTTAGCCTAAATCAAATCCAAATCAATTCAAATTCAAGAAATTTTCTCATAACCCATTTATATTCCCATTTATATCCACAAATATAAATGAAATATAAATTCAAATATCCAAAAATCAATTCAAAACTCAAATCCAAATTCAACCAAAATTCAACCTAAGCCTTTCAAGTTAAATTCTTAAACTTAGCCAAATCAAATACAAATCAAGCCAAACCCTTGATTTTTCTTCATGATTCAATCAATCCTTTAATCATGAATCCAAATATAAACACAAACTTCAATCATCAAACCAAAATTAAATTCAAAAATCAAACCCAAGTCAAACTCATGTTCACCCTTTGAACTTGAAATTGTCAAATGAATCATAACCCATTTGACTCCAAATCACTTGCAAATGGATTTATATTTCAATTATAAGTCCATATGTGAGTTAAATCAAACTTAATTCAAGCCTTGATCAAGTCCATTGACCCACTTAGGCTCACTTGACCCAAAGTGACCTAAAGTACCCCTTTTGAGCCAAATTCTAATCCTACCCAAATTAGATTGAACTAAGTCCACCTAAGCCTCACATTGTGATCAACAATCATCATGAGAGGATCAATCACTCAAATTGAGTCAAACTAAGTCAAACCTAAGGGTTGACCAAGTCAACACTTAGCCAAAATGAAATCTAAATTAGCCAAAATCTATCATAGACTAAATTGATTGAAACCATGATCTAGACCCATTCAAAATCAATGTTTGAACTTGACCAAGTCATCATTTAAGCCTAATCTAGCTCAAATTGGCCACTTGACCCAAGTTGACCCAACTTGACCTTAAAAGTCAAAATGTGTCAAAACTTGATCTAAGCCAAATTGATTGAAACTAATGGGTCAAGTTTAATCCAAATCACTTCTTAAATTTGACCAAAGTCTCAATTGGCCAACTAGACTCAACCTAGCCCAATTGACCATGGATCCAACTTGACCTAAAAGGTCAAATTGAGCCAACATCAAATTAAACCAAAATTGATTGGAAACAAAGATGCCAATACATTTCAAATGACCAATGAAACCTAAACCAACCCATGACCTAACCCAAATAGGTCAAATGGGTCAAATTGGTCAACTTGACCCATTTGACCTAAATGAAATCAAATGAACCAAATCCAAATAGAAATCAAATTGAACCAAACCAATGATGCCAAAATATTTTAAATGGTCATATGAACTTGACCCAACCCTTAGTTTGACCCAATTTGACCAATTGGTCAACTTGACCCAAGTTGACCCATTTTGACCTAAATGGGTCAACATGAGCCAAATCATATCAAATCAATTCCAAATTCTTTGAAACTTGGCCCAACCCATTTTTCAATCATACCAAACATACTCAAATTAAAATCTAAGCTAAATGACCATTTTACCCTTAGGTCAAAGGATAATTCTTGGCCAAATTCACTTGGAATTTGGTCAGATCCTCTTCATGGCCACTTGGCACCCTCTTGGTAGACTCCATGGACACTAGTAAAAGTGGTGCACTTGACCCAATGGGTTTGGGTCAGCCAAACCCAGCCCAATGGCCAAACTGACCACTCACTTAGAAATTAAGCACATGAGATCCCTCCTCCACTCAATTAATCACATGGCAACTTCTCCATTACCTCCCTCAAGCCAAACTGAACGACATGGTGTTCAAAATAGCCTAACCAACTCATTGCATAGGATCAATTTAATCAAAATAGCAAAGGGAAGCTCGATCATCCGATCCTCCTAGGGGGAGATATACTCCCCCTAATTTCATTTCATTTTCACTCTCTTGCATTTGATTGAGTAATAGGAAGCCAGAGGAAGCAATTGCAAGTCTCCCCAAGCTCCCCCAAGCCAATTTGATTTCCCCATTCTCAGTTTTGCTTAAGCCAAAAATAAGGGAGGTAGCAAGAATTTGCATCTCATTCAATCCTTCACCAGAGCTCAATTCATCCTTCAAGCACCTTGAGGGGAACTAATCGAGCTCATTCCAAGCTTCATCCAAGTTCTCAAGCCACAAGAGAGGGGAGTTTGATCAAGACCACAAGCAATTTAAGCCCACCTTGGTCCATAGGAAGATCCACTTCATCCCAAGGCTTGAAACCTTCAACAGGGTTTCGTCTCCACTAGAAGAAACTACTTTGACGGTTGGGAGCACCGGTGATAGCCTCCAATAAGGTACTATTTAAAATTGAGCATAATGTGAATTTTTCTTGGTCCTTTTAGAAGGAAAGTTTCACACCAAGTGAAATGGACCGTTAGATCTTCATCCCATTGCATGATGATGGTGTGGTTTGAGTTTGAGCTCAATCCAAGCTTAATCGAGCTTGGATCATGCCCTAAGGAGTGGACGATTTCCCTCTCCTATATGCGAGCTCAGTGACGGATCATGGACCATCCATCCGAGCACTTTGGATAGATAGTCCTGATCAAGCCGCGTAGGATCCATGGATTTATCCCTTAATAACCATAGGCTTAATCTTTCGATCTTTGATTGGACGGTTGAGGAGAAAGCACATAGCATCGTCGCTGATGCAATATTGGATGTGACTACTTAAATAGCGAATCTTGTTGTGTCACATGAAAGCATGCCCGCGTTAGCGGTCCACATGGCGCCGACGGGATTAACTATTTAATTAGGTTATTTATTTAGGTTTTAATCATGGAATCTTCAAATATTCATAACTAAATGTAGAAAAATTAGAAAAATACAAAACAAATGTATTATGAAGATAATTCAAAGAGGAATAATCTAAAATTAAGTTTGATGGATTTTGAATAGTGAATTTTATGCAATTTAGGTTTTATTATGGATGTAATTATTTTAATTACTCCCTAATTACTTCCCTGATTAATTTCAAACTTTCTAGGGTTGATTAATGGGATGACCTCTACCTCCCATGATTTTCTTGGAATTTATTAATGGTTTAATTAGGGTAATTGGTTGATCCACTCCTAATCACTCCCTTAATCAATTAAGTGATTAATTAACCTATTAAATAGTGATGAATTATTTAATTAAGTTTGCTAATTACCTTAGAAAATGAATGGACTTAGGGAATGATATTAGGAGTCTCTCCCAAATCTTTTCCCCTAAGTTTATTTCATTTGGTTAAAAATCTAATTAAGGTGCAAATTAATTAAATGGCTTAATTAATCAAAATTTTAAAAGCAAATGAATCTGAACTTAGTCAATTCTTTTTTGGGTAGATGATTAGGTGTTCAATAACCTAGCAGCTTAAGAAAATCATATCTAACTCATATGTATGGGAAGGGTTATGAAAGTACTTAACTTAAACCCTTTAGCTTAATTAATCATTAATTGTGAGTGAAATGCATTAGGCCCCTTTCTTTCTTAGGTACATTATTTAAGACCATCAAACCTTTTCACAATTCCTAAATTCAAATCAAACTCAAACTCAAAACAAAATAAAAATCTCTTTAAAATATTTTGATTTACTTTAAAAATAATCTTCTTCCATAGGATTATCTTTAGGAATTAATTAGGGTGAATGAATTTACATGCTTTCATCACTTTATTTATTTTCTAGCATGTTTAATGTGTATGTCATATGAAAATCATGCATTCATTCCTTTTAAAAATCAAATTAAAAATAAAATGTTTCCTTTATGTCAAATTGCATGTTTTGGCTAAAGTAAGAATATGAATGGCTATTATCACTATTAAATCCAAAATTATTTTCAAAACTTATAAATCAAACATCACAACCGAAAAGTATGCTACTTATAATTATTTATAGGTTTGCATGTGAATATAATATAAGGTTTGCATTGTGTGACTTTCCTTCTCTTCTCTTTTAGCATAATTTTGAATAGGATTTTGCAAAGTGTATAGTTCATTTGAAAAGAACACAACACTTTCTTAAATCCATTCCTATTTATTCCTAGGTTATCACTTAAGAAGGATATTCACACTTGCATATGTAAATTGCATAAACAAAACAGACAAACAAACATAAACTTTTTGCATGATTCTCTTTCCATGCATTTTTTTATACATGCACATGTATTTAAGAAAAGTGTATATTAGTCTGGATAACCCTGGGGTTGCGAGACTTTAAGTAACCCTAAGTAGGTTTTGTACCTTACACCCCTGGTGCTAACAATGGTGCCGCCTCACTTATGTCTTTTATACTTGCAAATGTGCATATGAAAAATGGATAAAAGAATCTAACTTTTCAACTTAACAAAATAATTGCATACATGAAATATTCCAAAATTTCTTAAACAAACTCTCTTAGCATTCATCATTAAGGTGTGCTAAATACTTCCATTTGCATGTATAGATATGCTTACGATTCATCCATATGCATGGAAAGAAATGAAGTGTTGTGTGTTTTGTGATAGTATTTCACTTTACTTCATCTTAAAATACCTTTCTTTTTGAATAGATTTGTTTAAGGAAAATTTAAACTTAGGATTAATTAAAACACATAATAAAATATTCACTAAATAATAATCAAATATGAATCTACCTTAGAAATTACTTAAGGTAGGGAGGAAAGAGAAGTTCTCTTCTCTTTTCCTCTCTTTACAATTAATTGTAGGTTCATTCAAACCTAATCAAATCATAAAATAAAATCAACTAAATCAACTAAATCACTTAAATAAAACCACCCTCTAAGTTGAACATTTTCATACTTAGAAAACTGTAACCTTAAAGCCTAGCTAAGCATACCACACAAATCTCAAATAACACACACATTAGGCTAAGTCACCACTTTTAGCTTTAGGTTAGGTGGTGCATGGTTTGATGTTTGCTTTTATTTTATAATGTATTATTTTAGTTTGGATGTTAAGGTGTATATGCATAGACTGAATGGTAGGGCGATCTTAGTCTAATCATTATCTTCTGCAGGAGATTATGCTTAAGGGGTGCTGTAATAAAAATATAATTGCTTTTATTGTATTGGTGCTTATACCCCTAAGCATAATCCAAAATAGGCCAGGTGGACTTAGTTACCCATGTGTAGGGTAATAAGTTTAATTTATATATATACATGCTTGGGATTGTATGATTTTTTTGGCTAATCTCTATTTTGCAGGTTTTAGTTAGATTTTCTTTTTCTTATTTTCATGTAATTTTGTAATTAGGATTTGGAATAATTGTTGCAGGGGATTAAGATGAACATTGGTTATAAGACTATGTATTATGTACCATGTGAAGCCTTTGGAGCAAGCACATTCAACTGTTGACCTTATTTTTAGAATGAGCTCTCAACCCCTCCATCTTAGACATAAGACTTCTCATAGGAATAGGTCATGCCTTAGGGGTGTTAAGAAAAATTGCCCACCCTTAGCATGAACCACTTTTTACCTTCCTTTCTTCAAGTCAAACTCCAAATCAATCTTATTTGATTTTTTTTTTTCAAATTCAAATCAACTCCATGTGATTGAAATCCATGATTGAAACCCATGAATGAAATTCCTAAATCCAAATCTTTCTTGAGTCCTTAATTCCCTCTTAAAGGACTTACCCAAAATCATGATCAAACCAATTCAAACTCATGAGATTTTTCTCATAACTCATTTATATTCTTATTTATATTCACATATATAAATGAAATATAAATACAAATCAATCAAATCAAATCCAAAAAATTAAATTAAAAATTGAAAAAATCCTTCTTAAGTCCTTAATTTCCCTCTTAAGGATTTAGCCTAAATCATGACCAAATCAATTCAAATTCATTGGATTTTCTCATAACTCATTTATACTCTCATTTATATTCACATATATAAATGAAATATAAATATAAATCAATCAAACTAAATCCAAGAATCAAATCCCAACTCCAAAATCTCTAAGTCCTTTAAATTCCCTCTTAAAAGACTTAGCCTAAATCATGATCAAATCATGCCAAATTCATGAAATTTTCTCATGAACCATTTATATTCGCATTTATATTCACATTATAAATGAAATATAGATTCAAACAATCAAAACCACTTCCAAAAATCAAACTCAAATCCATCCAAAATCTAACCTAAGCCTTTCTAGTTAAAATCTTGAACTTATCCAAATCTACTTCAAATCAAGCCAAATTATTGATTTTTTTTCATGATTCAATCAACCCTACAATCATGAATCCAAATATAAACATAAACTTCAATCACTAAATCAAAACCCAATTCAAAAATCAAACCCCAAATCCATTCATGTTCTTTCTTTGAATATGAAATTGTCAAATGAATCAAAACCCATTTGACTTCAAACCACTTGCAAATGCATTTATATTTCAATCATAAGTCCATATACAAGTTCAATCAACTCAAATCAAGCTTTGCCCAAGCCATTTGACCCACTTAGGCTCACTTGACCCAAAGTGACCTAAAGTACCCTTATGAGCCAAATTTTAATCTTAACTAAATTGGATTGAATCAAAGTCACCTATGCCTCCCATCATGATCAACAATCATCATGGGATGATTAAATAATCAAATTGGGTCAAACCTAAGGGTTGACCAAGTCAACACTTAGCCAAAATGAAATCTAACATAGCCAAAATCCACCATAAGCCAAATTTAATGAAACCATTGATCTAAGAACATTTATGAACTATGTTTGAACTTGACTAAGTCAATATTTGAGCCTAACCTAGCCCAATTGGCCACTTGACCCAACTTGACCTAAAAAGTCAAAATGTCTCAAAACTTGATCTAAGCCAAATGATCAAAACCAATGGGTCAAGTTCATTCCAAAATGATTGTTGAACATGACCAAAGCCTCAATTGGCCAACTAGACCTAACCTAGCCCAATTGACCTTGAACCCAACTTGACCTAAAGGGTCATGTTGAGCCAAAATCAAAACTAAAACAAATTGAATCAAACCAAAGCCACCAAAACATTTCAAATGGTCATATGAACTTGACCCAACCCTTAGTTTGATCCAATTTGATCAATTGGTCAACTTGACCTAAGTTGACTCATTTTGACCTAAATGGGTCAACATGAGCCAAACCATATCAAATGAACTCCAAATTCAATGAAACTTGGCCAAATCTATTTTCTCAACATGCCCAACATATTCAAATTCAAAAATTATCCAAATGACCATTCTACCCCTAGGGCATAGAACAATTTGGTCAAATCCAAGGGGAATTTGGTCAAGACCTCTTTATATCAACTTGATACCTTCCTAATAGGCCATGTGGACCCTATGGAAGGTGTTACATGCAACCCAATGGGCTTGAGTCAGCCCAAATGGACCTAAGGCCAAAACTGACCACATGGCTCAAATTGGCCATTTGTGAAACTTCCCTCCACCGATTTGAAGTGCATGGGAGGTTACCACTCCACTCTTAGCTCAAACCGACCATGTGCACATTTATAACAACTCAAATAGCCCTTCCAATATTAGCAATTAGATCAAAATGACAAAGAGAGCTTTGACCATCCGATTGTCATAGGGGGAGATATAGTCCCCTAATTCACTTCAATTCACATGTGCTCATTGTTGATTGAGTAAGGGAGAGTGTTAGGAGCCATCAGAGAGTGATCCCAAGCCTCATAGAGCTCTGGATATTTTCCCATTCTAGGCTTTTGAATAGTGAAAATAGGGGAGGAAAATTGAAATTCAAACTTCCTCTTCACTCAAAACCAGTGCAATTCTCTTTGCACATTCCATCAGGGGGCTAAGTCGAGTGCACCTAAGTCTTCACACCAGCTCCAAAGGCAAGTGGAGAGCTAGTTCGATCAAGGCCATAAGAAAGAGCAAGGGGATTTGGTCCATAGAGAAATCTACTCAACCTCAGGAGCTAATTCTTTCACCACAGCTTCATCTCAACCAGACGAAGCTCCTCCAGGGGAATCGAGCGCTGGTGATCACCTCTGATGAGGTATGGAATTTTCGATCACTAGACTTAAGGGGTGTTGGTCCTTTGTAAAATAAAGTGTATTGGAATGAAGATTCAACCATTGGATGTGCTCTTCTATGCATTGTGATGGTTTGTGCAAAATTTTATCCCAATCTGAGCTCAATTGAGCTCGAATCAGAGCTTAGATCATGGATGATTCCTATGATTCACAAGCTTTGATTGGGATGGATCTCTGGCCGTCCATCTGTGCATTTTGGATGGACAACCAAGATTAAACGCACATTTTAAAGTACATTTATCCTTTTAAAACTACGGGGTTATTCTTGGCCGTTGATCCTTGATCGAACGGCAGATGTAAAATCGCATACCATCGCCGCCACGTGTGCGGTGATGGGACTTTTAAGTGACGGCTCACCGCGTGATGCGTGGAAAGTGCACTGACCGCCGCCGCCGCGTGTCATACTGTGGATTAAGGGATTTAATTAGGTTTTTATTAATTCTAACTGATCCTATAAGTTTTAAAAATTCATATCTCCCTAAATAAAAATCAAAAAAATATGAGGTAAATTTTCACTAAAAGATAATTCAATCTAGAATATTTTAAAATTGGTTTTAAAGAATTTTAAATTGTATTTTTCTCTGATTTTGAGTTTTAATGGAAATCTTAATTTATTAATTACTCCTTAATAATTCTCTGATTAATGTCAAACTTCTTGGGCATATTTTGGGGGATGAATTCTACCTCCCTTAATTTTCTTGGGATTTATTGATGGCTTAATTAAAGGAATTGAAAGATCATTTCTTATTACCCTCTTTATGTAATTAAGGATAATTAAGCATTTGTTTAGTGTTTTTATCCCTTACTAAAGTTGATTAAGGTTTGATCCAATGAATAGGAGGCTTAGGAAATAATTTTGGGGTATTTCCCTTAAGCTATTCCCTAAACCCCCTTTTTTTTCCTTAATCCTCTCTTAATTAAGGGTTATTTTAGTAATTACCCTCTTAATTAATTTCTTAAAATTTCTAAAACTTTTCAGAACTTAATTAATCTACTTTGGGTAGATGCTTAGGTGTTCAAGAGCCTAAGTTCAATAAAGGAAATCAAAACTCAACTCATATGTGTGAGGGGTGTTTCGAAATTACTTAAGTTAAACCCCTTAACTTAATTAACCATTAATCATAAGCCAAATTGCATTAAGCCCTTTTCTTCCTAGGTGCTTTGAAAATTTAAATTCCTTGTGATGTTTAATGTCATCTCATTGGCTCATAATTGTTTGGTTAACTATGCTAAGATGGTGTAGGTAAGGGTTAATTAACACATTTAATTCATACCTTAACCTAATCAAAATCTAAAATAAATCTAATCATCTAAAAAATAAATAAAATATCAAACACATGTGGGACTGGGTTAGGAATAGCAAACGTAATCCACATTTTCAAAATTAAATCAAACTCAAACTTAAATAAAAATCACATTAAATGAACTTTGATTTACTTTAAGCTTTCATATTTCATAAGATTGTCATTAGAATTTAATTAAAGTGAATGTATTCACATGATTTCATTGTTTTAGTTCTTTCCCAACATACTAAATATGTGTGTCATATGGTTTATGCATACTTGTTTTTTTTTTAAAAAAAAATCAAATTTAAAATAAAAATGTTTCCTTTATGTCAAAATTGCATGTGTTGGCTAAAGAAAAAAATATGAGTGGCTATTATCACTATTAAATTCAAATTATTTTCAAAAATGTATGAATCAATTATCAAAATTGAAAGTGTGTTACTTATATTTTAATCATAATCTTGCATGTGAGTAAGATATAAGGATGTGCTTAGTATAGGTTTTCTTTCTCTTCTCTTTTAGTATAATTTTGAATAGGATTTGGTAAGATGTATAGTTCATTTGAAAAGAATTTAACACTTGCCTAATTCCATATCCTTTTCATTATTATGCTATTAATTAAGGAGGATACCAACCAATTGCATAAACAAAAATAAATCAACCAATATAAACTTTTGCATTCTTTCTTTTCCATTCATTTCTTTTGTATGCATGCTTGTATTTAAGAAAGTGGTATATTAGCCTAGACAACCCTAGGGTTGCAAGGCTTTAAGTAACTGAGTAGGTCTTTTGCCTTATACCCCTGGTTAATAATGGCATCGTACTCACTTATGCCTTTCATACATTCATATGTGCATGTGAAAATCGGATAAGAAACCCCTTTGCTATTTAATGAAAATCATGCATCATAAACATTCAAATTTTCTTAAATGAATTACTTAGCATGCATCACAAAGTGTGCTAAACACTCCCATTTGTATGTATAGATATGTTGAGGACTCATTCATATGCATGATATATATGTTGGGAAAGAAATAAAGTGATGCATGTTTTGTAAATTTAGTTCATTTTACTTAATCTTAAAATGCCTTTCTTTTGAATAGGTTTGTTTAGAGTTCATCTAAATTTAGAATTAATTAAAACACATAATAAAACATTCACTAAACAAAACCAAAACATAAATCCACTTTAGAAATTACTTACGTTAGGTAAGGAAAGAGAAGTTCTCTTCTCTTTCCCTCTCTTTATAACTTAATAATTAATTGTAGGATTCACTTGAACCCAATAAAAACATAAAATAAAATCAACCCAAAATAACTAAACCACCTAAATGAAACCCTCCTCTAAGTTGAATATTTTTCATACTTAGAACTTTCTAACTTAAAGTCATAGCTAAGCATACCACACAAATCTCTAAAGCACACACATTAGGCTAAGTCAACACTTCTAACTTTAGGTTAGGGTGGTGCATGGTTTGATGCTTGCTTTTATTTTGTGATATATATTTTAGTCTAGATGTTAGAATGTATGTGTGTAGAATGAATGATCGATCTTAATCTAACCAATATCTTCTGTAGGGGATTGTGCTTAAGGAGCATTGTAATTAAAATATAAATGCTTTTGTTATACAGGTGCTTATACCCCTAAGCATAATCCAATAGGCCAGGTGGACTTAGTCACCCATGTGTGGGGTGATAAGTCCAATATATATGCTTGGGATTTGTGTGATTTGTTTTAGCTAATCTCTATTTTACAGGTGTTAGTTAGATTTTCATTCTTTTTCTTTTCATGTAATTTTACAATTAGGTTTCTAGAATGATTGTTATGGGGATTAAGATGAACATGGGTCATAAGATCTCATCATATGCATCATGTGAAGCCTTTGGAGCATCCACCTTCCAACTATCCAAAAGAAGGAACCAAAGAAGAAAGAAGAAAAGAAGAAGAAAGAAGAAAAGAAGAATGAAGAAATGAAACTTGAAGACCCCTATAACAATGAATTTCTTGCTTAATTGTATTTAATTCATCTATAATCTTGGTTGTATAAGGGTAGAGCTCGGCTACCCAATTTATTTTTTGGTTTGTGCGATGGTGCCCGACCCCAATGGCCTCTTATTCTTTTACGATTAGCTTTATAAATTGATTGATGATTTATTTAGCTTGTGCATTAAGTGGCATCTTTTTCCTAGTTTCTTCCTTACTTTATGTATGGCCTGGATGTGGATTAGGCTCTTAGGAAAAAAATAAAGCTTTTACCAAATCTAACAATTCAAAACTAAAATTAAAGAACTCATAACCTCACCTAAAGCACAGGTTTATAATCCAGATAAGAGAATTAGCAACCCCTTAGCTGAATAAGCATTTCTTTTATAACATCATGCACAAATGCATATTATTTTCACTCTTGACTGGAGGCTTCCACCTTTGCTAGAGAAACTTGGCTTGACTTTTGAGAGCCATGGTGGAGATACACCTCCTCCCTTCTCACTGATTTTGGCCAATAATCTCATTTCTCATGCATTAAGCATATGAATCCTATTAGCCTGAGTCAAAAATGATTGTCCAAAAAATGAAAATAAAATAAAATATGAATTGCATTAGATTTAGGTCATTTGAAGCATGTCCTTACATGATCTAGTCTCTTTAGGGGGCGAGTTTAAGGACTTAGTCACTTTCTAAATAAATAACATCCTACCTTTTTCATAAAGCATATGACTTGCCTACATAAATTTAAAATCATAGAAGGAGTTAATTGGTAGCCACCCCTAAGCGGTTGTAAGTCCAAGCAGTCGGGTGATTTGTCCTCTCTTGTGGAGGCAAACTAAATACTCATTTTTGCCTTAGATTTAGGTCGTGCTTTTGGCCCTCACCAAAGCTCCCTATATTTGGGTTCTGAGGTTGCTTCTCCCTTCCACGGGCCATAAGCATAAATCCTCACTTTTAGGCATTTCCATGATCTTGGGTTAAGAATCATAAGACCTAAATTTCTAATGAAAAATTCAACTCAAATAAATTAAATCAATTTCAAAAATGTAAAGCCTAACCATAGGATAGTTTGAGATGCTCGATAGGTTTCCTAGCATCATGGGCATCTCCTACTTATCTTCCTTTGGCTTCACTAATAACTCCCTCTTTTTGATCAATCCCATTTGATCCTCCAAAAAATAAGCTAATCGATTGATAGTCCTACCTATTGAAATCTTTGAAAATAATGATCATTTATCTTAATCGAGAGTATTCCTAAAGGATCACGTCCCTTAGGATGTAATTAACTATGGGGGCTTACCCCTGTAGGGAACTTAATGAACCAGATTTAAAACAAACCCTACTTTACTTTTCCATGTAAAGTAGGGGAAGAATCTCTAGTACATCATCTCGTAGACCCGTAAGTTCTTCGGAGTCCTTATTTAGGTGATTAGGTCCATTGTCAGGAGGTGAATACTATCTTTTGAGATAGTATACCTTTCAATCGATGTCGTACTTGATCATCCTAATAAGTACACTTGTGATTCTATGTGGTGTCCATCTAAAGAAAGAAGCAATCATCATCATATTGAATTTTCTCTCTCTTCTTTCTTTTCCTTTCTCTCTTTTGTCTTCATCTTTCTTTTGAGAGGGATGAAGATAAGAAGAAGAGAAATCAAGGAGGAAGAAGGGAGGAGATTGATTGATGATGGTGAATGCCGATCATTAAATTTTTCACCTGCACCAACCAACTAAAAGAAGAAAGAAGAAATAATAAAGAAGAAAGAAGAAAGAAGAAAGAAGAAAAAATGAAGAATGAAGACCCCCCATAACAATGAATTCCTTCTTGGTTGTATTCAATTCATTTGTAATTCGGGTTGCATATGGGTAGAGGTCAGCTACCCAATTTATTTTGAGTTTGTACGATGGAAGTTAACCATAAATGGCCTCTTATTCTTTTGCGCTAGCTTTATAAATTGATTGATGTATGTTTAGCTTGTGCATTAAGATGACATCTTTTTCTAGTTTCTTTATTACTTTGATGTATGGCTTGGATGATGATTAGGCTATTAGAAAAATAAATTTTCTATCCAACTAATCAATTCAAACTAAAAATAAATAACTCATAACCTTATCTAAAACCTAGGTTATAAATCAAGATAAAAGAATTAGCAACCCCTTAGCTAGATGTTATATTTTCTTTCTCACATCATGCATAAAAAAATATATTATTTCACTATTGATTGGAGGGCTTCCACCTTTGTCAGAGAACTTGGCTTCACCTTTGAGAGCCTTGGTGGAAATACACCTCCTTATCTTGCTGATTTTGGCCCATAATCTAATTTCTCATGCATTAGGCGTATGAATCCTAAAGCCTGTGTCAAATTAATTTTCCAAAATAAAAATAAAATATAACAAAATTTGCATTAGAGTTAAGTCATTGAATCATGCCCTACATGATCTAGTCTCTTAGGGAGTGTGTTTAAGGACTTAATCTCTTTCTAAATAAACAACAGCTTAACTATCTTGCAAAATCATATGACTTGCCTACATGTATTTAAAATTGTAGGAGAAGTTAGTTGGCAGCCACCCCCAGATGGTTGTAAGTCCAACAGTCGGGTGATTTATCCTCTCTTATGGAGGTAAACCAAATACCCATTTTTGCCATAGATTTAGGTCATGCTTTTAGCCCTCGTCAAAGCTCCCTAGATTTAGGTTATGATATTACTACTTGCATTTGTGGGCTATGAACATAATTCATCACCTCTTAGGCATTTCCATTACCTTGTATCATGGAATTGTAAGCCCTATATTTCTAATAAAAATTCAACTCAAATAAATCACTTTAATTTCAAAAATATAAAGCCCAACCATAAGATAGTTTGGGATGCTTACTAGGCTTCCTAGTATCCTAAGCATCCCCTACTCATCTTCACTTGGCTTCGATAAGAACTCCCTCCTCTTGATCGATCCCATTTGATTTTCTAAAAATAAACTAATCGATTGATAGTCCTACCTTCAAAATCTTTAGAGATAATGATCATTTACCTTAATCGAGAGTAGTCTAAGTAATCCTATTCCTTAGGATGTAATTAACTATGGGGGCTTGCCTTTGTAGGAAACTTAACGAACTCAATTTAAAATAAACCCTACTTTACTTTTCTATGTAAACTAGGTAAAGAATCTCTAGTATATTCTGAAGACCCATAGTCCTTAGGAGTCCTTATTGAGGTGATTAGGTCCATTGTAGGGTGGTGACTTCTATCTTTTGAGATAGTACACCTCTCCTCAATGTCATACCCGATCACCCTAATAAGAACATCTGCGGATCTATGTGGTATCCCAACAATGTGTTATATATTTCTATTTTTATTTATCCTCTTTCCAAGAGGGATAAATGAAGCCAGAGGAAGTGGGCAAGAGCACTGATCCTAACTTTTGCCCCTACCACCACATGCTAGGCCATGTTTTGGAGGATTGCTTCACATTCAAGGACTGACTTGAGCATAGCTATAAGATAGGCACCATAGTTATCCCTAAGGAATATCTGGTGGAACAACCATCCAATTTTGTTAGGGTAATCCTTGGGGATACATGTGATCATCTTAAAAAAGAAGGTTGGGATATCTCTTTATCCCGAACCCTAAAAAGATTGTTTCAAAAATCAAAAAACTTTCCTTGTAGGTGCCTGAGTTAGCTCGAACCTCTGACATCAAGGAAGGTTTGCAAGTTGCCAAAGACAACTTGGGAAAAGTAGAAGCTCAGCGTGCGTGAGTCCATACTTGATGGGATAGTAGTGCAACCACCGAGCCGCCTCCATTCCAGTTGCGGCTACTACCTTGACACTTCTACTTGACTAGCTCTTCTTCTAGTAGACATTTGTATCGATGAATAAATCAAATCCCTCACCCCACTTTACTAGATTTCTCCTATGTACCTCCTTCTAAATCTCTCAATAATTATAATAACTCCGATCATCCTCTTTCTGATTCAGAAATGGACTTTCTTTTTCTGAATACTATGGGTTCACCACTTGAGATAGAATTGAAATCATTTGATTCTGAGGGTCCTATAGGAGAGGTTGTAAGTGAGCCTGATGAGTAGGTAGAATCTTCCACTAACCTGCCACAAGAGATCATTGAGGTCAACTTTCATAGTGGCAAGGTTCTACCTCCTAGGGCAGCACCTCAAGATAAGGGAAAATAAGTCATTGGTTCAAATGAGCAAGAAGCCCCTTCACAGATGCTCCACCCATAGATATGCTTGTGGAGGACCAACCCACGGTTGATTAAAATGTCCTCGCTCACCTAAGAAAGTTCCTAGCTAAACTAAGCATATATGATGCCCTTGTCTTATCCAAAGAAATGAGGGAGTCATTAATCAAGGCTCTTTTTGATATAAAAATATGCTTAGCTCAGTTGACTACTGTTAGAGAGGAGGCACATTATTCAAGAGAAGCCCAAGGAGTCACATTCATCGACAAAGACCTTCTTCTAGGAGATACGGAGCACAACTACCCACTTTACATTATAATGGATATGGGAAGATTCAAACTTTCTAGGGTGTTGGTTGATCGAGGTGCATCGGTGAACATTATGAGCCTAAAACCCTTATCGATTTGAGGATTGACATCTTTAAGCTCTGAGGAGATCGGATGATGTTGAGAGGATTCAATGAATCAAGTGAGATGGTTTTAGGTTCCATAGTGTTACCTTTGTAAATAGGCGACTAAGAGTTTGAAGCTAAGTTTTATATAATTGATTCAAATACATTGTTCACTGCTTTGCTCGGCAGGACTTGGATACATCAGAATAAGATGATTCCATCCTCTATTCACATGTGCATCAAGTTTCAAAAGGATGGAATCGAATACTGTGTCAGAGGAGATGAAAAGCCATTTTCAGTTAGAGAGGTTGAAATATATGAAGATGCAACCTACTATCTTCCTCAAAATAGAATGTCCATTCTCATGAACTTGGCCAAAATTCAAATACAAAAGAAAAAAAAAGCAGAAAGAGAAAAAGAAAAAAGAAAAGAAAAAGGAAAGTTCAAGTGAGCGAGAAAGGGACACCGAGGAAGTGGTAGAGTTGCATGTTACATTCCACCCATAGTTCATTCCACCATATGGACATAGGGGTAGGATGACTCGACCTCCACTAGGCAGAGGTAGAGGCAGACACAGTGGCAATTCCATAGGTGGAAGACCCCCTAGTCGGCAGCCAGCCAACATGAGCCATGTTTCAGTTCATAGGAATACTCCTGCTATTCACATAGACTTAGAATCTATCACATAGGATGAGTCTCATGTGATTAGCACACCAGCCAACCCCTCTCAGCGGGTTTCATCAAAGGTGATGTTTGAGTCGGACAGTGACAAAGACAAGGCCTCTAAGAAAAGCATGAATGTATTCGAATCAGGGTTATGTAAAACCATTAGGCAGCAGTTGGGAACCTTAGCTCTAACCTCACTTTCTTCTCAAAAAGTTAAATGTTTAGTGTTATGGAAGCCTCTAGGCTTTCCATGAATGACAAACCAAAGATATTCCTATTGGGATCATCATCCTCAAGTCCAAAAGTAGATGTGGAACTTGAGGATAATTCATATAAAGATTTAATGGAATTACCTTTTGATCGGTACTCGCCTTGTGTTCATAATCTTGCAAAGAAATGTTTGACTCCTTGCACATGGTCCAGGCACAGGTCAGAGTACTTCGAGAAGCTATGGGATAATAAAGGTAGGGATGCATAATCAAGACCAGGACTAAGATTCGGTACAGTGGGTCCAATCGATAATGATTACTGCTTAGTTGTCACCAATCATCTGGAGTCTAATAGATTCTTCTCAAACCACACTAACTCTTATGAGGATGTGTATTTAAAACTTCAGATGATCCTGATGATCTTCAAATCAAGGATGCCCCTCTAGGATTTGAAGAAGAAATCCATTCAACTATCGACAAGCTCAAAGAAATCAACCTCGGGACAGAAAAAGATCCATGCCCCACATACATCAATTTTTTGTTGAACGAAGAAGAAACTAATGACTTAGTTTGGCTATTGGCTAAGTTTAAGGTCTATTTTTCATGGAGCTATAAAGAGATGCCCATATTATCTCTTGACATAGTAGTCCATAAATTAGTAATAGACCTTAATGCTAACCCTATCAAGCAAGCTCCTAGACGCATGCAATTATAAATCGAACAACAGGTCATTTCTGAAGTCAAGAAACTGATCGATGCTAGCTTTATCAGGGAAAAAAATACCCTACCTAGTTAGCTAGTGTCGTGCTAGTTGAGAAAAAGAATGGCCAAATTTGCATATGCATCAAATTCAAGGACTTAAATAAGGCATGTCCTAAGGATGACTTTCCACTTCATATACTAGAATTTATGGTGGACATTGCCTCATCTCATGCAGTTTTCTCTTTCATGAATGGGTCATCTGGCTATGACCAAATCAAGATGGCCCCTGAGGATGAAAGAAACACTACTTTTCAAACCATGATCAGAATCTTTAGTTATAAGTTCATGCCTTTCAGCCTTAAAAATACTGATGCCTCATACCAGCGGGCCATGACTCAGATCTTCAATGAACTCATTCACTATCAAGTTGAATGCTATGTTGATGATCTAGTAGTCAAAAATAAAGAAAAGGAAGATCATATCTTTAACTTGAGAGTATTTTTCAAATGGCTAATATAATTCAACCTCAAAATGAATCCCCTGAAGTGTGCATTCGGAGTAGCTTCAGGGAAATTCCTTGGGTTTGTTGTCCAACACTGGGGAATAGAAATAGACCTAGAAAAGATCAAAACCATCTTAAAAATTCCACCCCTAAAAGTCTAACTCAACTCAGATTGTTCCAAGGGCTGTTTGCATATCTAAGATGCTTTATCTCCAACTTATTGGGGAGATGCAAGTCATTTTTAGCACTTGTCAAAAAAGATTCCAAGTTCAAGTGAGATGATAAGTTCCAGCATGCCTTTGAAGACATTAAATAATATTTGGTGAAACTGCCAGTTCTAGTAGCCCCTATCCCAGGCAAGCCACTCATCCTCTACATTGCTACATTGGACGACTCCCTCGACACTTTGTTGGCCCAAGCCAATGACGAAGGGAAGGAGAGATGCCTCAGGGCATGCTAGAACCTCGAGTTATACAAAACTAAAATGATTCAAGCTCACAATAACTTGGTTTGCCTTAGAACTTTTCAAGTAGGAGAGCTCATCCTTATTCAGGAGACCAATTGTTGCCGTCGAAAGATGGGAGGAAAGTTTGAACCCACTTGGAAAGACCCTTTTGTCATAGAGAAGGCCTACTAAGGAGGATCTTATCAACTCATCAATTATAAGGCAAACGTCCGATGCTTCCAATCAATGGGCTCTATTTGAAGAAATATTATCCATTAAATCATGTTTGAAAATAATTATCTTCAAAAAATTCTATTCCAATTCATCAAAAAATTCTCTTCATTTGAAGCACTATTTGCTTGTTTGTGAATCTGCCACGACGTGTTTATGTAAGGTGTAAGAGAACCCAAGTGGCATCCTATCATTCTTTCATAATACGAGCACAAATTAAGCACAAATTTTTCAATGCTACTAGAGTAGGTGTAAGAGAACCCGAGAGGCATCCTATTTTGACTAGCACGACTAAGTTAGGTCTAAGAGAATCCAAGCGGCATCCTTTCTTAGTGAGATCACAACTGCCATTGGTGGCACCATTTCATCAATTCCCCAACATAATTTAGGATAGATGTAAGAGAACTTGAAGGCATCTTATTCCTTCTAACACAAACACAAACAAAAATAAACACATATCTTTTGTCTCAGGCTATTTTGATTTGGGAACAAGCTCCCTGTGGCACTCACTCATTAGCTGTTCTGGGTTGGGTTGACATGCTACCTTGCTAGTATGTCATTCCAGTGGTTACTTATTTTGGAAGATGTAAGTCCCCACGCTTCCTTCTTGATTTGATCATTGCAAACTGATGAGCGCCATGTTAGTAATATAGGCTTCATTGCTCAGCCAGTAAGCTACCTCATGTTGACTTTGTTTAAGAGGATATAAGCCTACATGCTTTCTTCTTGAACTAGCCATCATGCACTTGCTATTTTGAGTATATTTGAGGTTTATGGTAAGTCCCCCAGCAGCTTCTATCCTCTTGACTACTTTTAAGTTGATATAAGTCCCCCAGTGGCATTCACTCAGTAGTCGCCCTAAGTTAGATAGCCCCTGTTGAGCCAAAGACAGACTATCCTGGCAATCAGTTACATTATAGGAAGATGTAAGTCCATAATGCTTTCTTCCTAGATAGATTATTGCAAATCAACAAGAACCTTAGGTTGGTTGGTTATTGCCATGCTAACGGCGACACGTGGTGGATACACCACTCTTGGTAGATGTGAGCCTCCGCGCTTTCTCCTTGAGTTGGCCACAGAATACCTACAGGCTTTCTTTTTCAAGGTTTTGGATAAAGCCCTTAGCAGCCCCTCCCCTGTGGGCATTCTACTTGGATCGCATCATTTGTGACCCCATTTAGACACTACCTAAGTTACTCTTGGATTGGACAGTCCCCCTTTCCTAGTAGCCACCCTTGTGTTTGGAGAATTTGTTCAACGGATATGCATATTCTCCCTTAGATCAGTAAATCTGAGATAGGTCTAGGCTAATATAAGTTCCTTCTCAGTATGATCCCTCGCAAACTAACAGGGTTCACGATAAACAAACAAGCAGGCAAACATATATATTCACTTGTGGATTAGGAATTCAAGCCTCCAGCTGCCCCTTTCCCAAGCAGGCATCCTATCTTTATGGTAGTGTCAGCAAAACTCCCTATAGGAATTGCCTGACTACTTTGAGTTGAGATAAGTCCCCAGGTCGGCACTCTCTCAATAGTCACCCTTAGGTCAGGTTCAACTTGTTATGCCACTGACAAGTCACCCCGACGGTCATCTTTGCTTTGAAAGATATAAGTCTATTATGCATTGCAAGACTCTTGTGAGGAAGATGTGAGTCCCACACTTTCTTGACCATTATTCAAGGCACCTCCTTGGTCGAGTAGTTCTACATAACGGCTGGTAAACTATCCCTTAGGATTTGTAAATCTAAGATAGGTCTAGGCTGATATTAGCCCCTTCTTAGTAGATCCTTTACAAACTGAGGGATTGATCAAATTAAAATAAATGAAATAAAGACAAATACGATTCAATTAAAATGAAATTAATGTTGATTATTTTTGAGCTGATTTAAGTCCTCTAGCGGCATTCACTCAGCAGTCAGCACTAGGTCGGGTTCGATTTACTGCATAAGCAATCGATCACCCCAATGGTTTCTTATTTTGAAGATATGAGTCCCCATACTTTCTTCTTAACTTAACCATTGCAAACTGAAAGTCAATCCCTTTGGTTGGATAGTCCTATTATGTGGTTAGTAGACTACCCCTTTGAAATGATAAATCTGATGTAGGCCAAGGCTGATATGGCCCCTACTTAGCATATTCCATCACAAACCAATAGAATCCATCAAAAATAATTAAAATGAAATTATTTTTTACTATTTTTTGAGTTGATTTAAGTTCCTAACGGCATTCACTCAATAGTCAGCCCTAGGTTGGGTTCGATTTGTTACACAAGGGATTGATCACCCCAGTGGTTCCTTATTTTGGAAGATGTGGGTACCCGAGCTTTCTTTTTAACTTGACCATTGTAAATCGAAAGGCAATCCCTTTGATTGGATAATACTATTATGTGATTAGTAGACTATCCCTTTGAATTGGTAAATCTGAAGTAAACCAAGGCCGACATGGCCCATACTCAGTGTAGTCCATCAGAAATCAATAGGGTCTATCTCAAAATCCAAATTTTAAAATTTGAAACAAAATCAACCCTCCTCCTTAGTGGAGTCAAATTAAAACAAATCAGATCAATTTGCCTCTCCTCAATGAGATGCAATCTCAATCCTTCTCACTAGTGGAGTCAATTCAATCCAACCCAAATCTATTCCTCTAATGGAAGGTTCACATCTTTATCCTAACGAATCCCGTATTCTAATCCCCTAGTGGATTTTATAACCTCTTATCCCTAGTGGATGACTTGAACTTGCTCCCCTAGCGGAGAGTTCACTTTTTTCATCCCCAGTGGAGCACCAAATCATAAATCAATAATCAAATCATCTTTCTCCCCAGCAAAATGCAAATCTAATCAAACCTCTCATCCCAAATGGATGATTTGAACCTGCTTCCCTAGTGAAGGGTTCACATACTCAACCCCTAGTGGATTCCTCCTTCACTCTCTTATGTTGTTGAGATGAGTAAAGTCACATTGCACTAAGCTCTTGATTCCTTCTACACCTTTGGTTTGGGAGTAAATCATTTCTATTGGTGCTTGTGATCGTTTGGACATTGTTGATTGTCTCGGTCAACACCAATACGTGCAGTATACCTTGTCAGTCACACCACACCTATTGGGTGCCCTTTGTTGTCCTTATTTTTAGAATGAGCTCTCAACTTTCCCATCTTAGACATAGGACCCATCTAGACACTAAGGGTTCCTTAGTCTTAAGTCACTTCTAGTGATTAGGTGAACACTTAACCTAACCTTAGAGACTTAGAAGAGTTAGCCATAGGAATAGGTTATACCTTTACCCTATAGCTTGAGCCCAATCCTTGCTTCCTTCTTTCAAATCAACTTCAAATTCAAACCACCTTCAAATTCAAATTTTAAATCAATTCCAATTCAATTGATTTTCTCAAATCATAAACCAATTCCAAAATCCAAATCATGAATCAATTTCAAATGATTGAAATCCATGATCAATATCAAATCCAAAATCTTTCCTAAGCCATTTTGATTTTATCTTATGGACTTAGCTCAAATCAAATCAAAATCACTCAAAATTCAAATGTTTTTTTTATAATCTATTTATATTCTCATTTATATTCACAAATATGAATGAAATATAAATTCAGACAACCAAAATTAAATCCAAAACTCAATTCCAAACCCAAAATCTTTCCTAAGCCATTTTGATTTCATCTTATGGACTTAGCTCAAATCAAACCCAAATCACTTCAAATTCAAAAGATTTTCTCACAACACATTTATATTCTCATTTATATTCACAAATATAAATAAAATATAAATTCAAATAACCAAGATTAAATCCATAACTCAAGTCCAAATCCAACTTAAACCCAACCTACACCCTTTCAAGTTAAATTCTTGAACTTAACCAAATCATTCTCAAGTCATATCAAACCTTTGGATTTTCTATTCAAACAATTAATCCTTCAATCTATCAATCCTTTAATCATAAGCCCAAATATAAACATAAACTTCAATCACCAAACCAAAATCAAACTAACCCAAGTCAAACCCATGTTCACCCTTTTGGACTTGAAATTGTCAAATGAATCAAAACCCATTTGACTCCAAATCACTTGTAATTAGATTTATATTTCAATCATAAGTCTATATGTGAGTTCAACCAAACTTGAATCAAGCCTTGATCAAGTCAATTGACCCACTTAGGCTCACTTGACCCAAAGTGACCTAAAACACCTTTTTGAGCCAAATTCTAATCCTACCCAAATTGGATTGAACTAAGCCCACCTAAGCCTCACATTGTGAGCAACAATCGTCATGAGATGATCAATCACTCAAATGGGGTCAAACCAAGTCAAACCTAATGGTTGACCAAGTCAACACTTAGCCAAAATAAAATTTAAACTAGCCAAAATCCACCATAGGTCAAATTGATTGAAACCATTGATCAAAACCAATTCATGATCAATATTTGAACTTGACCAAGTCATCATTTGAGCCTAACCTAGCCCAATTGTCCACTTGATCCAAGTTCACCCAACCTGACCTAAAAAGTCAAAATAGGTCAAATCTTGATCTAAGCCAAATTGATTGCAACCAATGGGTCAAATTCATTCTAGACTGCTTGTTGAACTTGACCAAAACCTTAATTGGCCAACTAGACCCAACTTAGCCCAATTGACCATGACCCCAACTTGACCTAAAAGGTCAAATTGAGCCAAAATCAAACCAAACCAAAATTGATTGAAACCAAAGCATGCAACATATTTCAAATGACCAACCAAACCTAAACCAACCCAACCCAAATTAGGTCAAATGGGTAAAATTGGTCAACTTGACCCATTTGACCTAAATGAAATCAAATGAACCAAAACCAAATATAAACCAAATTGAACCAAACCAATGATGCCAACACATTTCAAATGGTCATATGAACTTGACCCACCCTTGGTTTGACCCAATTTGACCAATTGGTCAACTTGACCCAAGTTGACCCATTTTGATCTAAATGGGTCAACATGAGCCAAATGACATCAAATCAACTCCAAATCCTTTAAAATTTGGACCAACCCAATTTCAAACTATTCTAAATCTGCCTAAAGTGAAATCAAATTAAAATGACCATTTTACCCCTAAGTCAAGGGGTAACCTATGGCCAATTCCACTCAAAAAGTTTCATCATATCCTTTTCATGGCCACTTGGAACCCTCTTAGTGGACCAAGTGGACACTAGTGAGTGTGGTGCACATGACCCAATGGGTTTGGGTCATCCAAACCCAACCCAAGGCCAAAACTGACCCTCCACTTGGAAATTCTCCACATGGGATCACTCCTCCACTCATTTCAAGCACATGGGAGCTTCATTACTCCACTCCAAACCCAAAATTGAATCACATGGCATCCAAAATGGCCTAACCAAATCACTCCAAAGGATCAATTTGATCAAAATGACATATGCAAGCTCGGTCGTCCGATCCTTCTAAGGGGAGACATACTCCCCCTAATTTCATTTCATTTGAACTCACTCACACTAGATTGAAGCATAGGAACTGAGGAAGTAATTCTAAGCTCCCCCAAGGTCTCCCAAGCTACTTTGATTTCTCCATTCTCATTTTTCTTAAGCCAAAAATAGGGGAGCTCAAAGAATTTTCCATCTCATTCAATTCTCCACTAGAGCTCAATTCCTCCTTCAAGCACCTTTAGGGGACCCAATCAAGCTCACCTAAGTCTTCATCCAAGTTCTCAAGCCACGGGAAGAGGGGTCTAGACCAAAGCCGCAAGCCTAGGAGGAGGAGTTTGGCCAATTGAAGGATCCACTCAACCTCAAGTCCTCAAACTTTCAATAGGGCTTCGTCTCCACTAAACGAAGCTACTTCGATGGTTGGGAGTGCCAATGATATCCTCCGAAAAGGTATGGATCAAAACCAAGCCTATGTGTAGATTTCTTTAACCCTTTGTGAAAGAAAGTGTGATCTCAAGTGAAATCCACCGTTGGATTTCTTGCTTCTTGCTCTTATATGGTGTGTGATCAATCTTTGCTCAATCCGAGCTCAATCTAGCTCGGATCATGCCATGGGGGACGGACGGTTGCCATCTCCTGCAGGCGAGCTCAGGGAAGAATCACGGACCGTCCATCCCATGTGTTTTGGATGGACAGTCCTGATTAATCCACATTATATCCACATTTTAATCCCATTAATATTGCAGGCTTGATCTTGTCCAATCTTTGATCGGACGGTCCAAGGGAAAACACGTAGCACCGCTGACTGACGTGACACTTGATTTGATTACTTAAATAGTGAATCCCATTGCACCACGTGGAAAGTGTGCGCCTCATCAGTGGTCCACATGGTGCCGATGGGGTTAATTATATAATTAGGCTATTTAATTAAGTTTTAATCACAGAAACTTTAAAATTACATAACTAAATGTAGAAAAATAAAAAAATACAAACTCAAATGCATTTTGAAGATATTTAAAGGAGAATAGTCTGAAATTAAGTTTGATTGATTTTGAATAGTAAATTTCATTCAATTTGGGTTTTTTTAGGAATGTAATTATGTAATTACTCCCTAATTATTCCACTGATTAATTCTAAATTTTTCAAGCATTGTTGACCTCATTTTTAGAATGAGCTCTCAACCTCTCCATCTTAGACACTAAGAGTTCCTTAGTCTTAAGACACCTCTAGTGATTAGGTGAACACTTAACTTAACCCTAGGGACTTAGAAGAGTTAGCCATAGAAATAGGTCATGCCTTAGGGGTGTTAGGAAAGCTTGCCTACCCTATAGCTTGAACCAAATCCTCACTTCCTTCTTTCAAGTCAAACTCCAAACCAAATCCAAACAAATTTCAAATTCAAATCATCTTCAAATCAACTTCAAATTCAAATCAACTTCAAATCCAAATCAACATCAAAACTCAAATCAATTCCAACTTAATTGATTTATTTAAATCAATTCAACTTCAAATACGAACTTCAAATCAATTCCAATGATTTTCTCAAATCATGAATCAATTCCAAATGATTGAATCCCATGATTGAATTCCAAATCCTAAAAATCTTTCTAAGTCACTTTGATTCTATCTCATGGACTTTGCCAAAATCAAATCCAAATCAAATTCAAAAAATTTCTCATAACCCATTTATATTCTCATTTATATTCACATATCCAAAACTAAATTTAAAACTCAAATCCAAATTCAACCAAAATTCAACCTAATCCTCTCAAGTCAAATTCTTGAACATAGCCAAATCAAACTCAAATCAAGCCAAACCCTTGATTTTTCTTCATGATTCAATCAATACTTCAATCATGAAACCAAATATAAACAAAAACTTCAATCACCAAACCAAAACTAAATTCAAAACTCAAATCCAAATTCAACCAAAATTCAACCTAAGCCTTTCAAGTCAAATTCTTGAACTTAGCCAAATCAACTTCAAATCAAGCCAAACCCTTGATTTTTCTACATGATTCAATCAATCCTTCAATCATGAATCCAAATATAAACATAAACTTTAATCATCAAACTAAAATGAAATCCAAAAATCAAACCCAAGTCAAACTCAAGTTCACCCTTTGAACTTGAAATTGTCAAATGAATCAAAACACATTTGACTCCAAATCACTAGCAAGTGGATTTATATTTCAATCATAAGTCCATATGTGAGTTCAACCAAACTTGAATCAAGCCTTGATCAAGCCAATTAGGCTCACTTGACCCCAAGTGACCTAAAGTACCCCTTATGAGCCAAATTCTAATCCTACCCAAATTGGATTGAACTAAGCCCACCTAAGCCCCACATTGTGAGCAACAATCATCATGAGATGATCAATCACTCAAATTGGGCCAAACCAAGTCAAACCTAGAGGTTGACCAAGTCAACACTTAGCCAAAATGAAATCTAAACTAGCCAAAATCTGCCATAGGCCAAATTGATTGAAACCATTGATCAAAACTAATTCATGATCAATGTTTGAACTTGACTAAGTCATCATTTGAGCCTAACCTAGCCCAATCGACCACTTGACCCAAGTTGACCCAACTTGACCTAAAAATTCAAAATATGTCAAATGTTGATCTAAGCTAACTTGATTGCAATAAATGGGTCAAATTCATTCTAAACTACTTATTGAACTTGACCAAAGCTTCAATTGGCCAACTAGACACAACTTAGCCCAATTGACCATGAACCCAACTTGACCTAAAAGGTTAAATTGAGCCAAAATCAAATCAAACCAAAATTGATTGAAACCAAAGCTTGCAACATATTCCAAATGACCAACCAAACCTAAACTAACCCATGACCTAGCCCAATTAAATCAAATTGGCCTAATTGGTCAACTTGACCTATTTGACCTAAATGGAATCAAATATAAATCAAATTGAACCAAACCAATGATGCCAACACATTTTGAACTTGACCCTTGGTTTGAATTTGACCCTTCAATTGGTTGAGTCAAATGGGTCGACTATTCTAAATTTGCCTAAAGTGAAATCAAAGCAAAATGATCATTTTACCCCTGGGTCAAGGGGTAACCCATAGCCAATTCCACTTGGAATTTAGTCATATCCTCTTCATGGCCACTTGGCACCCTCTTAGTGGACCAAGTGGACACTACTGGGTGTGGTGCACATGACCCAATGGGTTTGGGTCAGCCAAACCCAACCCAATGGCCAAACTGACCACCCACTTGGAAATGAGCACGTGGGAATCACTCCTCCACCTCATTTAGCACATGGAAACTTCTCCACTACCTCCCTCTGGCCAAACTGAACCACATGGCATCCAAAATGGCCTAACTAACTCAACCCATAGAATCAATTTGATCAAAATGGCAAAGCCATGCTCGTTCATCTGATCCTTCTAGGGGGAGATATACTCCCCCTAATTTCATTTCATTTTCCCTGACTCACATCCGATTGAAGCATAAGAAGCCAAATCAAGCAATCCCAAGCCTCCTCTAGTTCTTTGTATTTCTCCATTTCTCAGTTTATCAAAATCAAAAAAAGGGAGGTAGCAAGGATTTTCATCTCACTCAATACTCAACTAGAGCTCAATTCCTCCTTCAAGTACCTTGAGGGGACCCAATCAAGCTCACCCAAGTCTTCATCCAAGCTTCCAAGGCACGAGAAGGGAGAGTTTGATTAAGGTTGCAAGCAATTGAAGGCCACTTTGGTCAATAGGAAGATCCACTCAACCTCAAGCCCTCAAATCTTCAATAGAGCTTTGTCTCCACTAGACGAAGCTACTTCGACAGTTAAGAGTGCCGGTGATAGCCTCTAGCGAAGAATGGATCAGAACTGAGCTTAGGTGTAGGATTGTTTGGTCCTTTTTGAAGGGAAGTTTCATTCCAACTAAAATTGTCTATTATATGTCTTTATGCTTGCTCTTAGATGGTGTGTGATCAATTTTAGCTCAATCGCTTAATTGAGCTCGAATCAAGCCATGGGAGACGGACAGTCATCGTCTCCCGCATGCGAGCTTAGTGACGGATCATGGACCGTCCATCCCACGTGTTTTGGATGGACAATCCCGATTAATCCATGTAGGATCCTTTGATTTATCCTTTAAGAACCGTGGCTTAATCACGATCGATCTTTGATTGGGAGAGAAAGCGTAACTTCACGTCACGGCATTGGATGTGACAACTTAAATAACCAATCCCGTCATGCCATGTGTAAAGCGCGCGTCGCGTCAGCGGTCCACGTGGCACCATCGGGATTAATTATATAATTAGCATTTTAATTAATCCTTAATTGCATAACTAAATGTAGAAAATTCAAAAAAATATAAAATAAAATGCATTATGAAGATAATTCAAAGGGGAATAATATAAAATTAGTTTAATTGATTTTGACAATAAATTTTCTATAATTTGGGTTTTATTAGAAATATAATTATGTTAATTACTCCTTAATTATTCCATGGATTAATTCCAAACTTCTTAGGTATGTTTAGTGGGATGACTTCTACCTACCTTAATTTTCTTGGAATTTATTAATGGCCTAATTAGGGTGATTGCTTGATTCACTCCTAATCACCCTCTTAATTAATTAAATGCTTAATTAGCCTATTAAATAGTGATAAATTCATTAATTAAGTTTGCTAATTACCTTAGAACAGTGAATGAACTTAGGGATTGAGATTAGAAGCCCTCTCCCAAATCTTTTCCCTTAAGTTTGTTTCATTTGGATAAAAATCTAATCAAGGTGCAAATTAATTAAATAAGTTAATCACTTAATTAAATGGCTTAATTAATCAAAAAATTTTAAAATCAAATCAATCTGAGCTAAATCATTTCCTTTTGGGTAGATTGTTAGGTGTTCAATAACCTAAGTAGCTTAAGGAAATCATATCTAACCCATTTTTATGGGAAGGGTTATGAAAGTACTTAAATTAAACCCTTTAGCTTAATTAATCATTAATTGTGAGCCAAATTGCATTAGGCCCCTTTCTTTCTTAGGAGCATTGTTAATTTAAATTCCTTGTGATTTTATGTCATACATTGGCTCATAATTATTTGATTAAATATGTTGAAGTGGTGTAGGTAAGGGTAATTAATGAACTTATTGAACACCTTAACCTAAGTAAAACATAAAATCCACTTAAGGGTTCTAAAAAAAATTAAACTAAAATAACATACACATGTGGGATGTGTTAGGACCAGCAAACCTTCTCACATTTCCTAAAATTCAAATCAAACTCAAAACCAAATCAAAATTTTCTTAAACAAATTTTGATTCACTTTAAATAATCTTATTCCATGGGATTGTCTTTGGAATTAATTAGGGTGAGTAAAACCACATGCTTACATCACTTGATTTCTTTCCTAGCATGATAAATGTGTATGTCATATGAAAATCATGCATTCATGTCTTTTGAAAAGTCAAATTAAAATGAAATGTTTTCTTTATGTCAAATTGCATGTTTTGGCTAAAGTAAGAATATGAGTGGCTACTATCACTATTAAATTTCAAATTATTTTTAAAACTTATAAATCAAATATCACAATTGAAAGGTATGTTACTTTTAATTATTTATTAGCTTTTCATGTGAGTATAATATAAATATGTGCATTATGTGACTTTTCCTTCTCTTTCTTAACATGAATTTGGATGGATTTGCAAAGTGTATAGTTCTCTTAAAATAACACAACACTTGCTTATATCCTTTCCTACCCACTTCCATGTTATGAATTATGAAGTACTCTCACATTTATACATATAAAATGCATAATTAAAACAAAAATCAAACAAAAATTTTTGTGCATGACTCTTTTTCCATTCATTTGTTTTTGTACAGGCACTTATATTTAAGAAAAGTGGTATATAAGTCTAGACATCCCAGGGTTGTGAGTCTTTAATTAGTCCCAAGTAGGTCTTACACCTTACACCCTTTGTGTAGAACAATTGCATCGTACTCACTTATGTCTTTTATACATGTAAATGTGCATATAAATAATGAATAAAAGAGTCACTCTATTCTACTTAACAAAATCATGCATACATAAAACATTCCAATTTTTCTTAAATAATAGCTCTTAGCATTTATCATCAAGGTGTGCTAAACATTTCCATTTGCATGTATAGATATGCTTAAGATTCATCATATGTATGTTACACATGTTGGAAAGGAATAAAGTGTTGTGTGTTTTGTGATAGTAATTCACTTTACTTAATCTTAAAATGCCTTCCTCTTTGAATAAGTTTATTTAGAGTATATTTAAGTTTAAGATTAATTAAAACACATAATAAAACTTTCACTAAACAAAAATCAATAATGAATCTACCTTAGAAATTACTTAAGGTAGGGAGGAAAGAGAAGTTCTCTTCTCTTTTCCTCTCTTTACAACACTTAGTAATTAGGTTCATTCAAACTCAAATCAAATCATAAAAATAAAATCAACCAAATCAACTGAATCACCTAAATGAAACCACCCTCTATGTTGAACATTTTTACACTTAGAAAATTTTAACCTTAAAGCCTAACTAAGCATACCACACAAACCTTATAAGGCACACACATTAGACTAAGACATCACTTCTAGCCTTAGGTTAGGGCAGTCATGGTTTGATGCTTTGCTTTTATTTTGTGATGTAATGTTTTAGTCTGGATGTTAGGGTGTATGTGCATGATTGAATGGTAGGACAATTTTAGTCTAATCATTATCTTCTGCTGAGGATTGTGCTTAAGGAAAATCATAATAAAAATAATAAATTCTTTTGCTGTGCAGGTTGTTTATACCCCTAAACATAATCTAAAATAGACCAGGTGGACTTGGTTACCTATGTGTGGGGTGCAAAGTCTAATTTATACATATACATGCTTGGGATTGTATGGTTTGCTTGGCCAATCTCTGTTTTGTAGGTTTTAGTTAGATTTACTTTCTTTTTTTCATGTAATTTTGCAATTAGGATTTAAAATGATTGTTATGGGGGATTAGGATGAACATTGGTCATAAGACTATGTCTTATGTACCATGTGAAGCCTTTGGAATGTCCACCGTCCAACCAAGCCAAAAGAAAGAAAGAGGAATGAAGAATGAAGAAAGAACCAAAAGAAGAAAGAAGAAATGAAGAAATGAAGAATGAAGACCCCCATAACAATGAATTCCTTCTTGATTGTAATTTATTCATTTATAACCCATGTTATATAAGGGTAGAGCTCAACAACCCACATTTTTCTTTTCGAGTTTGTGCGATGGAGCCCGACCACAAAAGCCCTCTTATTCTTTTTCGCTAGCTTTATAAATTATTTGATGTTTGTTTTGCTTGTGCATTAAGATGACATGTTTTTCTAGTTTCTTCCTTGCTTTAATGTATAGCCTAAATGATGATTAGGCTCTTAGGAAAATAAATTTTCTATCTAACTAATCAATTCAAACTAAAAATTAATAACTCATAACCTCACTTAAAGCCTAAGTTATAAATCCATATAAAAGAATTAGCAACCCCTTAGCTGGATGTTGTATTTTCTTTCTCACATCATGCATAAAAGCATCTTATTTCACTCTTGATTTGGAGGGCTTCCACCCATGCTCTTGGCTTGACCTTTGAGAGCCATAGTGAAAACTCACCTCTTTTCTTGCTGATTTTGGCCCATAATCTAATTTCTCATGCATTCGGCATATGATTCCTAAAGCCTGTGTCAAATTAATTGCCCAAAATAAAAATAAAATTTAACAAAATTTGCATTAGATTTAAGTCATTAATCATGCCCTATATGATCTAGTCTCTTAGGGAGTGTGTTTAAGGACTCAGTCTCTTTCTAAATAAACAACAGGTTAGCTATCTTGCAAAAGTATAAGACTTGCCTACATGTATTTAAAATCGTAGGAGGAGTTAGTTGTCAACCACCCCTAGGCGATTGTAAGTCTAAACAGTCGGTTGGTTTATCCTCTCTTGTGGAGGTAAACCAAATACCCATTTTGTCTTAAATTTAGGTTGTGCTCTGGCCCTCGCCAAAGCTCTTTAGATTTAGGTTTAGAGGTTGCTTCTCTCCTTTGCGGGCTACAAGCATAAATCCTCACCTCTTAGGCATTTCCATGATCTTGTGTAATGGAATTATAAGCCCTAAATTTCTAATAAAAATTCAACTCAAATAAATAAATCATTTTCAAAAATATAAAGCCCAACCATAGGATAGTTTGGGATGCTCGCTAGGTTTCCTAGCATCATGAGCATCCCCTATTTATCTTCCTTTGGCTTCGATAATGACTCCATCCT
Organism: Cymbidium sinense; assembly: GCA_021442155.1. Taxonomy (NCBI): domain Eukaryota; kingdom Viridiplantae; phylum Streptophyta; class Magnoliopsida; order Asparagales; family Orchidaceae; genus Cymbidium; species Cymbidium sinense. The sequence goes on along the minus strand of CM038219.1, from coordinate 114,214,108 downwards.
CTTGATCAATCCCACTTGATCTTCTAAAAATAAACCAATCGATTGATAGTCCTATCTTCAAAATCTTCAGCGATAATGATCATTTACCTTAATCGAGAGTATTCCTAGGGAATCCCATTCCTTAGGATGTAATTAACTATGGGGGCTTGCCTCTATAGAAAACTTAATGAACCCAATTTAAAATAAATCCTGCTTTATTTTTTCAAGTAAAGTAGGAGAAGAATCTCTGGTACTTTCGAAGACCCATAGTCCTTAGGAGTCCTTATTTAGGTGAATGGGTCCATTGTAGGGTGGTGACTTCTATCTTTCTAAATAGTACATCTCTCCTCAATATCATACCCGATCACCCTAATAAGAACATCTGTGGATCTATGTGGTGTTCCAACAAGGCGTATATTTTTGTTTTCATTTAATCCTTTCCAAAAGAAAAGTGATAGATGAAGGCGGGAATATTTTTCACCACAGATTTTTCGGGCGACTCCGCTGGGGATGATTCCTCTCTCCATCTTTGGTAAATGATCATTGTCTCCAAGGATCGATAGTGGGTTTGTATTTCATATAAACCCAAGACTATCTTTCTTTTTCATTGGCACTTAGTTTATTTCATCCTTAAGTCAAGCTAGACAACATCCTTCAAGTTTTGGGACCTCACCTCGTGTAGGTCTTAAACCGCTTGTTGGGTTTTCCAATAGGTGAAAATAAAGTTTAATGAAAAAGAAATAACTAAAAAACTTCCTCCTTACCATTTTATGGTAAGGAAAGGTTCATTCCAAAAAAATAAAGAAAAATAAATCCTTTGTGAAAATATCAATTTCCAAAAAGCACTTTTTCAAAATGCACATAATAAAATGTTTGCACAAAAATTTTTCTAAATCACCTCATCTAACAATCTCCATGATTGTTATATGCAGGATTTTCTCAAAAATAAAAGCAACAATCATATTTTCCAAAAAAAATCACAAATGAACATCTTCACTTAATTCATTTTGATGAACATTTCATTTTCAAAAATAAAATCAACAATCATATTTTCAAAAAAAAAAAGAACAAATGAACATCTTCATTCAATTCATTTTGATGAAGATTTCATTTTCAAAAATATAATCAACAATCATATTTTCAAAAGCACAAATGAATATCCTCATTCAATTTATTGAATGAAGATTTTATTTTCAAAATAAAATCAACAATCATCTTTTCAAGAACAAAAATCAAAAAATAGCTTTTCAAAAGTACTTATGAAATTCTTCATTCAATATACCCAAATTTATTGAATGAAGGTTTTCATTTCCAAATAAAATGAACAGTCATCTTTTCAAGAATAAAAATCCAAAAAATATTTTTTCAAAAAGCACTTATGAAATTCTTCATTCAATATACCCAAATTTATTGAATAAAGGTTTTCATTTCCAAATAAAATCAACAATCAACTTTTCAAAAATAAAATCCAAAGTCATATTTTCCAAAAGCACAAATGAACCTCCACTCAATATACCTAAATTTATTGAATGAAGGTTTTCATTTCCAAAAACAAAATCAACATACTTCTTTTCAAAAAGCAAAAATTTGAAAATGAGCCTTTCCATTCAATACATCCAATTGTGTTGAATGGATGTTCCATTTTCAAGCAAAATCACAATTTTCAAATTCCACTCAACACATTCCACATGTGTTAAGTTAGAATTTTCATCTTTTAAAAAAATAAAATTGACTTCCATTCTTACATCCCCAAATTTGTTAAATGGAAGTCCTCTTTCCAAAGAATCAAAACATCAAAACATGAAATACATCTGGATCTCTTTAGCATACCTAAATTTGCTAAGGATCCTCTTTTCAAAAATTAAACAAAACATTTGGATCTCTTTAGCATACCTAAATTTGCTAAAGATCCATCTTTCAAAATCAAAATAAAAAAAACATGAAACATTCTTGGATTTCCTTAGCATACCTAAATTTACTAAGAATCCTTATTTGAAAATCATCAAAAACATGAAACACATTTGGATTTCCTTAGCATACCTAAATTTGCTAAGAATCCTCTTTTCAAAATCATCAAAACATGAAACACATTTGGATCTCTTTAGCATACCTAAATTTGCTAAGGATCCTCTTCTCAAAAAAAAAAAAAGTCAAACAAAACATTTGGATCTTTCATTTAGCATACCTAAATTTGCTAAGTGAAGATCCACTTTTCAAAATCAAAAATCATAAAATCAAAATATTTGGATCTCTTTAGCATACCTAAATTTGTTAAGAATCCTCTTTTCAAAAATCAAACAAAACATTTGGATCTCTTTAGCATACCTAAATTTGCTAAAGATCCATTTTTCAAAATCAAAATCAAAACACACATATGAATTTCCTTAGCATACCTAAATTTGCTAAGAATCCTCTCTACAAAAATCATCAAAAATAAAACACATGGATCCTTTGTTTAACATACCTAAATTTGCTAAGTAAGGATCCTCTTTACAAAAACAATAAAATATTTTGGATTCTTCATTTAGCATACCCAAATTTGCTAAGTGAAGATTCCATTCTCAAATTCACACATGATTCACAAAACAAGCAAACAAAAGAAAAAGAAGAAAATTATTTTCAAACACCTTACTTAGCATACTTAAATTTGCTGAGTAAATTCTAAAAATCATAAATAAAAAAAAATTAATTGATCATTTACTTTAATTTACTTAAATTTGTTAAATGAAGGGTCTTCGAAATAAAAAATCAAATTTAAACATGAACCTATGGAAGCATCTATTTCTCTAAAAATATTTGAACCCATTTTCATCATACCCAAATTTGTTGAAAATAGATCCTAAATTCAAAAAAAAATCCTCTTTCCAATCAATCTCAAAATCTCTTCTAAATTCATTTGAGTCTCACTTAACACTTTTAAGTTGTTGAGTGTGGGTTCAAATTCTAAATTCAAATTCAAAAATCAATAAACAAAAATCTAATTCAAGTTTGTTTTCAACATTGTAGACTTTCAGTCATCTTCAGTCAGTTTCAATTTCAGTTCAGTTCATTTCAATGGCAGCACAGAAATACATCTTCACATTTCCTCATGGGATGGATTTAGCCTTGGATCAAGCTAGCCTCTTACGATCTGATTATGCCCACTTCATCCACTTTGACCAAGGCTTTGAGGGGGCCCGAATTACATGTGAGGGGACCACCCTCACCACGCTTAGCGTGAGGAGCGGTGACAGGCGATCGGGTCATCCGTTGAGTTACCATCGATTCAGATTCCCTCACCAAGAGGAAGGTTGTAGCAGCTCACGAATAGTAATAGTTAGCAGTGCCTTGTTGTTCCCCTTGCTACCCCAGTTAGAACTAGCACCCACTCCTTGGGACCTTCCAAGGGGAAGGCTCCCCTGATTCTAAGGATTGTCTCCTCTGCCTTCGAGATTGGGTCTAGTTCCCATACTGCTCGACCTACTAGAACTCAGTATAAAAATAAGAACCACATGATCAAGAGATATCACACTCGTATAGCAAGGGAGTTGGAGGCAGTTTCTCAGGCTACCATGGAGGAGTCACCTAGGGTAGTGTCTCCTCTCATTACAGAGAACATGCCTCACCCCCTCTCTGGTTCTGATAAAGAGGATGTTAGGAGGATTTCAGCTTAACCTCCACCAACAGTTCATTTTCAGGCTCCTATCAGTGAAAGGAGGAGGTCGTGGGCCTGAGGTCAATTCTTTGCCTAGTTAGTAAGGCCTATGGATGATCAGAGTCTAGGGCTCAATTTGATTTGAGGTTAGTTATCCCCACGTGACATATTCAGAGAGGGATGAGAGGCTCATGGTCATGTTACTAGTGGGAGCGTGAGGTAAAACGGCCAGGCCTCCACACTTGTGGACTTTCGTGACAGCATGCTGCCCATCATACTAATAGCATCTTATTGATGGGGACTATTATTGACCTCATTTTTAGAATGAGCTCTCAACCCCTCCATCTTAGACATAGAACTTCTCTTAGACTTTAAGAGTTCCTTAATCTTAAGACACATCTAGTGATTAGGTGGACACTCAGCCTAGCCCTAAAGACTTAAAAGAGTTAGCCATAGGAGTAGGTCATGCTTTAGGGGTGTTAAGAAAATTTGCCTACCCTTAGCTTGAACCACTCCTCACCTTCCTTCCTTCAAGTCAAACTCCAAATTAATCTTATTTGATTTTCTCCAAACTCAAATCAATAACACATGATTGAAATCAATGATTGAATTCCAAGTTGAAATTCCAAAATCAAATATTTCCTAAGTCCTTAATTTCCACTCTTAAGGACTTAGCCAAAATCAAATCTAAATCAATTCAAACTCATGAGATTCTCTCATAACTCATTTATATTCTCATTTATATTCTCATATATAAAAGGAATATAAATTTAAATTAATCAAATCAAAATAAAAAATTCAAATTCCTAATTCAAAATCCTTCTTAAGTCCTTAATTCCCTCTTAAGGACTTAGCATTCTCATTTATATTCACATATATTAATGAAATATAAATTCAAATCAATCAAACTAAACTCAAAAGTCAAATCCAAATTCCAAATATTTCCTAAGTCCTTTAAATTTCCTCTTAAGGACTTATCCTAAATCATGATCAAATCACTTCAAATTCTTGAAATTTTCTCATAATCCATTTATATTCTCATTTATATTCACATATATAAATGAAATATAAATTCAAACAACCAAAACCAATTCCAAGAATCAAACTCAAACTCATTCAAAATCCAACCTAAGCCTTTCAAGTCAAAATCTTGAACTTAGCCAAATCAACTTCAAATCAAACTAAACTCTTGATTTTCCTTCATGATTCAATCAATCCTTCAATCATGAATCTAAATATAAATACAAACTTCAATCACTTAATCAAAACTCTATTCAAAAATCTAGCCAAAATTCATTTCATATTCACCCTTTGAACTTGAAATTGTCAAATGAATCAAAACTCATTTGACTTCAAACCACTTGCAAATGGATTTATATTTCAATCATAAGTCTGTATGTGAGTTCAATCAAACTCAAATCAAGCTTTGACCAAGCCATTTGACCCATTTAGGCTCACTTGACCCAAAGTGACCTAAAGTACCCTTATGAGCCAAATTCTAATCCTAACCAAATTGGATCGAAGAAAACTCACCTAAACCTCTCATCTTGATCAACAATCACCATGAGATGATCAATCAATCAAATTGGGTCAAACCAAGTCAAACCTAAGGGTTGACCAAGTCAACACTTAGCCAAAATGAAACTCAACATAACCAAAATCCACCGTAGGCCAAATTGATTGAAACCAATGATCTAAGTTCATTCATGACCAATGTTTGAACTTGACCAAGTCAACATTTGAGCCTAACCTAGCCCAATTGGCCACTTGACCCAAGTTGACCTAAAAAGTCAAAATATGTCAAAACTTGATCTAAGCCAAATTGACTGAAACCAATGGATCAAGTTCATTCAAAATCACTTGTTGAACTTGACCAAAGCCTCAATTGGCCAACTAGACCTAGCTTAGCCCAATTGACCTTGAACCCAACTTAACCTAAAGGGTCATATTGAGCCAAATTCAAACTTAACCAAAATTGACTGGAAAAAAAGATACTAATCCACTTCATATGATTAACCAAACCTAAACCTACCCATGACCTAGCTCAAATGAGTCAAATTGGTCAACTTGACCCATTTGACCTAAATGAAATCATATGAACCAAATTCAAACCTAAACCAAATTGAATCAAACCAAAGCCACCAAAACTTTTCAAATGGTCATATGAACTTGACCCAACCCTTAGTTTGACCCAATTTGACCAATTGGTCAACTTGACTAAGTTGACCCATTTTGACCTAAATGGGTCAACATGAGCCAAACCATACCAAATGAACTCCAAATCCAATGAAACTTGGCCAAACCTATTTTCTCAACATACCCAACATATCCAAATTCAAAAATCAACCAAATGACCATTTTACCCCTAGGCCATAGGGTAAATTTTGATCAAATCCATTGGGAATTTGGTCAATTCCTCTTCACACCTACTTGATACTCTCCTAATATGTCAAGTGAACACTAGGGAGGGTGGTGCACCCAACCCAATGGGTTTTAGATCAGCCCAACTTGACCCAATGGCCAAACCGACCATGTGCATGGAAATGGGCACATGGGAATCATGCCTCCACTCAAATGGAGCACATGGGGACTTCACTAATCCACTCCCTCACCTAAAATGAATCACATGGCACCTCCAATAGCTCAAATAACCCTTTAAATCAGGGCAATTGATTCAAAATGGCAAGTGAAGCTTCGGTCGTCTGATTGCCATTGGGGGAGATATACTCCCCCTAATTGACTTCAATTCCAACAGAGCCATTATCGATTGAAGCCTAGAGAGACATAGGAACCATTGGCAAGTGATCCTAAGCTCTCTATAGGGAGATTAAAATTGCCATTTTCTCGATTTCCCTTAAGTAAAAAATAAGGGAGGTCCATTGGATTGCCAATTTTTTTCACACTCAAACTCCACTCAATTCCCTTTGCACACTGCATCAGTGAGCTCAATCAAGCTTGGCCATACTCTTTCCCAAGCTCCAAAGGTAGGAGGAGTGCCCTAGACCAAAATCAAGATCAAAGCAAGGAGGTGGACCTATAGGAAGATCCACTCAACCTCAGCCTCTCAAACTTTTAGCAAAGCTTCATCTCAACCATACGAAGCTTCTCCAAGGGAATCGAGTGCCAGTGAGGTTAGACATTTTCTGATCATTAAACTCAATGTGGTGTGGAGCTTTGTAAAAGGAATATTAATGGCATAAGATCTTGATCGTTAGATGTAATATAGGTTGCATTGTGATGGTGTGGGTAAGATTTCATCCAAATCTGAGCTCAATTGAGCTCGGATCAAGGCCTAGAATATGGATGGTCTCCATGGATCAAAGGCATTTATAGGGAAGGATCTCTGGTCATCAATCCTTGCATTTTTGATGGACGGCCAAGATTAAAACACACGATTTATTCTATTTTAATCCTTTGATCTGTGGCTTTAATCTCAGCCGTCCGATCCTTGATCGGGAGAGGGAAAAGCGCGTAGCGCCATAGCCACGCGATGCTAAGATGTGACATTTTAAAATACCAATGGGGAGGCACCACATGTAAAGCGTTGTCACGCATCCGCATGCGTGATGTGCCATAGGATTAAGGGCTTAATTAGGATTTATTTAATTTCTAATTAATTATTTAAACTTCTAAAATTCATATCTCTCTGAAAAAAAAAATCAAAAAATTATGAGATAAATTGTCACTGAAAAATAATTCAGCCTAGAATATTCTAAAATTGATTTTGATTAATTTTGAATACTTTTTTCCTCTAAATTTAGGGTTTATTGGGAATTTTAATTTATTAATTACCCTTTAATTAGGCCACTAATTATTTCCAAACTTCTTGAGTATATTTTGGGGGATGACTTCTGCCTCTCCTAATTTTCTTGGGATTTATTGGTAGCTTAATTGGGAAAATTTCTAATTCATATCCTAATTATTCCCTTGATGTAATTAAGGATAGTTAAGGGTTTGATTACTGTTTAATCCTTTGTTGAAGTTGATTAAATTTTGTTTCAGTGAATGAGAGGTTTAGGGAATAATTTTGGAGCATTTCCTAAACTATTCCTTAAACCCCCCTTTTCTCCCTTAATCCTCTCTTAATTAAAAGGTTAATTCACTAATTACCCCTAATTAATTTCTTAAAATTTTAAAACTTCCCAGAATTCAATTAATTCTTCTTGGGTAGATGCTTAGGTGTTCAAGAGACTAAGTACAATTAATAAAATCAAGATTCAACTCATATGTGTGAGGGGTGTTTTGAAATTACTTAAGTTAAACCCCTTAGCTTAACTAATCATTAATCATGAGTCAAATTGCATTAGGCCTTTACCTTCCTAGGTGCACTGCAAATTTAAATTCCTTGTGTGATTTTATGTCATTTCATTGGCTCATAATTATTTGATTAACTATGCTAAGGTGGTATAGGTAATGGGTAATTAATATGTTTAATTCATAACTTAACCTAATCAAAATATAAAATGAATCTAATCATCTAAAAATTGAACAAAAATATCAAACACATGTGGGAATGGGTTAGGAACAACAAACTCACTTCATATTTTTAAAATTAAATCAAATTCAAAATCAAATCCAAATTATTTTCAAAAATATATGAATCAATTACCTAAAACTGAAAGTGTGCTGCTTATACTTTATTTATAAGTTTGCAAGTGATATATGCATGTTTCCTTCCTTCCTCTTAACATTGATTTGAATAAGATGTGCAAAGTGTATAATTCTCTTAAATGAATAAACACTTTCTTAAAATCTACTCTTATCCTCTCCCATGTTATAACTTAAGAAGTACCTTTACATTTACACATACAAATTGCATACACAAACCAAAATAAAATAAATACCAACTTTTGCATTATTTCTTTTCCATTTATTTCTTTTGCACATATGTTTGTATTTAAGGAAAGTGGTATATTAGTCTTTACAACCCCGGGGTTGCGAGGATTTAAGTAGCCTTAAGTAGGTCTTGTACCTTACACCCCTAGTTAACAATGGCGTCGTACTCACTTATGCCTTTCATACATTCATGTGTGCATGTGAAAAATTGGATAAGAAACCCCTATTCTACTTAATGAAAATCATGCATCATAAGCATTTAAATTTTCTTAAGTAAACTACTTAGCATTTATCATAAATTATGCTAAATATTTCTATTTGTATGTATAAATATGCTTAGGATGCATCCATATGCATGTTATACATGTTTGGGAAAGAAATGAAGTGATGTGTGCTTTGTGAATTTGGTTCACTTTATTTAATCTTAAAATGTCTTCCTTTTTGAATAGGTTTGTTTAGAGTTTATCTAAACTTGGGATTAATTAAAACACTTAATAAGACATTCACTAAATAAAACTAAAACATGAATCCACTTTAGAAATTACTTATGTTATGGAAGGAAAGAGAAGTTATCTTCTCTTTCCCTCTCTTCATAACTTAGTAATTAATTATAGGATTCAATTGAACCCAATCAAAATATAAAATGAAATCAACCCAAAATAACTAAATCACTTGAATGAAACCTTCCTCTAAGTTGAACAATCTTCACACTTAAAAAATTTTGACTTAAAGTCATAGCTAAGCATACCACACAAATCTCTAAAGCACACACATTAGGCTAAGTCACCACTTCTAGCTTTAGGTTAGGGCGATGCATGGTTTGATGATTGCTTTTGTTTTATGATATATGTTTTAGTCTGGATGTTAGGATGTATGTGCATAGAATGAATGGTAGGGCGATCTTAGTCTAACCATTATCTTTTATAGGATATTGTGCTTAACACTCAAATAAAAATATAAATGCTTTTCGTGCGGTGCTTATACCCCTAAGCATAATCCAATAGACCAGGTGGACTTAGTCACCCATGTATGGGGTGATAAGTCCAATATACATGCTTGGTATTTTGTGTGATTTGTTTAGCTAACCTCTATTTTGTAGGTGTTATCTAGATTTACTTTTTTTTTCATTTTCATGTATTTTTTGCAATTAGGATTTTGGAATGATGGTTATGGGGATTAGATGAACATTGGTCACAAGATCTCATCTTATGCACCATGTGAAGCTTTTGGAGCATTGTTGACCTCATTTTTAGAATGAGCTCTCAACCCCTCCATTTTAGACATAGGACTTCTCTTAGACTTTAAGAGTTTCTTAGTCTTAAGACACATCTAGTGATTGGGTGGACACTCTGCCTAGCCCTAGAGACTTAGAAGAGTTAGCCATAGGAATAGGTTATGCCTTAGGGGTGTTAGGAAAATCTACTTACCTTTAGCTTAAATTATTCCTCACTTTCCTTCCTTCAAGTCAAACTCTAAATCAATCTTACTTGATTTTCTCCAAACTCAAATAAAATCCATGATTAAAATCTATGATTGAAACCCATGATCAAAATCCATCAAAATTCCTAAGTCCAAAATTTTCCTAAGTTCTTTAAATCCTTCTTAATGAACCTAGCCCCAAATCATGATCGAAACCAAATCAAATCCTTGAGATTTTCTCATGATTCATTTATATTCTCATTTATATTCACATATATAAATGAAACATAAATTCAAACCAACCAAACTAAACTCAAAGTTCAAAATCAATTCATGAAATTTCCTAAATCCTTTAAATTCCCTTTAATGGACTTAGCCAAAATCATGATCAAATCAATTCAAACTCATGGGATTTTCTCATAACTCATTTATATTCTCATTTCTATTCACATATATAAATGAAATAAAAATATAAATCAATCAAACCAAATTCAAAAATTCAAACTTCAAACTCAAATTTTTCCTAAGTCCTTTAATTCCCTTTTAATGGACTTAGTCTAAATCATGATCAAATCACTTCAAATATTTGAAATTTTCTCAAGATCCATTTTTATTCTCATTTATATTCACATATATAAATGAAATATAAATCCAAACAATCAAAACCTATTCCAAAAATCAAACTCAAATCAACTCAAAATCCAACCTAGGCCTTTCAAGTCAAAATCTTGAACTTAGCCTAATCAACTTCAAATCAAGCCAAACTCTTGATTTTATTTCATGATTCAATGAACCCTACAATCATGAACCTATATATAAATACAAACTTCAATTGCTCAATCAAAATCCAATTCAAAAATCAAACCCTAAATTGTTTCATATTCTTCCTTTGAATATGAAATTGGCAAAAGGATCAAAACCCATTTGACTTCAAACCACTTGTAAATGGATTTATATTTCAATCATAAGTCCATATACAAGATCTCTCAAGCTAAAATCAAGCTTTGACCAAGCCATTTGACCCACTTAGGCTCACTTGACCCAAAGTGACCTAAAGTACCCTTATGAGCCAAATTCTAATCCTAACCAAATTGGATTGAACCAAAGTCATCTATGCCTCTCATCATGATCAACAATCATCATGAGATGATCAATCAATCAAATTGGGTCAAACCAAGTCAAACCTAAGGGTTGACCAAGTCAACACTTAGCCCAAAATGAAACCTAACATAGCCAAATTTCACCTTAGGCCAAATTGATTGAAACCATTGATCTAAATTCACTCATGATCTATGTTTGAATTTGACCAAGCCAACATTTGAGCCTAACTTAGCCCAATTGGCCACTTGATCCAAGTTGACCTAACTTGACCTAAAGGGTCAAAATATGTCAAAACTTGATCTAAGCCAAATTGATCCAAACCAATGGGTCAAGTTCATTCCAAATCACTTATGGAACTTGACCAAAGCCTTAATTAGCCAACTAAACCTAACCTAGCCTAATTGACCTTAGACCCAACATGACCTAAAAGGGTCATGTTGAGCCAAATTTGAACTTAACCAAAATTGATTGGAAACAAAGAAATCAATCTACTCCATATGACTAACCAAGCCTAAACCTACCCTTGACCTAGCCCAAATAGGTCAAATGGGTCAAATAGGATAACTTGACCCATTTGACTAAATGAAGTCATATGAGCCAAATTCAAAACTATACAAAATTGAATCAAACCAAACCCACCAAAATATTTCAAATGGTCATATGAACTTGATCCAACCCTTCGTTTGACCCAATTTGACCAATTGGTCAACTTGACCCAAGTTGACCCATTTTGACCTAAATGGGTCAACATGATCCAAACCTTGTCAAATGAATTCCAAATCTCATGAAACTTGGATAAACCTAGTGTCTCCACATACCCAACATATCCAAATTGAAAAATTAGCAAAATGACCATTCTACCCCTAGGCCACAGAACAAATTTTGGCTTAATCCATGGGTAATTTGGTCATACCCTCTTCATATCCACTTGATGCTTTCCTAATAGCTCAAGGGGACCAAATGAAGAGTGGTACACCCAACCCAATGTGTTTGGGTCAGCCAAATTTTCCTAAGGCCAAACCCAACCCCATGGGTCAAAATGGCAAATTCAAACTCCCTCTTCCACTCAATTTCAAGCACATGGGAGGTTGGCAATCCACTCAAGGCCTCAAACTGACCATGTACAAACATCTAACTGATCAAACAACCCTCCCATTGTTATCAATTGGATCAAAATGGCAAGATGGCTTACGAACGTTCGATCCTTCAAGGGGGAGATATACTCCCCCTAACTAAATTCAAAACTATCATTCACCAATTCGATTGAACCTAGGGAAGTCAGAGAAGCAATTCCTCAGCCTCCTCAAGCTTCCTAGAGTGAAATCAAACTTTATCTTCTTGGTTTTGCACAGTGTGAAAACACGGGAGCTCAATCTAATCTTGAACTTCCTCCACACTGAAAACCATCCAATTCTCTTGCACACTTCTTGATCAATCGAGCTCACTCAAGCTTCCATTAGAGTTCCCATAGAAGGAGAGCAATTGGTTCAAAAGCTGCAAGGATCTTCAAGTGGTGTTGGTCCAGAGCCACTCAATCCCAAGACCTAGGAATTTCAGCGCTTCTCTCACCCACGAAACTACCTCATCGATTTCGAGCACCGGTGATCACCTCCGGCGAGGTATGGAATTTTTTGACCACCTAGCATAGGATGTGTTGGTCCTTTGTGAAAGAAATCTTTGAGTCATGCAAGATCCACCATTGGATGTGCCGCTCATTTCCTTTAGATGGTGTTGATTAAGTTTTATTTGAATCCGAGCTCAATCGAGCTCGAATCTTCCCTTAGATCATGGATGGTCTCTGTTTATCTAAGGGGAAGAACTGGGAAGATCTCAGCCATCCATCCACACATTTTGAATGGATGGTCGAGATTATTCCTACGTTCAGAATTTGATTTATCCTTTTAAAACAGCGGGGAGATCTCTGGCCATCCAATCTTTGATCGGACGGTAGAGATTAAAGCGCATCCACCATCACGCCTCTTTTTGATTTGACATTTAAGTGGAATTCTCACCACACGACATGTTTAAAGCGCGCTGACTGCCGCCACCATGCATCGCACTGTGAGCTAAAGGATTAGTTAGAGATCTTTAATTAATTTAATTAATCTAGGGATCTTCTAAAATTCATATCTCCTTCAATAAAATTTATAAAAATAAAAAATAAAATCCTATGGAAAGATAATTCAATCTAGAATATTTTAAACTTAATTTCAATGGGGTTTGAATTATACTTTTCTTTCATTTTGGGTTTTATTGGAAACTTCATTTTGCTGATTACCTTTTAATTAAGCCTCTGATTAATCCCAAACTCTTGGTATATTTTTTGGGGATGACTTCCTCCCTAATTTTCTTGGGATTTATTGAAGGCTTAATTAGAAAATTTATGTAGGTTTCCTAATTACCTCCTTATATAATTAAGGATAATTAATTGTGATTAGTGATTTAATCCATGATTAGGGTTGATTAAGATCGATCGTGAAGGAGGTTTATGGAATAATTTTGGGGTATTTCCCTTAAGCTATTCCTTAAACCCCCTTTTCTCTCCTCAATCTTCTCTTAATTAAGTGTTAATTCACTAATTATCCCCTTAATTAATTTTCTAAAAATTCTAAAAACATCCAAAACTTACTTAATCTACTTTGGGTAGATGCTTGGGTGTTTAATAGCCTAAGTTCAATTAAGGAAATCAAAACCCAATTCATATTTATGAAAGGGTGTTTTGAAATTAATTAAACTAAACTCTTTAGCTTAATTAACCACTAATCATGAGACAAATTGCATTAGGCCTTTTCTTCCTAGGTGCATTACAAATTTAAATTCCTTATGAGTTTTTATGTCATCTCATTGGCTCATAATTATTTGGTTAACTATGCTAAGGTGGTGTAGGTAAGGGTTAATTAAGTTACTTAATTCATGCCCTAACCTAATTAATACATAAAAATGAATCTAATCATCTAAAAATTAAACCAAAATATCAAACACATGTGGGAATGGGTTAGGAATAGCAAACTCAACTCACCTTTTCAAAATTAAATCAAACTCAAACTCAAACAAAAATCACATTGAATTCACTTTGATTTATTTTAAACTTTCTTATTCCATAAGAATGTCTTTAGGATTTAATTAAAGTGAATGTGTTTACATGCTTTCATTACTTTGATTCTTTCCCCAACATATTAAATTTGTATGTCACATGGTTTCATGCATTCATATTTTCCAAATTTAAATTTAAAAATGAAATTGTTTACTTTGTGTCAAATTTGCATGTGTTGGCTAAAGTAGAAATATGAGTGGCTATCATCACTACTAAATTCAAATTATTTTCAAAACATATGAATCAATTACCAAATTTGAAAGTGTGCTACTTATATTATAATTATAAGCTTGCATGTGAAGAATATATGGATGTGCTTAGCATAGGTTTCTCTTCTCTTTTATGTTAGAATAGGTTTGAATAGGAGTTGGTAAGTTGTATGGTTCATTTGAAAAGAACCTAACACATACCTAATTCCACATCCTATTCATTCCTATGCTACCACTTAAGGAGGGTTACCTATGCTTGCACACATAAATTGCATAAACCAAAATGAATCAATTAATACAACTTTTGCATTCTCTCTTTCCATTTCATTTCTTTTATACACATGTTTGTATTTAAGAAAGTGGTATATTAGTCTGGACAACTCCAAGGTTGCAAGGCTTTAAGTAGCCCTAAGTAGGTCTTGTACCTTACACCTCTGGTTAACAATGGTGCAGTATTATGTTAAATATTCTCATTTGTATGTATAGATATGGTTAGGATTCATTCATATGCATGTTATACATGTTGGGAAAGAAATGAAGTAATGTGTGTTTTGTGAATTTGGTTCATTTTCTTTAATCTTAAAATGTCTTTCTTTTTGAATAAGTTTGTTTAGAGTTTATCTAAACTTAGGATTAATTAAAAGACTTAATCAAAAAATTCATTAAATAAAACTAAAATGTGAATCTACTTTAGAAATTACTTAGGTTAGGGCAGGAAAGAGAAGTTCTCTTCTCTCTCTCTCTCTCTTCATAACTTAGTAATTAATTATAGGATTCACTTGAACATAATCAAAACATGAAATAAAATCAACCCAAAATAATTAAATAACTTAAATGAAACCCTCCTCTAAGTTGAACATGCTTCACACTTAGAAAATTTGAACCTAAAATCATAGCTAAGCATACCACACAAACCTTCAAAGCACACACATTATCCTAAGTTACCACTTCTAGCTTTAGGTTAGGACGATGCATGGTTTGATGTTTTATTTTGTTTTGTGATATATTTTAGGGATGTTAGGGATGCTATGTAGAATGAATGGTAGGATGCTCTTAGTATCATTTTCTCTGATTGTGCTTAAGGGGCGCTATCATAAAAATATAAATACTTTTGCTTGTAGGTTCTTTATACCCCTAAGCATAATCTAGTAGGCCAGGTGGACTTAATCATCCATGTGTGGGGTGATAAGTCCAATATACATGCTTGGTATTTGTGTGCTTTATTTTAGCTAACATTTATTTTATAGGTGTTAGTTAGATTTTTACTTTTCCTTTTCATGTAAATTTGTGCAATTAGAATTTTAGAATGATTGTTATGGGAATTAGGATGAGCATTAGTCATAAGATCCTATCTTATGTACCATGTGAAGCCTTGTAGCATCCACCTTCCAACCATACAAAAGAAGGAACCAAAGAAGAAAGAAAGAAGAAAAGAAGAAAGAAAGAAGAAAAGAAGAATGAAGAAATAAAGCTTGAAGACCCCCATAACAATGAATTCCTTGCTTAATTATAATTTTAATTTAATTTATTTGTAATCTGGGTTGTATAAGGGTAGAGCTCGGCTACCCACATTTGTCTTTTCATTTGTGTGTGGTGGTGCCCGACCACAATAGCCTTTTATTCTTTTTGCGATTAGCTTTATAAATTGATTGATGATTTGTTTAGCTTTTGTATTAAGTGGCATCTTTTCCTAGTTTCTTCCTTGCTTTATGTATGGCTGATGTGGATTAGGCTCTTAGGAAAAAATAAATCTTTTACCAAACTTAACAACTCAAATTAAAAATAAAGAACTCATAACCTCGCCTAAAGCTTAGGTTTAAAATCAAGATAAAAGAATTAGCAACCCCTTAGTTGGATGAGTCTTTCTTTTATAATATCATGCATAACAACATCTTATTTCACTCTTGATTGGAGGGCTTCCACCTTTGCCAAAGAAACTTGGCTTGACCCTTGAGAGCCATGGTGGAAACACACCTCCTCCCTTCTCACTGATTTTGGCCTTTAACTTGATTTCTCATGCATTAGTCATATGAATCATATTAGCCTGAGTCAAAATAATTGTCCAAAAAATAAAAAAAATGGAATTTAAATTGCATTAGATTTAGGTCATTTAAAGCATGCCCTTGCATGATCTAATCTCTTTAGGGAGTGAGTTTAAGGACTTAGTCTCTTTTTAAATAAATAATAGCCTAACTTATCTTGCATAAGCATATGACTTGCCTACATGTATTTGAAATCATAAGAGGAGTTAGTTGGCAGCCACCCTGAGGTGGTTGTAAGTCCAAGCTATCGGGTGGCTTGTCCTCTCTTGTGGAGGTAAATTAATTACCCATTTTTGCCTTAGATTTAGGTTGTGCTTTTCGCCCTTGCCAAAGCTCCCTAGATTTAGGTTATGAGGTTGCTTTTCCCTTTCATGGACCATAAGCATAATTCCTCATCTCTTAAGCATTTCCTTAATCTTGTGTTAAGGAATCATAAGTTATAAATTTCTAATGAAAAAATGCAACTCAAACAAATTAAATTAATTTCAAAAATGTAAAGCCCAACTATTGGATAGTTTGAGATGTTCGCTAGATTTCCTAACATCGTGGGCATCTTCAACTTATCTTCTTTTGGCTTCACCAATAACTCCCTCTCTTTGATCAATCCCATTTGATCTTTAAAAATAAACTAATCGATTGATAGTCCTTTCCTATTGAAATATTTGAAGACAATGATCATTTTCTTTAATTGAGAGTATTCCTAAGGGATCTCGTCCTTAGGATGTAATTAACTATGGGGGCTTGCCCCTGTAGGGAACTTAATGAACCCGATTTAAAATAAACCATGCTCTACTTTTCCATGTAAAGAAGGGGAAGAATCTCTGGTACATATGTAGACCCATTATCCTTAGGAGTCCTTATTGAGGTGATTAGGTCTATTAAAGGGTAGTGACTTCTATCTCGAGATAGTACACTATTCCTTGATGACGTACCTGATCACCTGAATAAGTACATCTGTGGATCTGCGTGGCATCCTATAAAGATGAATTTCTATAGTCTTGCCTCTTTCATTTCTCCCCACCGATTTTGAAGGTGACTCCCTTATAGAAAATTTTCATCACAGATATTTCTAGAGACTCCGTTGGGGATGTTTCATCTCTCCATCTTTGGTAAATGATCATTGTCTTTGAGTATCGATAGTGGGTTTGTACTTTGGTATGAATCCAAGACTATCCTTCTTTCTATTGGCACTTAGCTTATTTCATTCTTAAGTTGAGTTGGCCAACATCTTTAGGTTTTAAGACCACTTTCCTTGTTGGTCTTGAAACCCCCGTTGAGTTCTCTAATGGGTAAAAATAAAAAGATCTAAATAAAAAAAACATTTTAAAGACTTCCCCCTTATCATTCTTATGATAAGGAAAGTTTCATCCTAAAATAATAAAGATAAAATAAATCTTCCATGAAAAACTTTGCTCTTCAAGAAGCACCTTTTTCAAAAATACACTTAATAAAATATTTTCCATAAAACTTTATCACCCTCATTTGACAATTCTCATAATTGTTACATGTAGGGATTTTCAAAAATAAAACCAACAATATTTTCCAAAAAGCACAAATGAATATCTTCTTTCAAATTATTTTGAGGAGATTTCATTTTCAAAATAAAATGAACAATCATCTTTCCAAAATCAAAATAAAAAAATAAGTTTTCAAAAAGCACACATAAATCTTTCCATCCAATACACTCATACATATTGAATGGAAATTTCATCTTCAAATAAAATTAAATTTTCCAAAAAGCACAAATGAACATCTTCTTTCAATTCACTTTGATGAAGATTTTATTTTCAAAATAAAATGAACAATCATCTTTTCCAAAAATCACAATCATAATCATAAAGTTTTCAAAATGCACACATGAATTTTTCTATTCAATACACTCACACCTATTGAATGGAAATTTAATTTGTAAACAAAATTAAACTTTAAAAAAAGCACATATGAATATCTTCATTTAATATACTTAAATTTATTAAGTGAAGATTTCATTCCCAACTAAATATAAATATCATTTAGGAAATCCCACTTAAACATATCCCATATGTTTTAAGTTGGAATTCCTCTCTTTCAAAAAAGCAATAATCACACACAAAATAAAAATTTCACATTTTTAAAATAAAATCGATCTCCATTCTACATACCTAAATTTGTTGAATGGAAGTCCTCTTTTTAAAAATTTAAACTTAACAATCATATTTTCAAAATTCAAAACACATTTGGAACTTCATTTAGCATTCTCAAATTTGCTAAGTGAAGTCTCCAAATTCAAAATAAAACATTTTCAAACATATTTTGGAACTTCATTTAGCATACTCAAATTTGCTAAGTAAAGTCTCCAAATTCAAAATCAAAACATTTTTCAAACATTTTTGGAACTTCATTTAACATACTCAAATTTGCTAAGTGAAGTCTCCAAATCCAAAATCAAAATTTTCAAAACACATTTAGAACTTCATTTAGCATACTCAAATTTGCTAAGTGAAGTTTCCAAATCAAATCAAAAATTTTCAAAACACATTTGGAACTTCATTTAGCATACTCAAATTTGCTAAGTGAAGTCTCCAAATTCAAAATCCAAAACTTAACGATCACATTTTCAAAATTCAAACACATTTTGGAACTTCATTTAGCATACTCAAATTTGCTAAGTGAAGTCTCCAAATCCAAAATCAAAAAATTTCAAAACACATTTTGGAACTTCATTTAGCATACCCAAGTTTGCTAAGTGAAGTCTCCAAATCCAAAATCAAAAATTTTCAAAACATATTTTGGAACTTCATTTAGCATACCCAAGTTTGCTAGGTGAAGTCTCCAAATCAAAAATCAAAAATTTTCAAAAAAAAACATTTTGGAACTTCATTTAGCATACTCAAATTTGCTAAGTGAAGTCTCCAAATCCAAAATCAAAAATTTTCAAACACATTTTGGAACTTCATTTAGCATACTCAAATTTGCTAAGTGTAGTCTTCAAATTCAAAAATTCAAAAATTTTTCAAAGCACCATTGGAACTCCCTTCCTTAGCATACCAAATTTCCTAAGGAGAAGTTTCCATTTTCAAAAATAATATAAATCAAAAATTTTGAATACATCCTTTGGAAATTCATTTAGCATACTCAAATTTGCTAAGTAAAATTTCCATTTCACAAAAGTAAGTGGGATTTCAACCTTAGCATACCATATTTGCTAAAGTAAAGTCTCCACTTTTAAACAAACCAAAACAAAATGAAACACCTTAGGATCTTTTTAGCATACCTAAATTTGCTAAGGATTCTACCTTTTCAAAAATCAAAACATCAAAACAAAAATGAAACACTTAGGATTTCCTTAGCATACCTAAATTTGTTAAGAATCCTAATTTCAAAAATCAAGCAAAACACATTTTTGGGTTCTTCACTTAGCATACCTAAATTTGCTAAGTGGGAATTCCAATTTTCCAAACTCAAAATAAAAAATTCAAAAAAAAGAAACAATCATTTTTAGGTACTTCACTTAGCATACCTAAATTTGCTAAGTAAGTAAAATTCCAAAATTATCAAACAAAAACAAAATTAATTGACCCTTACTTTAACATACCCAAATTTGTTAAAAGAAAGGGTCCCCAAATTAAAAATTCAAATTCAAACAAACATGAACCTATGGAAGCATCCTTCTCAAATATTTGAATCCATCTTTCAACATACCTAAATTTGTTGAAGTTAGATTCATATTCAAAATTCCTCTTTCAATCAATCTTCTCAAATCCATTTGAACCCCACTAAACACTTCCAAGTTGTTGGATGTGGGTTCAAATTTTCAATTCTAATTCAAAAATCTACAAAGACAAAAATTTGATACAAACTCATTTCTCATTACAGATTCTTACAGTCAGTACACTGGCAGTTCAATTTTTAGTCTTTCATAGTTGTGAAATGGTGGTTCTGAAGTTCATTTTACTTTCCCCATGGTATGGATCAGCTTTGGATCGCGACTTCCCCATCAGACCATACTATGATTCACTTTGGGGGATTTGAGGATCTAGATTACTTGTGAGGGCACTCCCCTCACTAGTTAGAGGACCAAGTGACTGAGCAGAAGCCGGTCATCAGGATTGACTTACCCTCTAACTTTGATGTCTCCAGAAGGAAAGTTGTGGTATCCCACGATTTGCTATAGTAGTGTCAATTAATTACCTGTTGCATCACAGAGTTTCTCATCTTTGCCCAGTGAGGGTTAGCACCATCTCATATGTACCCTCTAAGGGTAAGGCTCACCTGGTCTCAGGGCTTGCCTCCCCTACATTTGAGTATGGGTCTAGCTCGCATTCTTTCCATCCTACCCGTGCATAACATAAGAATAAGAATCGCATGATCAAGCGGTACCACACGAGGATCTCCATGGAGTTAGAGGTAGCATCTCGTTTAGCTGTGGATGAGTTCCCTGTTGTTACTTTACCAATGGTTACAGAAAACTAGTTCCATCCTCTCTCTGGGTCAGACAAGGAGGATGTTAGGAGGATCCGTTCATCACCTCCACCAGTGGTGCATTTCAGTAGTTCAGAGGTATATGTGGCTCCCTCACATCTTACCTAGGTAGGTGGAGCATCTGGATGCTTAGAGTCACAGTTGATCTATCATCATCCCCATAGCTGGGAAGCGATTAAGGAGAGGGCAGAGGCCCATACACAAATTACTAGGGGGAGAGGTTGGAGGTTCGGCAACATGCTTTATTGATTTTCAAACTCGACGTGCTACACCGACCATCTTAGCATCCTTGGACTAGTCATCATAGGAGGTCATGTGCATAGAGAGTCGTGGTGTCTCCACGCACTCACCCTCGTCGCCATCAGGTCTAGGTTACAACATCTCTTATTCCATCTAAGGCCATGAAGGCCATATCAGGAGAAGCGCACCCAGTTGGTGATCCGGCTATGGCCAAGGGATCCTACCCCTTCTACACCCTTTATTATGGTGGTCCGAGCTCTCCTGCTTGACCTTCTACCCCAATGGTGGTGCGGAAGGAGTGGCAACCCTGAAGTATCGTGGTCATCCCTTCACCAACTCTGCCAGTATAGCAGGATGTAGAGATGGTGATAGTTATCTCAAATATTCCATATGATAGTCCAATGCACCAGTGATAGTGGAACATCTTAGGATTGTTACCCTCTTAGCTTAGCGGTCAATGTCATATATCCGTGTACAGTCCATATAATTGACTCTCTAGTGGCGAGGTGTGCCTCTCGGTGCATGAGTGATCACAATCCTAGATCATTTATTCTCATTCAGATAGATCATTCTCTCAAGGAGATAGTAGCCCATTATCTTATAGAGAAGAAGGAGATTTTAAGGTATGATTGGTCAGATAATGAGAAATTCAACTTCGATCTCAATGAAGATGACTTGTTGGGAGACTCAACTGGAGTCATGGTTGACACTAGAGGATCTCTTCTTAGGGAACAACAAGCCATGGAAGGTGATGAGGTTGATCGAAGACGCACCTCACCCTCACCGACATTAGTTGAAGGATGAGATATAGATGGCATGATAGTTAGGACTTGTTAGAAGCGTTTGTGCTTGAAAGCCCTTTAGTTCATCCTACTACAATCAACATCAGTTAGCCTACGTTAGTGCATGTCTTGGACCCAGTTAAGACTCTACCTCCCATTGAGCAAGGTAGCACTAGCATGTATAGGAAGGTAGTGGAAAGTACCTCCATATAAGAGAAAGACATAAAATCCATGGTTGAGCAGCAAGTGAAGGAAGCTTTGGCTCAAGCCTAGGGAGGATCATCGGTTCCAAAGGTAGACCCTACCCGAGGAATTTGATGATATCCAATATCCCAAGGGTTTGTGCCTCCTTCCTTCAAAACTTTGATGGCGGTGGAAACCCAAAGCGGCATATAGCACACTTGAGGCCAATTATTGCTGCAGCAGTGGTATGACGCTTTGCTTTTCTGCCTCTTCGTTAGTAGCCTAGTGGGTATTTCTTTTGATTGGTATGCTGAACTACCCAACAGTTCAGTAAATAAATTTTTTGAGTTAGAGCAACTCTTCATTAAGAGGTTTGCTAGAGCTCAACAAAGGGTTACTTAGGTGATCTCATTGTAGCACAACAGCACCCCAATGAGTCACTTATTCATTATATTCTCCGATGGCGTAACCTAAGTATGATGTGTGAACCACAGCTGTTTGAAAAATATGCCATTAATATTCTCTTAAAGAATATCCTTGGCCTGGTCACCTTCATGCTTAAGGGCTTCACTATCAAGACATTTGAGAAGCTAATCAACAAGGTGGATAGTTTACAAGGAGAGGCCAAATAGTTTCCCTTTCAAGATCAGTTGCCTAAGCAGAAACCACAAAAGGTCTATGAAAAGAAGCCTGGGGTAGTGATAGTGGTTGATAAGCGGCCTAGAGATCGGTCGAGACCACGACCTCGGCCTCCACCTCCTTTGCCACCACCGAGGTAGCCTCTGGCCTCCACCCACCTCCATGATCGGCACATACCTCGACCATACCACCAGTGCATGCATACCGCCGTAGCTATGGTCCACCTACTTTTTTAGATAAGTTAAACAAACCTTATTCTTTTAAGGGAGGTAATCAGGAAGATCTTTAAGAATCTCTTAAAGAAACTTGATTTTTTAGCTACGAGCCTAGGAGAGGAGAAGTAGGCAAAAGTCATGATCCAAACTTTTGCCCTTACCATATGCTAGGCCATTTTTTTAGGATTGCTTCACATTCATTGGCTTGAACACGGTTTCAAGATGGTGTTGTAGTTATCCCAAAGGAATACCTTATGGAACAACCTTCCAGTTCCATTAGGGTAATCCTTGGGGATACATGTGATCTACCAAAACCTAAAGAAGGTTGGGATATTTTCTTCAAAACCTCTAAGATCATCCAAAAGATCAAGAAGCTTTTTCAGGTGCACGAGTCGGCTCAAACCTCCAACACCAAGGAAGGTTTGCAAGTTGCTGCCAACTCTAGGAAAGGGAGCTCAGCGGCAACATGTGTTGGCCGGGATAGCCCTTTAGCACCCTTGCGTCATGTCCGACCTCCGACCTTAGTTACAACTTCCACACTAGTGACTTCTTCCATTTTCGCTAGCTCTTCTATTTCATCTACTAGTAGAACTCTTGTATCAGTATATAAGGGCATCAAATCCCTTACCCCCACTCACTTTACTTGACTTCTACTTTGTACCTCCAAACAATTCCAAGAAATTGAAGAATCAAGATAGTTTGAATTACATCGTGTCACCGATGGGTTGTCTTCTTCTATTCCTAACTCTTCAAGTCTAAATAATTATATAATTTTGATCTTCCTCTTTCGATTGAGTTGGACTTTCCAACTCACGAATACTATGGGTTCACCTCTTGAGATAGACTTGGAATCATCCAATTGAGGGTCCCATAGGAGAAGCTATAGGTGAGCGATGTGCAAGTAGAACCTTCCTTACCCTTGCCTAAGAGATCAAGTCAACCTCCATAGTGGCAGGTTCTACCTCCTAGGCACCTCAAGATAGGAAACAAGTCATTGGTACTAAGATCGAAGCCCTTCCAAGATGCTCCACCCTTGGATATGCTTGTGGAAGACAGAAGGTGGACTACAACGTCCTTTCTCATCTAAGAAAGTTGTCATCTAAGCTAAGCATATATGATGCCCTTATTATCCAAAGAGATGGGAATCACTAATCAAGGCTCTCCTTGATCCTGAAATATGCTTAGCTCAGCTGGCCGCTATAGGTGAGGAAGCACATTATGCAAAAGAAGCCCAAGGGATCACCTTCACAGATGAAGACCTTCTTCTAGGGGACTTGGAGCACAACCATCCCCTCTACATCACAGTTGACATGGACTGGTTCAGACTTGCTAGAGTTCTTGTGGATCTAGGTGCATCGGTAAACATTATGAGTCTAAAGACCCTTGCCTATTTAAGGATTGACATCTCTACACTTCGAGGAGATCGGATACTGTTGAGAGGATTCAATGAACAAGATGAGCGGGCTTTAGGCTCTATAGTGTTACCTTTGTAGATAGGTGACTGGGAGACATCAGAACAAGATCATTGATTCGAATACCTCATTCACTACTTTGCTTGGTAGGCCTTGGATACATCAGAACAAGATCATTCCATCCTCCCTCCATTAGTGCATCAAATTCAGAAAAGGTGGAATTGAATACCGTGTCAACGAAGATGAAAAGCTATTTTTAATTAGAGAAGTTGAGATTTATGAGGATGTGACCTACTATCTTCCTCAAAACACCATTTCTCGTGAACTTGGATAAAATTCAAATGCAAAAATAAAAGAAAAAGAGAATGAAGCAAAAGAAAGATAAAAGAAAATGAAAAGAAAAATAAATGTCCAAGTGAACAAGAAAGAAGAATTGTAGAAGAAATAGATCTGCATATCACATTCCACCCACAGTTCTTTTCATCATATGGACATGCGGGTATGATGGCTCAACCTCCACCAGGCAGAGAAAGAGGTAGAAATAAAGGTAATTCTAGAGGTGGGAGACCCCCTAGTTGGCCTTCAGCTAATAGAAGTCATGTTCCAGTTCATAGGAGTACCCCTACTATTCACATAGACTTGGAATCCAGCTAGAGGATGAGTCTAATGTGATTAGTATATCAGCCAACCCCTCTCAGTAGGTTTTATTGGAGGTGACTTTTGATCCAGACAAAGATGAAGACCAGGTCTCCAAGCAAAGCGAAATATTCAAATCTGGTTTATGTGAAACTATTAGGTAGCAGTTGGGAACCTTAGCTCTTACCTCACTTACATCTCAAAGTTGAAGGTTTAGTAGTTAAGGAAGTCCTAAGTCTTCCCTGACATGAAGCGAGAAGAAGTTCTTTTTTGGGTTCATCATCCTCAAGTCCCAGTTGATGTAGAGCTTGAGGAGATACTTTTAAAGAATTAATGGAATTACCTTTGACTTTTACTCACCTTGTGTTCAAAATCTTATACAAAAAGGTTTAGTTCCTCACACATGGTCCAAGCAGTCAGTACAGAAACTATGGAACAATAGAAGAAGCAATCAAGAGCATAGGATTGATGCAGTGGGTCTAATTATGATGAAGATTACTTGTTGTTATTACCATTATTGGAGTCTCATAGGTTCTTCTCACACAACACCAACTCTTATGAGAATGTGTGTTTAGAAACCTCAGATGATCAAGATGATCTCCAAGTCAAAGAGGCACTAACAGAATTTGAAGAAGAATTCATTCAACAATTGACAAACTTAAAGAAATCATCCTCGGGATAGAAGAAAATCCACGCCCAACATATATCAGTTCATTGCTGAATGAAGAAGAAATCAATGACTTAGTTAGGCTATTGGCTGAGTTTAAAGACAGCTTCACATAGAGTTATGAAGAAATGCTCAGATTATCTTTTGACGTAGCAGTCCACAAGCTAGCAATAGATCCTAACGTTACCCCAATTAAGCAAGCTCCTAGACACATGCGATTAGAAATTGAACAACAGGTCATTTCTAAAGTCAAGAAATTGATCGATGCTAGTTTCATCAGGGAAGAAAAATATCCTACCTGGTTAGCTAGTGTCCTCCAGTTAAGAAGAAGAATGGCTAAATTCTTATATGCGTCAATTTTAGTGACTTAGATAAGGCATGTCCTAAGGATGAGTTTCCTCTTCCTATACCAAAATTAATGGTGGACATCACCTCATCTCATGTAGTCTTCTCTTTCATGGATGGGTCATCTGGCTATAACTAAATCAAGATGTCTTCTAAAGATGAAAGAAACATTGCTTTTCGATCGAAATCTTTTATTATAAGGTCATGCCTTTCGGCCTTAAAAATGATGGTGCTACATACCAACGGGCCATGACTCAGATCTTCAATGAACTCATCCATCATCATGTTGAGTGCTATGTTGATGATCTAGTAGTCAAGAGCAGAGAAAAGGAAGACCACCTCTTTAACTTGAGTAGTTTTCAAATGGTTAAGATAATATAACCTCAAAATGAATCCCCTAAGTGTGCATTAGTAGCTTTAGGAAATTCCTTGGTTTATTGTTTGACATCGGAAATAGAAATAGATCCGAAAAGATTAAAGCTAAACTTATGCCACCCAGAGATTTTGCTTTGATCTTTGCTTCAACCTAGATATACTTTCTCATAAGGATGAACTTATCTCAAACAAATCCACTCATGCCTCATGACACATTATCTTATCCAGAGTTGCACACTAGTCCATGATACTCCTCTAGTTTGATACATTTGTACCTCTATGTGGAAGGATGGGCCTTAGCATATTTTTTAGCGGCACACCCACTTCTGTTGATTCTCCCATTGGATGATCTCACGATGAACAAATCATGAACTTGGGGAGGTTGGCAACTCTAGATAAGAATATTTTGATGGTGATGCTTCTTTTCTTAAAGGTGAAATGATCTATTCTCCCAGAGATCAATAGTTCTCTAACTCCAAGGTGATGTGATGAGATTCTCATAATATCTTTCCAACCCCACACCAACAAGCGAGTATGAGGCTTTGATTCTTAGTTGGGTTAGCCATCACTTCGGTGTTAAGAGCATCAACATCTTTTAGGGATTCTCATGATATCAACCATTGGCCAACTACCGGTTCTCAAACCCTAGCTTCATCATTACCATGAGTATACCATGAAGCTATTATGATTCCCAGAAGTCACCATCTACTAGGTTCCCAGGCGAGAGCAATGTTGCTTTGGCCAAACTTTCCAAAGGGCATGTTAGGATGAGTCCATTTCAATAAGGGTCTCAAATAGATAACTTTTATCCCTTATTGATGTTGAACTCATCGAGAGACTTTCTCTTGAAGAGGAGGTTATCATTGCCAAAATGGATAAGGAGCTAGATTGGAGGCAACCGTTCATAGATTACTTGAACTGACAAACTACCTCAAGAAAAGTCACAAGCCCATTAGGTGAAATAGAGAGCTCTCTCTTATGTTCTCGTTGATGGAACCATATAGCACCAGTCCTTTGACCAAATGTGGTAACATTATTTGGACAAACATGAAGCCCATGGCATTTAATGAGGTACATCAGTTCATGTAGGTACACTTTCATATGTAGTGCATCAATCTGGTCTGAAGATGAAGATGAAGATCAAGCAACTTGGATACTACTTGCCTTCGATGATTACAGACTGAATGGATGTAGCTAGGAGATGCTATCAATGTCAGGTACATGATGTGGTCCTCCACCAACCACCCAACATTCTACACCCTACATTGGCCTCATGGCCATTTTATGTTGAATGCGACATTGTAGGTTCGATCGATCCTCCTTCTTCCAAGGGGCATCGGTTCATCTTAGCTGCCACCGACTACTTTTCCAAGTAGGTGAAAGTTATCCCACTTAGAGAGGTCACAACTCAGCATGTGCTTTAATTTTTCAAGAATCACATATATAGGTTTGAGGTACCTTAAAGAATTATATTTGATAATGGTACTACATTCAAAAGCACAAAGATCAACAGCTTTTCCAGAAGACATGGTATAGATTGGAGATACTCCACCATCTACTACCCTAGACCAAATGGCTTAGCAGAAGCATTCAACAAAACTCTCATCCAGATACTAAAGAAGACTCTTGATGATAATAAAAGACAGTGAAATGAGCAGTTGGTTGAAGCCTTGTGGGCCTACCGCACCACATACTAGACTCCAACTCAATCTACCCCATTTTCCTTAGTGTATAGGTCTGAAGACATTCTTCCTTTAGAAGTTCAACTCCCATCACTAAGGATAGCATTGGGTAACAAGATCACTACCAAGCAGAATGCAAAGTTGCAATTAGAAGAGCTCAAAGGTTTGGAGGAAAGTTTCTGGGCATGCAGAACCTCGAGTTATACAAGGCCAAAATGATTCAAGCTCACAACAAGTGGTCCTCCTAGGTCTTTCTAGTAGGAGAACTTTTGTTAGTCAGGAGACCAATTGTTGCCCATCAAAGATGAGAGGTAAGTTTGAACCCACTTGGGAAGGTCCCATGTCAGAGAAGGCCAACCAAGGAGGATCTTATCGACTTATTGATTGTAAAGGGGAACACCCGATGCTTCCAATTAATGGGCTCTATCTAAGAAATATTACCCATGAAATAAATTATGTTTGAAAATAATCATTAATAAAAAGAACAAAATTTAATTCCATTCATCAAATCTTCTCTTCTTTCGAAGTGTTGTTTGCTTGTCTTGCGAATCCGCCGTGACGTGTCTAGGGTAGGTGTAAGAGTCTCTTAGCGGCATCCTATCCCTCTTTCACAACACAAACACAATCTCTCATCGCTATTAGAATAGGTGTAAGAGAACCCGAGAGGTATCCTATTTTGATTAGCATAATAGAGTTTGGTGTAAGAGTCTCATAGTGGCATCCTTTCTTAGTGGGAATCCTGTTTGCCATCCATGACACCATTTCATCAAATTCCCCAACGTGTTTTTAAGGTAGGTGTAAGAGTCCCCCAGAGGCATCCTATTCCTTTTAACACGTGCACAAAAACAAACATAAATCTTTTGTCTCAAGCTATTTTGATGTGGGAGCAAGCCCCATGTGGCACTCACTCATTAGCTATTCTAGGTCGGGTCTACATGCTACCTCGTTAGTATGTCACCCCAGTGGTCATTTGTTGGAGGATGTGAGTCCCTGAGCTTTCTTTCTAACTTGAACACTACAAACTAATGAGTACTTTGTTAGTATGGTAGATTTTCCTAGCTAGTAAGCTACCTCATGTTGACTTTGTTTAAGAAGATGTGAGTCCCCATGCTTTCTTCTTGAATTATTCATCATGTTCTAACTAGGTTGAGTATATTTGAGATCTAGGATAAGTCCCCCAGAGGCTCCTTTCCTCTTGACTACTTTTGAGTTGACATAAGTCCCCAAGTGGCATTCACTCAGTAGTCGCTCCAGGTCGGATAGCACCTGTCGAGCAGAAGATAGACTATCCCAGCAATCAGTTCCGCTATAGGAGGATGTAAGTCCCTGAGCTTTCTTCCTAGGCTAATTATTGTAAATCGATGGCACCTTAGGTTGTTTAATGTTTACTATGCTAACAGTGACTCACCCGATGGGTACACCACTCTTGGCAGATATGAGTCCTCGAGCATTCTTCTTGAGTTGGACAATGAATGCCTATTAAACATATGACTAACCATGTCATTTTCTCTAGGGTGTTGGATTAAGCCCTTAGGGGCCCCATCCCCTATGGGCACTCTATTTGGATCAAGTCCTTCGTGACTCCATTTAGACACTACCCAGGTTACTTTTGGATTGGACAGCTCCCCTTTCCTAGTAGCCACCCCTATGGTTGGAGAATTTATTCAGCGGATGCATAGATTCTCCCTTGGTTCAGTAAATCTGAGATAGGTTTAGGTTGATATAAGCTCCTTTTCAGTTTAATCTCTCACAAACAATAGGTTCCATGATAAAATAAATCAAACCAACAAAATTAATTTTTGCTTATAGATTAGGAATTCAAGCCCCCAAAGGGACCATTTTCCCAAGCGGCATCTATCTTTAGGGTGTCGGTAGAACTCCCTATAGGAATTGCGACTACGAGTTGAGATAAATCCCGGTCAATACTCTCATAGTCTCCCTTAGGTTGGATTCAATCTATTTTGTCAAGCAGTTACCCGGTCATTACTTTGAAAGATATAATATGATGCATTCTTTCTAGCATGATTGTCATGGCGATGGGCGACCAGGTCAGGTTCAATTTATTGCCCAAAGTAATTGATCACCCCAATGGTCCTTTCTAGTGGAAGATGTGAGCCCCAAGCTTTCTTCCCTTCAATGGATCATTGTAAACTGAAAGGCACTCCTTTGGTTGGATAGCTCTCCCATCGGCCAAGAAGCTACTCCCTTTGGTTCAGTAAATTTGAGATGCATCTAGACTGATATGAGCTCCTTCTCAGTATGATCCATCACAAACTGACGAAATCCATCAAAAAAGCAAATAAATTAAAAATAAAATCTATCTTTGACTATCTTTGAGCTGATCTAAGTCCCCTTGTGACATTCACTCAATAGTCAGCCATAGGTCAGGTCTGATCTGTTGCTTTGTCAATCAATCACCCCAATGGTTCCTTATTTTGGAAGATGTGAGTCCCCATGCTTTCTTCCTGACTTGACCATTGCAAACTGAAAGGTACCCCTTTGGTTAGATAGTCCTATCTTGTGGTTGATAGACTACTCCCTTTGAATTGGTAAATCTGAGTTAGGTCTAGGCCTCCATGTCCCCTACTCAGTGCAGTTCATCGCAAACCAATTGGATCCATCTAAATCAAAACAAAAAAATCAATGAAAATGAAATCATCTTGACTATCTTTAAGTTGATTTAAGTCCCCCAGTGGCATTCACTCAATAGTCAACCCTAGGTTGTGTTCAATCTATTATCTTATCAATAAATTATCCCATCAACTAGTCTCTACTTTGGAGGATGTAAATCTACTATGCTTTCTTCCTAGTACAACTACTGCATACCGAAAGGCATCCCTTTGGTTGGCTAATCCTACTATGTGTTTAGTAGACTACCCCTTTGGATTGGTAAATCTGAGTTAGGTCTAGGCCTCCATAGCTCCTACTTAGTGCAGTCCATCGTAAACCAATAGGGTTTATCTAAAAATTCAAACTTAACAAAACTAAAACAAATTCAACCCTCTTCCCTAGCTGAACTAAAACAAATCAAATCTTTTTTTCTCCTCAGTGAAACTCATATCAAATCAAACCTCTCATTCCTTTATGGATGATTTGAACCTACTTCCCTAACAGGAAGGTTCACACTCTATCCCTTAGTGGATTCGTCCCTCTCTCTTATGTCTTGGACATAAGTAGAGCCACATTGCACTAAGCTCTGGACTCTCTCTATGCCTTGGGTTAAGGATATATTATTTTCATTACTGCTTGTGATCTTTCAATGTTGTTGATCATTTCAGTCAACACCAATACGTGTGGTGTTCCTTATCAGTCACACCACACCTATTGTGTGCCCTTTGTTAACCTCATTTTTAAAATGAGCTCTCAACACCTCCATCTTAGACATAAGACTTCTCTTAGACTTTAAGAGTTCCTTAGTCTTAAGACACATCTAGTGATTAGGTGGACACTCTAGCTAGCCCTAGAGACTTAGAAGAGTTAACCATAAGAATAGGTTATGCCTTAGGGGTGTTAGGAAAATCTACCTACCCTTAGCTTGAATCATTCCTCACTTTCCTTCCTTCAAGTCAAACTCTAAATCAATCTTACTTGATTTTCTCCAAACTCAAATCAAATCCATGATTGAAATCCATGATTGAAATCTATGATTGAAATGCATGATCAAAGTCCATCAAAATTCCTAAGTCCAAAATTTTCCTAAGCTCTTTAAATCCTTCTTAATGAACCTAGCCCCAAATCATGATCTAAACCAAATCAAATCCTTGAGATTTTCTCATGATTTATTTATATTCTCATTTATATTTCAAACCAACCAAACTAAACTCAAAGTTCAATATCAATTCATGAAATTTCCTAAATCCTTTAAATTCCCTTTAATGGACTTAGCCAAAATCATGATCAAATCAATTCAAACTCATGTGATTTTCTCATAACTCATTTATATTCTCATTTATATTCACATATATAAATGAAATATAAATATAAATCAACTAAACCAAATTCATAAATTCAAGCTTCAAACTTCAAAATTTTCCTAAGTCCTTTAATTCCCTTTTAATGGACTTAGCTTAAATCATGATCAAATCACTTCAAATCCTTGAAATTTTCTCATGATCCATTTATATTCTCAGTTATATTCACATATATAAATGAAATATAAATCTAAAGAATCAAAACCTATTCCAAAAATCAAACTCAAATCAACTCAAAATCCAACCTAAGCCTTTCAAGTCAAAGTCTTGAACTTTGCCTAATCAACTTCAAATCAAGACAAACTCTTGATTTTATTTCATGATTCAATCACCCTACAATCATGAACCCATATATAAATACAAACTTCAATCACTCAATCAAAATCCAATTCAAAAATCAAACCCTAAATCCTTTCATATTCTTCCTTTGAATATGAAATTGTCAAAAGGATCAAAATCCATTTGACTTCAAACCTCTTGTAAATGGATTTATATTTCAATCATAAGTTTATATACAAGATCATCAAGCTTTGCCCAAGCCATTGGACCCACTTAGGCTCACTTGACCCAAAGTGACCTAATATACTCTTATGAGCCAAATTCTAATCCTAACCAAATTGGATTGAACCAAACTCATCTATGCCTCTCATCATGATCAACAATCATCATGGGATGATCAATCAATCAAATTGGGTCAAACCAAGTCAAAGCTAAGGGTTGACCAAGTCAACACTAATGTAGCCAAATTCCACCATAGGCCAAATTGATTGAAACCATTTATCTAAGTTCACTCATGACCTATGTTTGAACTTGACCAAGCCAACATTTGAGCCTAACCTAGCCCAATTGGCCACTTGACCCAAGTTGACCCAACTTGACCTAAAGGGTCAAAATCTATCAAAACTTGATCTAAGCCAAATTGATCCAAACCAATGGGTCAAGTTCATTCCAAATCACTCATGGAACTTGACCAAAGCCTCAATTGGCCAACTAGACCTAACCTAGCCCAATTGAGCTTAGACCCAACATGACCTAAAAGAGTCATGTTGAGCTAAATTTAAACTTAACCAAAATTGATTGGAAATAAAGATACTAATCTACTCCATATGACTAACCAAACCTAAACCTACCCTTGACCTAGCCAAATAGGTCAAATGGGTCAAATAGGTCAACTTGATCCATTTGACCTAAATGAAATCAAATGAGCCAAATTCAAAACTATACCAAATTGAATCAAACCAAAGCCACCAAAATATTTCAAATGGTCATATGAACTTGACCCAACCTTGGTTTGACAATTTGACCAATTGGTCAACTTGAAGTTGACCCATTTTGACCTAAATGGGTCAACATGAGCCAAACCTCAAATGAATTCCAAATCTCATGAAACTTGGCCAAACATAGTTTCTCCATACCAACATATCCAAATTAAAAAATCAGCAAAATGATCATTTACTAGGCCATAGAACAAATTTTGGCTTAATCCATGGGTAATTTGGTCATACCCTCTTCATATCACTTGATGCTTTCCTAATAGCTCAAGGGGACCTAATGAAGAGTGGTGCATAACCCAATAGGTTTGGGTATGGCCCCAAGGCCAAACCCGACCCCATGGGTCAAAATGGCAAATTCAAACTCCCTCTTCCACTCAATTTCAAGCACATGGGAGGTTGGCAATCCACTAACCACCATGTGCAAACATCTCATCAAACAACCCTCTCATTGTGAATAATTGGATCAAAATGGTAAGATGGCTTGCGGTCATCCGATCCTTCAAGGGGGAGATATACTCCTAATTGAATTCAAAACTATCATTCACCAATTTGATTGAACCTAGGGAAGTCAGAGAAGAAATTCCTCAGCCTCCTCAAGCTTCCTAGTGAAATCAAACTTCATCTTCTCAATTTTGCACAATGTGAAAATAGGGGAGCTCAATCCAATCTTGAACTTCCTCCACATGAAAACCATCATGATTCCTCTTGCACACTTCTTCTAAGGACCAATCTGAGCTCACTCAAGCTTCCATTGTAGTTCTCATAGCAAGGAGAGGAGAAATTGGATCAAAGCCACAAGGATCTTCAAGTGGTGTTGGTCCATAGAGCAAGCCACTCAATCCCAAGACCTAGGAATTTCAACAGGGCTTCATCTCCACCAGACGAAGCTACCTCATCGATCTCGAGCACCGGTGAGGTATGGAATTTTTTGACCACCTAGCATAGGATGTGTTGGTCCATTGTGAAAGAAATATTTGAATCATGCAAGATCCACTGTTGGATGTGCCACTCATTGCCTTTAGATGGTGCGGGTTAAGTTTTATTTCAATCTGAGCTTAATCGAGCTCGAATCATCTCCTAGATCATGGATAGTCTTTGTTTATCTAATGGAAGAACTAGAGATCTCAACCATCCATTCATGCATTTTGGATGGACGGATGATTATTCCCATGTTTAGAAATTTATTTATCCTTTTAAAATTGGGGAGATCTCTGGCCGTTCGATCTTTGATCAGACGACAGAGATCAAAGCGCGTTCCTCGTCACGCCGCCATTTGGATTTGACATCTAAATGGAATGCTCATTGTGCGATGCAGGTAAAGCGCACTGGCCGCCACCACCATGCGTCGTGCCATGAGCTAAAGGATTAGTTAGGGATCTTTAATTAATTTAATTAATCTAGGGATCTTCTAAATATCATATCTCCTTCAATAAAATTTATAAAAATATAAAATAAAATCCAATGGAAAGATAATTCAACCTAGAATATTTTAAAATTAATTTCAATGGGTTTTGAATTATGCTTTTCTCTGATTTTGGGTTTTAATGAAAACTACATTTTACTAATTACCTTTCAATTAAGCCTCTGATTAATCCCAAACTCCTAGGTATATTTTAGGGGATGACTTCTGCCTCCCCTAACTTTATTGGGATTTATTGAAGCCTTAATTAGGAAATTACATATGGGTTTCCTAATTACCCTCCTTATCTAATTAAGGATAATTAAGGTGTGATTAGTGGTTTCAATCCATGATTAGAGTTGATTATGGTTAGATCCAGTAGATAGGAGGTTTAGGGAATAATTTTGGGGCATTTCCCATAAGCTATTCCCTAAACCCCCTTTTCTCTCTTTAATCTTCTCTTAATTAAGGGTTAATTTACTAATTATCCCTAAAATTAATTTTCTAAAAAATTTAAAAACTTCTAGAACTTAATTAATCTTCTTTGGGTAGATGCTTAGGTGTTTAATAGCTTAAGTTCAATTAAAGAAATCAAAACCCAATTCATATGTATGAAAGGGTGTTTTAAAATTACTTAAGCCAAAATCCTTAACTTAATTAACCATTAATCATAAGCCAAATTGCATTAGTCCCTTTTCTTCCTAGGTGCATTACAAATTTAAGTTCCTTGTGAGTTTTTTATGTCATCTCATTCGCTCATAATTATTTGGTAAACTAAGCTAAGGTGGTGTAGGTAAGGGTTAATTAAGTTACTTAATTCATGCCCTAACCTAATTAATATATAAAAATGAATATAATCATCTAAAAATGAAACCAAAATATCAAACACATGTGGGAATGGGTTAGGAACAGCAAACTCAACTCACCTTTTCAAAATTAAATAAAACTCAAACTCAAACAAAAATCAAATTGAATTCACTTTAATTTATTTAAAACTTTCTTATTTCATAAGAATGTCTTTAGGACTTAATTTAAGTGAATGTGTTTACATGCTTTCATTTCTTTGATTCTTTTCCCAACATGTTAAATTTGTATGTCATGTGGTTTCATGTATTCATATTTTTTCAAATTCAAATTTAAAAATGAAATTGTTTACTTTGTGTCAAATTTGCATGTGTTGGCTAAAGTAGAAATATGAGTGGCTATTATCACTACTAAATTCAAATTATTTTCAAAACATATGAATCAATTACTAAATCTGTAAGTGTGCTACTTATATTTTAATTATAAGCTTGCATGTGTAGAATATATGGATGTGCTTAGCATAGGTTTCTCTTCTCTTTTATCTTAGCATAGTTTTGAATAGGAGTTGGTAAGTTGTATGGTTCATTTGAAAAGAACCTAACACATACCTAATTCCACATCCTATTCATTCCTATGCTACCACTTAAGGAGAGTTACTATGCTTGCACACATAAATTGCATAAACAAAAATGAACCAATTAATACAACTTTTGCATTCTCTCTTTCCATTTCATTTTTTTTATACACATGTTTGTATTTAAGGAAAGTTGTATATTAATCTGGACAATCCCGAGGTTGTGAGGCTTTATGTAGCTCTAAGTAGGTATTGTACCTTACACCTCTAGTTAACAATGGCATTGTACTCACTTATGCCTATCTTACTTTCATGTGTGTATGTGAAAAATTGGATAAAGAAACCCTTTTTTACTAAAAAAAATCATGCATCTTAAACTTCTAAATTTCCTTAAATGAATTAATTAGCATGTATCATAAAGTGTGATAAATAGTCTCATTTGTATGTATAGATATGCTTAGGATTCATTCATATGCATGATATACATGTTGAGAAAGAAATGAAGTAATGTGTGTTTTGAGAATTTGGTTCATTTTCTTTAATCTTAAAATGTCTTTCTTTTTGAATAGGTTTGTTTAGAGTTTATCTAAACTTAGGATTAATTAAAATACTTAGTCAAAACATTCACTAAATAAAACTAAAATGTGAATCTACTTTAGAAATTACTTAGGTTAGGAAAGGAAAGAGAAGTTCTCTTCTCTTTCTCTCTTCATAACTTAGTAATTAATTGTAGGATTCACTTGAACATAATCAAAACATGAGATAAAATAAACCCAAAATAATTAAACAACTTAAATGAAACCCTCCTCTAAGTTTAACATGCTTCACACATAGAAAATTTGAACCTAAAGCCATAGCTAAGCATACCACACAAACCTTCAAAGCACACACATTAGCCTAAGTCACCACTTCTAGCTTTAGGTTAGGATGATGCATTGTTTAATATTTTATTTTGTTTTGTGATATATGTTTTAGACTGGATGTTAGGATGTATGCTCGTAGAATGAATGGTGGGATGCTCTTAGTCTAATTATTCTTTTCTGTAGGGGATTGTGCTTGAGGGGCACTATCATAAATAAAAATATAAATGCTTTTGCTTGCAGGTGTTTTATACCCCTAAGCATAATCTAGTAGGCCAGGTGGACTTATTCATCCATGTGTGGGGTGATAAATCCAATATACATGCTTGGGATTTGTGTGGTTTATTTTAGCTAACCTTTGTTTTGCAAGTGTTAGTTAAATTTCCACTTTTCCTTTCATGTAAATTTGTGCAATTAGGATTTTGGTATGATTATTATGGAGATTAGGATGAGCATTGGTCATAAGATCCTATCTTATGCACCATGTGAAATTGGACATCCAACCATCCAAAAGAAGGAACTAAAGAAGAAAGAAAGAAGAAAAGAAGAAAGAAAGAAGAAATAAAGCTTGAAGACCCCCATAACAATGAATTCCTTGCTTAATTATAATTTAATTCATTTGTAATTTGGATTGTATAAGGGTAAAGCTCAGCTACCCACATTTATCTTTTTGGGTTTGTGCGGTGGTGCCCGACCACAACGGCCTTTTATTCTTTTCATGATTAACTTTATAAATTGATTGATGATTTGTTTAGCTTTTGCATTAAGTGGCATCTTTTCCTAGTTTCTTCCTTGCTTTATGTATTGACTGGATGTGGATTAGGCTCTTAGGAAAAAAATAAATCTTTTACCAAACTTAATAATTCAAATTATAAATAAAGAACTCAAACCTCACTTAAAGCTTAGGTTTAAAATCAAGATAAAAGAATTAGCAACCCCTTAGTTGGATGAGTCTTTCTTTTATAATATCATGCACAATAGCATCTTATTTCACTCTTGATTGGAGGGTCCACTTTTTCTAGAGAAACTTGGCTTGACCTTTGAGAGCCATGGTGGAAACACACCTCCTCCCTTCTCACTGATTTGGCCAATAACTTGATTTCTCATGCATTGGTCATATGAATCAATTAGCCTGTGTCAAAATAATCATCCAAAAAATAAAATGAAATTTAAATTGCATTAGATTCAGGTCATTTGAAGCATGCCCTTACATGATTTAGTCTCATTAGGGAGTAAGTTTAAGGACTTAGTCTCTTTCTAAATAAATAACAACCTAACTTATCTTGTATAAGCATATGACTTGCCTACATGTATTTAAAATCATAGGAGGAGTTAGTTGGCAGCCACCCCCCAGGCGGTTGTAAGTCTAAGCTATCGGGTGGTTTGTCCTCTCTTATGAAGGTAAACCAATTACTCATTTTTGCCTTATATTTAGGTTGTGCTTTTGACCCTTGCAAAGCTCCCTAGATTTAAGTTCTGAGGTTGCTTTTCCCTTTCATGGGCCATAAGTATAATTCCTCACCTCTTAGGCATTTCCTTAATCTAGTGTTAAGGAATCATAATTTCTAAATTTCAAATGAAAAATATAACTCAAACAAATTAAATCAATTTTAAAAATGTAAAGCCCAACTATAAGATTGTTTGAGATGTTCGCTAGGTTTCCTAGCATTATGGACATCTTCTACTTATCTTTCTTTGGCTTCACCAATAACTCCCTCTCTTTGATCAATCTCATTTAATCTTCAAAAACAAACTAATCGATTGATAGTCCTTTTCTATTGAAATCTTTGAAGACAATGATCATTTACCTTAATCGAGAGTATTCTTAAGGGATCCCATCCCTTAGGATGTAATTAACTATGGGGCTTGCCACAGAGAACAAACCTAGTTTAAAATAAACCCTGCTTTACTTTTTTATGTAAAGTAGGGGAAGAATCTCTGGTACTTATGCAAACCCATCATCCTTAGGAGTCCTTCTTGAGGTGATTAGGTCTATTAAAGGGTAGTGACTTCTATCTCTCGAGATAGTGCACTATTTCTTGATGACATACCTGATCATCTGAATAAGTATATCTGCGGATCTACGTGGTATCCTAAAAAGACAAATTTCTATAGTCTTGTCTCTTTCATTTCTCCCCACAGATTTTAAAGGCAACTCCCTAATAGAAATTTTTCACCACAAGCATCCACCTTCCAACCATCCAAAAAAAGGAACCAAAGAAGAAAGAAGAAAAGAATAAAGAAGAATGAAGAAATGTAGCTTGAAGACCCCATAATAATGAGTTCCTTGCTTAATTGTATGTAATTCATTTGTAATCTAGGTTGTATAAGGGTAGAGCTTAGCTACCCAATTTCTTTTTGGGTTTGTACAGTGGTGCCCGACCACAATGGCCTCTTATTCTTTTATGATTAGCTTTATAAATTGATTGATGATTTGTTTAGCTTGTGCATTAAGTGGCATCCTTTTCCTAGTTTCTTCCTTGCTTTATGTATGGCCTGGATGTGGATTAGGCTCTTAGGAATAAATAAATCTTCTATGAAATTTAAGAATTCAAAACTAAAAATAAAGAACTCATAACCTCACCTAAAGCTTAGGCTAAAAATCAAGATAAAAGAATTAGCAACTCCTTAGCTCGATGAGTATTTCTTTTGTAACATCATGCATAAATGCATATTATTTTCACCCTTGATTAGAGGGCTTCCAACTTTGCCAGAGAAACTTGGCTTAACCTTTGAGAGCCATGGGGGAAACACACCTCCACCCTTCTCACTGATTTTGGCCAATAATATCATTTCTCATGCATTAGGCATATGAATCCTATTAGCCTGAGTCAAAATGATTTTCCAAAATTAAAAAATAAAATAAAATCTGAATTGCATTAGATTTAGGTCATTTGAAACATATCCTTACACGATCTAGTCTCTTTAGGGAGTGAGTTTAAGGACATAGTCTCTTTCTAAATAAATAACAGCCTTGCTATCTTGCATAAAGCATATGACTTACCTACATGAATTTAAAACTGTAGGAGGAGTTAGTTGGCGGCCACCCCTGGTTGTAAGTCCAAGCAGTCGGGTGATTTTTTCTCTCTCGTGGAGGCAAACCAAATACCCATTTTCACCTTAGATTTAGGTTGTACTTTTGGCCCTCACCAAAGCTCCCTAGATTTAGGTTTTGAGGTTGCTTCTCCCTTTCATGGGCCATAAGCATAAATCCTCATCTCTTAGGAATTTCCTTAATCTTGTATTATGGAATCATAAGTCATAAACTTCTAACAAAAAAAGTCAACTCAAATGAATAATTCAATTTCAAAAATGTAAAGCCCAACCATAGGATAGTTTGAGATGCTCACTAGGTTTCCTAGCATCGAGGGTATCTCCTACCTATCTTCCTTTGGCTTCGATAATAACTCCCTCTCTTTGATCAATCCCATTTTATCTTCTAAAATAAACTAATTGATTGATAGTCCTACCTATTGAAATCTTTGGAGACAATGATCATTTACCTTAATCGAGAGTATTCCTAAGGGATCTCATTCCTTAGCATGTAATTAATTATGGGGGCTTGCCCTTGTAGGGAACTTAACGAACTTGATTTAAAATAAACCCTACTTTACTTTTTTCATGTAAAATAGGGGAAGAATCTTTGGTACATATGTAGACCCATTATCCTCAGGAGTCCTTATTGAGGTGATTAGGTCCATTGTAGGGTGGTGACTTCTATCTTTCGAGATAGTACACCTCTCCTCAATGTCGTACCCGATCATCCTCAATAAGAACATCTATGGATCTACATGATGTCAAAAATGCATAAGAGGAACCAAATGTATATTTCTATCCTCATTTTATACTGCAAAGAGTGAAGATGAAAGTATATATCTTATTCTTCTAAAAAAAGAAATTTAAAAAAAAATTCACCATGACTACCCATCACATGAGGGGAGCTCTTATTTATAGAGAGTCAGTGGTACCTCCACCACACCGCTCTACTCCCCATCCACCATCTCTGATACAGGTTCCATCATCTATCATTCCAGTAAAGGTGATGAAGGCCGCATCCAGGGGGAAGAGAACCCTGATGGTGATTCGGCTATGACCAACAGATCTTGTTCCATCTACACGGCATACTGTGGCAAGGCCAAGCTCTCCTGCTCGACCTTCTGTCTTAGTTATGGTGAAGAAGGAATGGTGACCTCAGAGCATAGTGATTATTCCATCCTGCTATGGATATTATAGCAGCAGTTGAGGGAGCAGGAGACAGTTCAATTGCCCCCATGGCTATAGATCCTCCTAGGAGTACTACTCCATCCATATTCAGTGATAGCCAGGAGCATCTTTCTTCTAGTGAGTGTAGCCCTCATAGGGTTAGCTCTCCAGCAACGGCAAGGGTTAGATGTTTATCTCTCATGATAGTAATCCTACTACCAGTCAGACCCAATCTTTTATACTTGTTTAGTTAGATCGATCCCTAGGCACAGTATCTAGTGGAGAAGAATGAGATCTTAGGATATAATTAATTTGGATGAAAAGTTCAATTTTTGAGAATGAAGATGATCATTAGAGGATTGTAGGGTACACATGGTGACACCGGGGTTCCATCCTTTTGAGCGTGGACTTTGGAAGGTCGAGGCCAAGAACAAGAAGACCTACTCGACAACACCTCCTTGAAATAAAATAGAAAGATGAACAAATAGATGGGATGGGAAGGGAAGAGACTTGGGTAGCAATTTTGGCATTCTGATCAAGCCCTGGTGCATCTACTATAGTAGAAACTAGTCATCCTGAGTTGCTACATGTATTGGATCAAGCCAAGAATACACCACCAGTAGAGCAGGGTAGCACCAGCTTATATAGGAAGGTAGTGGATAGTACCTCCGTATAGGAAAAGGATATTAAAACCATGGTTGAGCAGCAGGTGAGAGAAGCATTGGCTTAAGCTCAAGAAGGATCATCGGTTCCAAAGTATAGACCCTACCCAAAGGAATTTGATGCCATCCAGTATCCTAAAGGTTTCGTACCACCTTCTTTCAAGAGCTTCGATGGCAGTGGGAACCCGAGGTAGCACATAGCACATTTCAAGGCCAGTTGTTGCAACTCCGGTGGCAGTGATGCTCTCCTATTCTAAATTTTGTCGGTAGCATGCATACATTGGTCCCCAATTCAGTGAAGACTTTTGTTGAGTTGGAGCAACTCTCTATTAAGAGATTTGCTGGAGCTTAGCAAGGGTGAATATAGGCGATCTTGTTGTGGCTCAACAACACCATGGTGAGTCCCTCATTGATTACATTCTCTGATGGCATAGTTTGAGTATGAAATATAAACCACTGTCTGAATAGCATGCCATCAAGATTCTACTTAAGAACATCCATAGCTCGGTCGCCTTCATGCTCAAAGGTTTCACCATCAAAACATTTAAGAAGCTAATCAACAAGGCTAACTTATAAGGAGAAGCCAAATAGTTGCCTTTTCTTGATCAATCAATAAAGCCGAAGATGCAGAAAGCCTATGAGAAGAAATTAGGGACAGTGACAGTAGTAGACAAGGGAAAGTAACCGGCTAGAGAGCAGAATGAGAGACCTCATTCTCCACAGTCATCATTTTCACCTCCTCTACCACCACCTAGGCCATCCTATCGGTTACCATAGTAGCCTCCATGACCTTCATTGCCTCCTCC
Source organism: Cymbidium sinense (assembly GCA_021442155.1). Classification (NCBI taxonomy): domain Eukaryota; kingdom Viridiplantae; phylum Streptophyta; class Magnoliopsida; order Asparagales; family Orchidaceae; genus Cymbidium; species Cymbidium sinense. Next base: position 114,171,604 of record CM038219.1, on the reverse strand, counting down.
TCAGCCACATCATCAGCAACAGTGATACACATACCCGATGCCCAGTAGTTATGGTCCACCAACTCTTATGGATAAACTAAACAAACCATATTCATTTAAGAGGGAGGTAATCAGGAAGATCTTTAAGAATCTCTTAAAGAAGCCTCATTTCCAACTACCCAAACTTAGAAGGCCGGAGGAAGTGGGCAAAAATAATGATCCTAACTTTTGCCCCTACCACCGTATGCTAGGTCACATTTTGGAAGATTGCTTTACATTCAAGGATTATTTTGAGCATAGCTTCAAGACCGGTAATATAATTATCTTGAAGGAATACCTTATGGAACAACCATCTAGTTCCATTATGGTAATCCTTGGGGATACTTGCAATCCTTCCAAAACCAAAGAAGGTTGGGATACCTCCTTATCTTGAACCTCTAAGAAAATTATTTTCAAAATCAAGAAACTTTCCTTGCAGGTGCTTGAGATAGCTCAAACCTCCAACATCAAGAAAGGTTTGCAAGTTGCCAGAGCCAACTCAGGGAAAGGGGAGCTCGAGCGGCGACTATGCGGCCGGGATAGCCAGTGGCAACCACCGATCGAGTCTAGTCTCCAGCCCATAATTGCAGCTACTACTTTAGCGAGCACCTCTACTTCAACTAGCTCTTCTTCTAGTAAACATCTTGTATCAATGAATGAGGGCATCAAATCCCTCACCTCACTTACTTTACTAGATTTTTACTATGTACCTCCTTCAAAATCTAAGAAATTAAGGAATAAATCTAGCTTGAATTATATCTGTGTCACTTCTGATGGGTTGTCTAATTCTATTCCTAATAAAAACTCTTCAAATCTAAACAACAATTATAACAATTCTGATCTTCCGCTTTTTGATACAGAGTTGGACTTTCTTTTTCTGAATACTACAGGTTCACCTCTCGAGATAGACTTGAAATCATCTGATTCTGAGAGTCCTATAGGAGAAGCTATAGGTGAGCCTGACTGAGCAAGTAGAACCTTCCACTAACTTGCCCCAAGAGACCACCGAAGTCAACCTCCATAGTGGCAAGGTTCTACCTCCTAGGGCAGCACCTCAAGATAGAGGAAAATAAGTCATTGGTTCAGATGATTGAGAATCCCCTCCACAAGATGCTCCACCCATGGATATGCTTGTGGAGGATCAGCCCAGAGAGGACTATAATGTCCTCTCTCACCTGAGAAAGTTGTCATCTAAGTTAAGCATATATGATGCCCTTGTCTTATCTAAAGAGATGAGGGAATCATTAATCAAGGCACTTCTTGATTCTAAAATATGCTTAGCTCAGCTGCTATTGGAGAGGAGGCATATTATTCTAGGGAAGCCCAAGGAGTCACTTTCATAGATGAAGACCTTCTAGGGGACATGGAGCACAACCGTCCCCTCTACATTACAGTGGACATGGGCAGATTCAAACTTTCCATAGTTCTCGTTAATCCAGGTGCATCGGTGAACATTATGAGTCTAAAGACCCTTACTTATTTGAGGATCAACATCTCTACACTCTGAAGAGATCGAATGAAGTTGAGAGGATTCAATGAGCAAGGCGAGAGGGCTTTAGGTTCCATAGTGTTACCTTTGGAGATAGGTGAATGGAAGACTGAAGCTAAGTTCTACATAATTGATTTGAATACTTCATTCACTGCTTTCCTTGGTAGGCCTTGGATACATCAGAATAAGATGATTCCATCCTCCCTCCATCAGTGCATCAAGTTCCAGAAGGATGGGATTAAGTACTGTGTAAAAGGTGATGAAAAGCCATTTTCAGTCAAAGAGGTTGAGATATATGAGGATGCGATACTATCTTCCTCAAAATATCTTTTCTCATGAACTTGGCCAAAATTCAAATTCAAAAGAAAAAGAAAAAGAAGAAAAAGAAAAATAAAAAGAAAGAAAAGAAAAATGAAAGTTTAAGTGAACGAGAAAAGGACATTGAGGAAGAAGTAGAGTCGTATATCACATTCCACCCATAGTTCATTCCATCATATGGACACATGGGTAGGATGACTCGACCTCCACCAGACAGAGGTAGAGGCAAAAATAGAGGCAATTCCAGAGGTGTAAGACCCTCTGGTTGGCCATCAGCCAATAGAGGTTATGTTCTAATTCATAGGAGTACCCCTACTATTCACATAGACTTGGAATCTAGCTCGAAGGATGAGTCTCATGAGATTAGTATACCAGCCAACCCCTCTCAATGAGTTTTATTGGAGGTGGGACTCGAGCCGGATAGCGATGAAGACCAGGCCTCCAGATAAAACAAATGTATTCGAATTAGATTTATCTGAAACTATCAGACAGCAACTAGGAACCTTAGCTCTAACCTCACTTTCATCTCAAAAAGCTGAAGGTTTGGTTGTTAAGGAAGCCCTTAAGTCTTCCATGGATGCAAAGTTGAAGAGATTCATATTAGGATCATCATCCTCAAGTCCTGAAGTTGATGTAGAACTTGAGGATAATTCATATAAAGAATTAACAGAATTGTCTTTTGATTGGTACTCGCCTTGTGTTCTTAATCTTGCAAAGAAAGGTTTAATTCCTTATAAATGGTCTAACCACAGGTTAGAATACTTTGAAAAGCTATAGAACAACAGAGGCAAAGAAGTACAATCAAAATCAGGATTAGGGTTGATCTGGTGGGTCCGATCGATGGCATGATTCGCTTTACCAATCATCTGGAGTCTGATAGGTTCTTCTCCAAACATACCAACTCTTATGAGAAAGTATGTTTAGAAACTTCAGATGATCTAGATGATTTTCAAATCAAAGATGCACCGCCAAAATTTGAAGAGGAGATCCATTCAACAATTGACAAGCTTAAAGAAATTAACCTCAGGATAGAAGAAAATCCTCGCCCGACATACATCAGTTTATTATTGAATGAAGAAGAAACCAATGACTTAGTTAGGCTATTAATTGAGTTTAAAGACTATTTTGCATGGAGCTATGAGGGTCTAACACTTACCTATCAAGCAAGCTCCTAGATGCATGTGATTAGAAATTGAACAATAGGTCAGTTCTGAAGTGGAGAAACTAGTCGATGTTGGTTTCATCGGGGAAGAAAAACACCCTACCTGGTTAAGAAGAAGAATGGCCAAATTTGCGTATGCATCAATTTCAAGGACTTAAACAAGGCATGCCCTAAGGAAGAGTTTCCTCTTCTTATACTATAGTTAATGGTGGATATTGCCTCATCTCATGCAGTATTCTCCATAATGGATGAGTCATCTGGCTATAACCAAATCAAGATGGCCCCCGAGGATGAAAGAAACACTACTTTTTGAACCCTGATCGGAATCTATTGTTATAAGGCCATGCCTTTGGGCCTTAAAAATGCTGGTGCTACATACCAATGGGCCATGACTTAGATCTTCGATGAACTCATTCATCATCAGGTTGAGTGTTATGTTGATGATCTAGTAATCAAGAGAAAAGAAAAGGAAGACCATCTCTTTGACTTAAGAGTAGTTTTCTAACAGTTAAGCCAATATAACCTCAAAATAAACCCCTTGAAGTGTGCATTCGGAGTAGCTTCAGAGAAGTTCCTTGGGTTTGTTGTCCGACGCCAGGGAATAGAGATAGATCCAAAAAAGATTAAAGCTATCTTAGAAATGACACCCCCTAAAAGTCTAACTCAATTCAGATCGTTCCAAGGGCGGTTGGCATATCTAAGATGCTTTATCTCCAACCTATCGGAGAGATGCAAGCCAATTTTAGCACTTATCAAAAATGATGCCAAGTTCAAGTGGGATGATAAGTGCATGCATGCCTTCGAAGATATCAAGTAATATTTGGTGAAGCTATCAGTTCTAGCAGCTCCTATCCCAGCAAGCCACTCATCCTCTACGCTATTGCATTAGACGACTCCCTCAGTGCTTTGTTGGCCCAAGCCAATAATGAAGGGAAGGAGAATGCCCTTTACTACCTCAGCCATCGTTTGATCCCCTGCTGAAGCAAACTAACCACCTATTGAAAAATATTTCCTAGCTTTAATCTTTGCATTCCAAAAGCGCGACACTACATGCTTTCTCATAAGGTGAACTTGATTTCTAGAATCAATCCACAGCAGTATCTCATGACACGGCCAACGCTATCTGGACTATTATCATGTTGGTCCATAATTCTCTCACTATTTGATATCATATTTGTACCCCTTTGTGCGTAAAAGAATAAGCACTAGCGAATTTCTTAACAGCACACCAGTTTTGTTGATTCTCGCTTAGTGATGATCTCCCTGACGAACAAATCATGAACTTAGGAGATGTTGACAATCATCATTGGGAGATTATGGTGAAAAATATTTCCACCTTCATCTATCCTTTTGAAGAGGGTAAATGAAAATAGAAATATATACCTTTAGTGGGACACCACGTAGATCCGCAGATGTTCTTATTAGGGTGATCGGGTATGACATTGAGAAAAGGTGTACTCTCTCGAGAGATAGAAGTCACCACCCTATAATGGACCTAATCACCCCAATGAGACTCCTAAGGACTATGGGTCTTTGAAATGTACTAGAGATTCTTCCCCTACTTTACATGAAAAAGTAAAGCAAGGTTTATTTTAAACCAGTTCACTAAGTTCCCTATAGGGCAAGCCCCCATAGTTAATTATATCCTAAGGAACAGGATTCCTTAGGAATACTCTTGATTAAGGTAAATGATTGTTGTCTCCAAAGATTTTGAAAGGGTAGGACTATCAATCAATTGGTTTATTTTTAGAAAGTCAAGTGGGATCGATCAAGGAGGAGTTCTTGTCAAGCCAAATGAAAATAAGTAGGGGACTTAAGATACTTGAAGCCTAGTAAGCATCCCAAACTACCCGATGGTTGGGCTTTACATTTTTGAAATTGAATTAATTTATTTGAGTTGAATTTTTATTAGAAATGTAGGGCTTACAATTCCATAGTACATGGTTATGGAAACACCTAAGAGGTGAGAATTTATACTCATAACCTACAAAGAGAAGTAGCAACCCCTGAACCTAAATCTTGGGAGCTTTGGCGAGGGCCAAAAGAATGACCTAAATTTAAGGCAAAATTGGGTATTCAATTTACTTCCACAAGAGAGGATAAACCACCCGACTGTTGGACTTACAACTATCTGGGGGTAGTTGCCAACTAACTCCTCTTACGATTTTAAATACATGTAGGCAAGTCAAATGCTTTTATAAGATAGCTAAGCTGTTGTTTATTTAGAAAGAGACTAAGTCCTTAAACACACTCCTTAAAATACTAGATCATGTAGGGCATGCTTTAATGATTTAAATATAATGCAAATTTTATTACATTTTATTTTTATTTTGGACAATCAATTTCACACAAGCTTTAGGATTTATATGCCTAATGCATGAGAAATTAGATTATGGGCCAAAATCAGCAAGATAAGAAGGTGTGTTTCCACCATGGCTCTCACAGGTCAAGCCAAGTTCTTTGGCAAAGGTGGTAGCTCTCTAATCAAGAGTGAAATAATATGATTTTTTTATGCATGATGTTAGAAAAGTAAGACAACATATAGCTAAGGAGTTGGTAATTCTTTTATCTTATTTTATAACCTAAGCTTTAGATGAGGTTATGGGTTATTTATTTTTAGTTTTGAGTTGATTAATTTTGTACAAGATTTATTTTTCTCTAAGAGCCTAATCATCATCCTGGCCAAACATTAAAGCAAGAAAGAAACTAGAAAAATATGTCATCTTAATGTGCAAGTTAAACAAACATCAATCAATTTATAAAATTAGCGCAAAAGAATAAAAGATCATTTGTGGTCAGGCCCCACCGAAAACCCAAAACAAATTAGGTTGTTTTGGCCATTTAGAGTTGCATGTGGTTTAGTTTTGGCCAAAGAGGGTAGTGGGGAAGTTTGCCATGTGCAAAACAAGGTGGAGGAAGGATTCCCACATGCTCATGTCCACGGGGGTGGTCAGTTTTAGCCCTAGATTGGGTTGGGCTGACCCAAACCCATTGGGCCATGTGCACCATGTCCATTAGTTACCATTTGGTCCACTAAGAGGATGCCAAGTGTCCATGAAAAGGAATTGGCCAAATTCCAAGTGGTTTTGATTTTAGGTATTGGGAAAGTTTGCCTAGCCTATAGCTTGAACCAACTCCTCACTTCCTTCCTTCAAGTCAAATTCCAAATCAAGTCTAAACCAACTCAAAATTCCAAATCAAATCAACATCAAAACTTAAATCAATTCCAACTTAATTGATTTTCTCAAACTTAAATCAATTCCAAGTGATTGAAGCTTATGATTGAAATCCAAATTCCAAAAATATTTCCTAAGTCCTTTGATTCCCTCTCATGGAATTAGCTCAAATCAAATCCAAATCAATTTAAATTCAAGGAATTTTCTCACAACCCATTTATATTCACATATATAAATGAAATATAAATTCAAATATCCAAAAATAAATTCAAAATTCAAATCCAAATAAAAAAAATCTTTCCTAAGTCACTTTGATTCTATCTCATGGACTTAGCCTAAATCAAATCCAAATCAATTCAAATTCAAGAAATTTTCTCATAACCCATTTATATTCGCAAATATAAATGAAATATAAATCAAATATCCAAAACTAAATTCAAAACTCAAATCCAAATTCAACCAAAATTCAACCTAAGCCTTTCAAGTCAAATTCTTGAACTTAGCCAAATTAATCTCAAATCAAGCTAATCCCTTGATTTTTCTTCATGATTCAATCAATCCTTCAATCATGAATCCGAACATAAACATAAACTTCAATCATCAAACCAAAACTAAATTCAAAAATTAAACCCAAGTCAAACTCATGTTCACCCTTTGAACTTGAAATTGTCAAATGAATCAAAACCCATTTGACTCCAAATCACTTGCAAATGGATTTATATTTCAATCATAAGTCCATATGTAAGTTCAACCTAACTTAAATCAAGCCTTGATCAAGCCAATTGACTCACTTAGGCTCACTTGACCCAAAGTGACCTAAAGTACACCTTATGAGCCAAATTCTAATCCTACCCAAATTGGATTGAACTAAGCTCACCTAAGCCTCACATTGTGAGCAACAATCATCATGAGATGATCAATCACTCAAATTGGGTCAAACCAAGTCAAACCTAAGGGTTGACCAAGTCAACACTTAGCCAAAATGAAACCTAAACTAGCCAAAAGCTACCATAGGCCAAATTGATTGAAACCATTGATTAAAACTAATTCATGATCAATGTTTGAACTTGACCAAGTCATCATTTGAGCCTAACCTAGCCCAATTGGCCACTTGACCCAACTTGACCTAAAACATCAAAATATGTCAAATCTTGATCTAAGCCTAATTGATTGCAACCAATGGGTCAAATTCATTCTAAACCACTTATTAAACTTGACCAAAGCCTTAATTGGCCAACTAGACCCAACCTGGCTCAATTGACCATGAACCCAACTTGACCTAAAATGTCAAATTGAGCCAAGATCAAATCAAACCAAAATTGATTGAAACCAAAGCTTGAAACATATTCCAAATGACTAACCAAACCTAAACCAACCCATGACCTTGCCTAATTAGGTCAAATAGGTCAAATTGGTCAACTTGACCTATTTGGCCTAAATGAAATCAAATGAACAAAATCAAATATCAACCAAATTGAACCAAACCAATGATGTCAACACATTTCAAATAGTCATATGAAGTTGACCCAACCCTTGGTTTGACCCAATTTGACCAATTAGTCAACTTGACCCATTTTGACCTAAATGGGTCAACATGAGCCAAATGACATCAAATCAACCCAAATTCTTTGAAATTTGTCCCAACCCAATTTCAAACTATTCTAAATCTGCCTAAAGTGAAATAAAATCCAAATGACCATTTTACCCCTAGGTCAAGGGGTAACCCATGGCTAATTCCACTTGGAATTTGGTCATATCCTCTTCATGGCCACTTGGCACCCTCTTAGTGGACCAAGTGGACACTAGTGAGTGTGGTGCACATGACCCAATGGGTTTGGGTCAGTCAAACCCAACCCAATGGCCAAACCGACTACCCACTTGGAAATGAGCACATGGGAATCACTCCTCCACCTCATTTAGTACATGGAAACTTCTCCACTCCCTCTGGCCAAACTAAACCACATGGCATCCAAAACGGCCTAACCAACTCAACCCATAGGATCAATTTGATCAAAATGGCAAAGCCATGCTTGGCCGTCCAATCCTTCTAGGGGGAGATATACTCCCCCTGATTTCATTTCATTCTCATTAACTCGCATTCGATTGAAGCATAGGAAACCAGAGCAAGCAATCCCAAGCTTCTCCAAGCCTCCTCTAGCTCTTTGCATTTCTCCATTTTTTAGTTTATTAAAATCAAAAACAAGGAAGGCAGCAGGGAATTCCATCTCACTCAATACTCAACTAGAGCTCAATTCCTCCTTCAAGCACCTTGAGGGGATCCAATCGAGCTCACCCAAGTCTTCATCCAAGCTTCCAAGGCATGGGAAAGGAGAGTTTGATCAAGGTCGCAAGCAATTGAAGCCCACTTTGGTCAATAGAAAGATCCACTCAACCTCAAGCCCTCAAATCTTCAATAGAGCTTCGTCTCCACTAGATGAAGCTACCTCGATGGTTGGGAGCACTGGTGATAGCCTCCAGTGAGGTATGGATCAAAACTGAGCTTGGGTGTAGGATTATTTGCTCCTTTTTGAAGGGAAGTTTCATCCCAAGAAAAATTAGCCATTGGATGTCTTTATTCTTGCTCTTAGATGGTGTGTGATCAATTTTAGCTCAATCCGAGCTCAATCGAAGCTCGCCATGGGACGGCCACCATCCCCCAGAAGCTGATGATCATGGACCATCCATCCGTATTTTGGATGGATGGTCCAATTAATCCAAGGATCCTTGATTTATCCCCAAAAAAATGCGACTGACCATCCAATCTTTGATTGGACGGTCAAGGAGAAAGCGCATAGCACCCACTGACGTGATATTGGATGTGATAACTTAAATAATCAATCTCATCGCACCATGTGGAAAGTATACGTCACGTCAGCAGTCCACTTGGCGCAGACGGGATTAGCTACATAATTAGCATTTTAATTAATTCTTAATGATAAAAACTTCAAAATTACATAACTAAATGTAGAAAAATCAAAGAATATAAAATAAAATACATTGTGAAGATAATTCAAAGGAGAATAATATAAAATTAAGTTTAATAGATTTTAAACAATAAAGTTTTTATAATTTGGGTTTTATTGGGAATGTAATTATGTTAATTACTCCCTAATCATTCCATGGATTAATTCCAAACTTCTTAGGTATGTTTAGTGGGATGACTTCTGCCTCCCCTAATTTTCTTAGAATTTATTAATGGTAATTGGTAATTTGATTCACTAATAACCCCTTAATTAATTAAATGCTTAATTATTAAATAGTGATAATTCATTAATTAAGTTTGTTAATTACCTTAGAAAGTGAATGGACTTAGGGAATGAGATTTCCAAATATTTTTTCCCTAAGTTTGTTTCATTTGGATAAAAATCTAATTAAGGTGCAAATTAATTAAATAAGTTTAATCATTTAATTAAATGGCTTAATTAATCAAAAATTTTAAAATCAAATCAATTTGAACTAAATCATTTCCTTCTTGGGTAGATGCTTAGGTGTTCAATAACCTAAGTAGCTTAAGGAAATCATATCTAACCCATATGTATGGGAAGGGTTATGAAAGTACTTAAATTAAACCCTTTAGCTTAATTAATCATTAATTGTGAGCCAAATGCATTAGACCCCTTTCTTTCTTAGGTTCATTATTGATTTAAATTCCTTGTGATTTTATGCCATACATTGGCTCATAATTATTTGGTTAAATATGTTTAAGTGGTGTAGGTAAGGGGTAATTAATGAACTTAATGAACACCTTAACCTAAGTAAAACATAAATCCACTTAAGGGTTCTAAAAAAAATTAAACTAAAATAACATACACATGTGGGAGATGTGTTAGGACCAGCAAACCTTCTCACATTTCCTAAAATTTAAATCAAACTCAAAACCAAATCAAAATTTTCTAAAATAAATTTTGATTCACTTTAAATAATCTTATTCCATGGGATTGTCTTTGGAATTAATTAGGGTGAGTAAAACCACATTCCTACATCACTTTATTTCTTTCCTAGCATGATAAATGTGTATGTCATATGAAAATCATGCATTCATGTCTTTTGAAAAATCAAATTAAAATGAAATGTTTCCTTTATGTCAACTTGCATATTTTGGCTAAAGGAAGAATATGAGTGGCTACTATCACTATTAAATTCCAAATTATTTAAAACCTATAAATCAAATATCACAACTGAAAGGTCTACTACTTATTATTATTTATGAGCTTGCATGTGAGTATAATATAAAGATGTACATTATGTGACTTTTTCTTCTCTTTTCTTAACATGAATTTGGATGGATTTGCAAAGTGTATAGTTCTCTTAAAAGAACACAACACTTGCTCATATCCTTTCCTATATGCTTCCATGTTATGAATTATGAAGGACTCTCATATTTACACATATAAATTGTATAACCAAAATAAATATCAAACAAAAATTCTTTGCATGACTCTTTTTACATTCATTTATTTTTGTACATGCACTTGTATTTAAGAAAAGTGGTATATAAGTCTGGACATCCTGGGGTTGCGAGGCTTTAATTAGCCCCAAGTAGGTTTTGCACCTTACACCCTTGGTATAGAACAATGGCGTCGTACTCACTTATATCTTTTATACATGTAAATGTGCATATAAATAATGAATAAAAGAGTCACTCTTTTCTACTTAACAGAATCATGTTTACATGAAACATTCCAAATTTTTGTAAGCAATATCTCTTAGCATTTATCATCAAGGTGTGCTAAACAATTCCATTTGCATGTATAGATATGCTTAGGATTTATTCATATATAAGTTACACATGTTGGAAAGGAATAAAGTGTTGTGTATTTTGTGATAGTAATTCACTTTACTTAATCTTAAAATGCCTTCCTCTTTGAATAGGTTTGTTTATAGTCTATCTAAACTTAGGATTAATTAAAACACATAATAAAACATTCAATAAATAAAAATCAATATTGAATCTACCTTAGAAATTACTTACGGTAGGGAGGAAAGAGAAGTCCTCTTCTCTTTTTCTCGTTGTACAACACTTAGTAATTAATTGTAGGTTCATTCAAACCCAAATCAAATCATAAAAATAAAATCAACCAAATCAACTAAATCACTTAAATGAAACCACCCTCTAAGTTGAACATTTTCACACTTAGAAAATTTTAACCTTAAAGCCTAACTAAGCATACCACACAAATATTATAAAGCACACACATTAGACTAAGCCTCCACTTCTTGCCTTAGGTTAGGGCAGTGCATGGTTTGATGATTTGCTTTTATTTTGAGATGTAATGTTTTAGTCTGGATGTTAGGGTATATGTGTAGATTGAATGGTAGGATGTTTTTAGTCTAATCATTATCTTCTACAGGGGATTGTGCTTAAGGGGTGTCGTAATAAAAATAATAAATACTTTTGTTGTGCAGGTTGCTTATACCCCTAAGCATAATCCAAAATAGGCTAGGTGGACTTGGTTACCTATGTTTGGGTGTTAAATCCAATTTATACATATACATACTTGGGATTATATGATTTGTTTAGCTAATCTTTGCTTTGCAGGTTTAGGTTAGATTTACTTTTCCTTTTTCATGAAAATTTTATAATTAGGATTTGGAATGATTATTATGGGGGATTAGGATGAACATTAGTCATAAGACTATATCTTATGTACCATGTGAAGCCTTTAGGGATCCACCTTTCAACCAAGCCAAAAGGTAGAAAGAAGAAAGAATAATGAAGAGTGAAGAAAGAACCAAAAGAAGAAAGAAGAAAGAAGAAATGAAGAATGAAGACACCCATAACAATGAATTCCTTCTTGATTGTAATTTATTCATTTATAACCCATGTTATATAAGGGTAGAGCTCGACTACCCACATTTTTCTTTTCGGGTTTGTGTGGTGGAGCCCGACCACAAAAGGCCTCTTATTCTTTTTTGCTAGTTTTATAAATTATTTGATGTTTGTTAGCTTGTGCATTAAGATGGCATATTTTTCTAGTTTCTTCCTTGCTTTGATGTATGGCCCAGATGATGATTAGGCTCTTAGGAAAATAAATTTTCTATCCAACTAATCAATTCAAACTAAAAATTAATAACTCATAACCTCACTTAAAGCCTAAGTTATAAATCCATATAAAAGAATTAGCAACCCCTTAGCTGGATGTTGTATTTTCTTTCTCACATCATGCATAAAAGCATCTTATTTCACTCTTGATTTGGAGGGCTTCCACTCGTGCTAGTGAACTTGGCTTGACCTTTGAGAGCCATAATAAAAACTCACCTCTTTTCTTATTGATTTTGACCCATAATCTAATTTCTCATGCATTCGGCATATGATTCCTAAAGCCTGTGTCAAATTAATTGCCCAAAATAAAAATAAAATGTAACAAAATTTGCATTAGATTTAAGTCATTAAATCATGCCCTACATGATCTAGTCTCTTAGGGAGTGTGTTTAAGGACTTAGTCTCTTTCTAAATAAACAACAGCTTAGCTATATTGCAAAAGCATAAGACTTGCCTACATGTATTTAAAACTATAGGAGGAGTTAGTTGGAAGCCACCCCTAGGCGGTTGTCAGTCCAAACAGTCTGGTGGTTTATCCTCTCTTGTGGAGGTAAACTAAATACACATTTTTGTCTTAGATTTAGGTCATGCTCTAGCCCTCGCCAAAGCTCCCTAGATTTAGGTTCAGAGATTGCTTCTCCCCTTTGTGCGCTACAAGCATAAATCCTCACCTCTTAGGCATTTCCATGATCTTATGTCATGGAATTATAAACCCTAGATTTCTAATAAAAATTCAACTCAAACAAATAAATCATTTTCAAAATTATAAAACCCAACCATAGGATAGTTTGGGATGCTCGCTAAGTTTTCTAGCATCGTGAGCATCCCCTACTTATCTTCCTTTGGCTTTGATAATAACTTCCTCCTCTTGATCAATCCCACTTGATCTTCTAAAAATAAATCAATTGATTGATAGTCCTATCTTAGAAATCATTGGAGACAATGATCATTTACCTTAATCAAGAGTATTCTTAAAGAATCTTGTTCCTTAGGATGTAATTAACTATGGGGGCTTGCCTCCATAAGGAACTTAATGAACCCAATTTAAAATAAACCCTACTTTGCTTTTCCATGTAAAGTAGAAGAATCTCTGATACATTTCGAAGACCCATAGTCCGTAGCAGTCCTTATTGAGGTGATTAGGTCCATTGTAGGGTGGTACTTCTATCTTTTGAGATAGTACACATTTCCTTAATATCATACCCGATCACCCTAATAAGAACATCTGCGAACCAACGTGGTGTCCCAACAAGGCATATATTTTGGTTTTCACTTATCCTTTTCAAAAGGATATATGAAGGTGGGAATATTTCACCATAGATTTTTCTAGCGACTCCGCTGGGGATGGTTCCTCTCTCCATCTTTGAAAAATGATTGTTGTCTCCATCGAATAGTGGTTTATACTTTGTAAATCCAAGACTATCTTTTCTGGCACTTAGTTTATTTCATTCTTAAGCTAGCCAACATCCTTTAGTTTTAGGACCTCACTGTGTCTTAAAACCTATTGGTTCCCCAATAGGTGAAAATAAAAATTTAATGAAAAATAAATAACTAAAGACTTCCTTCTTACCATTTCTATGGTAAGGTAAGGTTCATTCCAAATAAAAAAAAAATTATATATCCTTGATGAAAACATCAATTTCCAAAAAAAACACTTTTTCAAAATGTACATAATAAAAAAGTTTGCACAAAAATTTTCCTAAATCACCCTCATCTAACAATCTTCATGATTGTTATATGTTGGATCATCCCAAAAATAAAATCTAACAATCATATTTTCCAAAAGCACAAATGAATATCTTCACTCAATTCATTTTGATGAATATTTCCTTTTTAAAAATAAAATCCATGATCATCCTTTTCAAAAAGCACAAGTGAACTTCCTCATTTAATTTATTGAATAAGGATTTCACTTTCCCAAAATAAAATCAACAATCATATTTTCCAAAAGCACAAATGAATATCCTTATTCAATATACCCAAATTTATTGAATGAATATTTCATTTCCAAATAAAATCACATCACAAAATTGAAACTCCATTTCAATATATCTTACATATGTTGAAGTTGGAGTTTCTTCCTTTTCAATTTCAAGTTTGAAGATAAGCCTCTTCATTCCATATGTCCAAACTTTTGGATGAAGGCTTCATCTTCAAACAAATCACACCATTTGAAACTCTCAACACATTCCATATGTGTTGTTAAATTTCCATCTTTCAAAAAAGCAATAAATCACACACAAAAATTTCATCTTTGAAAAATAAAACATAATTGACTCCTATTTGACATACCTAAATTTGCCAAGTAAGAGTTTCATTTTTCAAAATAAATTAGGATTCTTTATTTAGCATACCTAAATTTTCTAAGTAAAAGATCCTCTTTTCAAAAGTCAAAATCAAAAATCAAACATATTAGGATTCTTTATTTAGCATACCCGAATTTACTAAGTGAAGATACTCTTTTCAAAATTTCAAAAAGAAATCAAACACTTTGGATTCTTCATTTAGCATACCCAAATTTGCTAAGTGAAGATCCACTTTTCAAAATCAAAATCACAAAAACATGAAACACATTTGGATTTCCTTAGCATACTTAAATTTGCTAAGAATCCCCTTTTCAAAATCATAAAAATAAAAACACATTTGGATTTCTTTAGCATACCTAAATTTTCTAAGAATCATGTTTCAAAATCAAAACAAACAACATTTGGATCTTTTATTTAGCATACTCAAATTTACTAAGTGAGGATCCACTTTTCAAAATCAAAATCATCAAAACAAAACACACAAGGATTTCTTTAGCATACTTAAATTTGTTAAAAATCCTTTTTTCAAAAATCATCATAAATAAAATACATTTGAATCCTTTACTTAGCATACCTAAATTTGCTAAGTAGAGATCCTATTTTCAAAAATAACAAAACACTTGGCTTCTTCATTTAGCATACTCAAATTTGCTATGTAAAGATTCCATTTTCAATGTCACACATGATTCAAAAATAAGCAAACAAAAGAAGAAATTGTTTTCAAACACCTCACCTAGCATACTCAGATTTGCTAAGTGAGTAAATTCCAAAAATTCTAAATCAAAACAAAATCAATTGACCCTTTACTTTAACATACTCAAATTTGTTAAATGAAGGGTCATCAAACTCAAAAATCAAAATTCAATTATAAACCTATGGAAGCATCAATCTCTTTAGAAATATTTAAACCATTTTCAACATACACAAATTTATTGAAAGTGGATTCTACATTCAAAAATCTCTTTTCCAATCAATTCCAAAATCTCTCTTATAAATTCATTTGAGCCTCACTTAACACTTTTAAGTTGTTAAGTGTGGGTTCAAATTCTAAGTCAAAATTCAAAAATTAATGAAACAGAAATCTGATTCAAACTTATTTTTCAACATTGCATACTTTCAATCGTCAAATTCGGTCAAATGGCAAAAAATATGTCTTTGCATTTCCTCATGGGATGGATTTGGCCTTGGATCAGCCATCCTCCCACGATCTAACTATGCCCACCTCATCCACTTTGGCCGAGGCTTTGAGGGGGCCAGGATCATATGTGAGGGGACCACCTTCACCATAGTCAGCAGGAGTGTGGTGACTGGGCAGAAGCAAATCATCCAGGTTGAGTTATCATCTGATTCAGAGATGCCTTCACTGAAGAGGAAGGTTGTGGCAGTTCCCATAGTAGGGTGGCACTGCACTGATTGTTATGCTACCCCAAGACGGGCACCCACTCATGGCACCTTACAAGGGGAAGGCTCCCTAATTCCTGGGATTGTCCCCTACCTTGGTGAGTCTAGTCCATACCGCCACCTACGACTCAAAATAAGAACCACATGATCAAGCGATAGCACACTCACAAAGAGAGGGACTTGGAGCCAATTTCTCAGGCTTCCATGGAGGAGTCACCTAGGGTAGTGTTTCCTCTCATTACAGAGAATAGGTTTCACTCCCTCTCTGGATCTGATAGAGAGGATGTTAAGAGGATTTCTGCTTCACCTCCGCCTACAGTGTAGTTTTAGGCTCCTATTAGTGAGAGGAGGAGGTCGTACGCCTTGAGGTCCTTCTGCTGGTTGGTGAAGCGGACGATGAGTCCGGGGCTCAATTTGATTTGAGGTCTTATTCCATAGTGTGGGAAGATCGGAGAGAGGGCTAGAGGCCCATACATATGTTACTAGGAGGAGAGAGGTAGAAGCAGTGCAGTGACCTCCACACTTGTGGACTTTCTCGATCGACGCACTACCCACATCAATAATATCTTATTGATGGGACTACCCATCACAGGAGAGGAGCTCCTATTCAGAGAGAGTCGGTGGTGCCTCCACCACACCACTCTGCCCCACATCCACAATCTTCTATCCAAGTCCCATCATCCACTATTCCAGGAAAGGCCATGAAGGCCGCATCCAAGGAGAAGAGAACCCCACTGGTGATCCGACTACGGCCAAGAGAGCCCGTTCCATCTACACCACCTACTATGGTGAGGCCGAGCTCTCCTGGTCGACCTTCTACCCCAAGTGTGGTGAGGAAGGAATGGCAATCTCGAAGTATCATAGTCATCCCATCACCTCCACCACCTCAGTAAGGTATGGAGATTACAGCAATAGAGGGAGGAGGAGACAGTTTAGTCATCCCCATGGCTATAGATCCTCCCGAGTACCACTCATCCAAAGGATAGAAGGAGCATCTTTCTAGCGCATAGCCTCATCTCTCCAAAAGGGATGTGATGCATTTTGTTCATGACAGTGATCATGCTACCAATCAGCCTCGATCTTTTGTACATATTTAGTAAGGTCGATCCCTAGATGGCATTGTGGCTCAGTATCTAGTGGAGAAGAATGAGAACTTAGGATATGCCTGGTCTGATTTAGAGGATGAAAAGGTCAGTTTCGATCCTAATGAGGATGATCTGCTAGAGGATTCAACGAGAGTTCACATGGTATATACCAGGGGTTCTCTTCTACTTGATCAGCAGACTTTGGAAGGTGATGTGGTCGAGCAGAAAAACACAGCCTACTCGACCCAACACCTCAGTCAGCAATTAAAACAAAAGGATGAACAAATAGATATGATGAAAGAGCTCTTTTGAAGAGTTTTAACTTGCAAATCCCCAAAACACATCCTACCATAGTAGAGACTAGTCAGCCAGAGTTGTTACATGTCTTAGATCCAGCCAAGACTTTACCTCTAGTAGAGCAAGGCAGCACCAGCTTGTATATGAAGGTAGTGGATAGTACCTCCATATAGAAAAAGGACATCAAAATCATGGTTGAGAAGAAGAGAGAAGCATTGCCCAGGAGGATCATCGGTTCCAAAGGGTAGACCCTACCTAGAGGAATTTGATGCCATCTAGTATCATAAGGGTTCTGTGCCACCTTTTTTCAAGAGCTTTGATGAAAGTGGAAACCTGGGGTAGCACATAGTACATTTCAGGGCCAGTTATTGCAACACCAGTGGTAGTGATGCTCTCCTATTATGACTTTTTGTCAGTAGATTAGCAGGCATAGCCTTTGATTGGTACGCTAAACTCCCCAACAGTTTAGTGAAGACTTTTGTTGAGTTGAAGCAACTCTTCATTAAGAGGTTTGCTGGAGCTTAGCAAAGAGTGACTGTAGGCGATCTTGTTGTGGCTCAATAACACCATAGTGAGTCCCTCATTGATTACATTCTTAGATGGCATAATTTGAGTATGAGATGAGAATCGTAGTTGCCTAAACAACATACCGTTAAAATTTTACTTAAGAATATTCATGGCATGGTCGCCTTCATACTCAAAGATTTCACTATCAAAATATTTGAGAAACTAATCAACAAGGTGGCTAGCTTACAAGGAGAAGCCAAATAATTATCTTTCTGATCAATCAAGCCAAGCTACAGAAAGCTTATGAAAACTAGGAGCAGTGATAATAGTAGACAAGAGGAAGTAGCCAGCCAAAGAGTAGTATGAGAGACCTCGTGCTCCGCAGCCATCACTTCCACCTCCTCTACCACCATCGAGGTCATCCTACCAGCAGCCACAGCCTCCATGGCCTTCACCTCCCTCCTAGCCATATCCATAGCGTACACATACACCAGTAGTGCCTATCCACCTACTCTTATAGATAAATTAAATAAATCGTATTCATTTAAGAGAGAGGTAATTAGGAAAATATTTAAGAATCTCCTAAAGAAGCTTGATTTCCAGCTACCCGAACCTAGAAGGCCGGAGGAAGTGGGCAAAAGCAATGATCCTAACTTTTGCCCCTACCACCACATGCTAGGTCATGTTTTGGAGGATTACTTTACATTCAAGGGCTGGCTTGAACATAGCTTCAAGACATGCACCACAGTTATCCCAAAGGAATGCCTTATGGAACAACCATCTAGTTCCATTAGGATAATCCTTAGGGATACTTGCAATCCTTTCAAAATCAAAGAAGGTTGGTATATCTCCTTATCCCGTACCTCTAAGAAGATTGTATCCAAAATCAAGAAACTTTCCTTCCAGATGTCTGAGATAGCTCAAACCTCCAACATCAAGGAAGGTTTGCAAGTTTTCAGAGCCAACTTAGGTAAAGGGGGAGCTCAATAATAACAATAGTAGCAACAGCCCATGCTAGCCTGGGATAGCCAAGTAACGCAACCATCGACCGAGTCCTACCTCCAGTCCACCGTTGCAACTACTACTTCAGCCAGCACCTCTACTTCAGCTAGTTCTTCCTTTAGTAGATATTGTGTATCAGTGGATGAGGGCATCAAATCCCTCACCCCACTTAATTTTTTAGACTTCTACTGTACCTCCTTCAAAATATAAGAAATCAAGGAATAAAGCTAATTTTAATTATATCTATATCACTTCTGATGGGTTGCCTAACTCTACTCTTGTTGAAAACTCTCCAAGTCTAAACAATAATTATAACAACTCTAATCTTTCTCTTTCTGATTCAGAGTTGGATTTTCCTTCTCTGAATACTATGGGTTCACCTCTTGAGATAGACTTGGATCCAATTTTGAGGGTCCCATAGGAGAAGCTATAGGTGATCGACGGGCAAAACCTTCCACTAACTTGCCACAAGAGATCACCGAAGTCAACCTCTGTAGTGGCAAAGTTCTACCTCCTAGGGCAGCACCTCAATATAGAAGAAAATGAGTCATTGGTGGGATGAGAAGCCCTCCACAGGATGCTCCACCCTTGGATATGCTTGATGAGGATCAGTGGATTACAATGTTCTCTCTCACCTAAGAAAGTCATCTAAGTTAAGCATATATGATGCCCTTGTCTTATCCAAAGAGATGAGGGAGTCATTAATCAAGGCTCTCCTTGATTCTAAAATATGCTTAGCTCAGTAGACCTCTATTGGAGAGGAGGCACATTATTCTAGAGAAGCCCAGGGGATCACCTTCACAGATGAAGACCTTCTTCTAGGGGACATGGAGCACAATCGTCCCCTCTACATTACATTGGACATGGGCAGATTCAGACATTCCAGGATTCTTGTTGATCTAGGTGCATCGGTCAACATTATGAGTCTAAAGACTCTTGCCTACTTGAGGATCGACATCTCCACACTCCAAGGAGATCGAATGATGTTAAGAGGCTTTAAGTTCCATAGTGTTACCTTTGGAGATAGGTGAATGGAAGATTGAAGCCAAGTTCTACATAATTGATTCAAATACTTCATTCACTGCTTTGCTCGATAGGCCTTGGATACATCAGAATAAGATGATTCCATTCTCCCTCCATCAGTGCATCAAGTTCAGAAAGGATGGAATTGAGTACTGTGTTAAAGGTGATGAAACACCATTTTTAGTCAAAGAGGTTGAGATATATGATGATGCGACCTACTATCTTCCTCAAAATACCTTTCCTCATGAATTTGATCAAAATTCAAAGGAAAAAAAAGAAAAAGAAGCAAAAGAAAAAGAAAGAGAAAAGAAAAATGAAAGTTCAAGAGAACGAGAAAAGGATCTTAAGGAAGAAGTAGAGCTGCATATCACATTCCACCCACAGTTCATTCCATCATATGGATACATGGGTAGCATGACCCAACCTCCACCGAGAGAGGTAGAAAAGTTCCAGAGGTGGAAGACTCGTGATTGCCACCAACAAGGGTTATGTTCCATTCATAGAGTACCCTACTATTCACATAGACTTGGAATCCAACCTGAGGATGAGTCTCATGTGATTAGTATACCAGCCAACCCCTCTGAGTGAGTTTCATTAGAGGTGACACTCAAGTGGGACAATGATGAAGACCAGACCTCCTAATAAAGCACGAATGTATTCGAATCAAATTTATGTGAAACTATCAGACAGTAGCTAGGAACCTTAGTTCTAACCTCACTCTTATTTTAAAAGCTGAAGGTTTAGTAGTTAAGGAAGACCCTAAGTCTTCCATTGATGTGAAGCCGAAGAGATTCATATTGGGATCATCATCCTCAAGTCCTGAAGTTAATGTAGAACTTGAGGATAATTCATATAAAGAATTAATGGAATTGCCTTTTGATTGGTACTCGTCTTGTGTTCTTAATCTTACAAAGAAAGGTTTGATTCCTTATACATGGTCTAAGCACAGGTCAGAATACTTCGAAAAGCTATGGAACAATAGAGGTAGGGAAGCACAATCAAGATCAAGTAGGGTTCGGTATAGTGAGTCCAGTCGATGACGATGATTATTGTTTAGTTATCACCAATCATCTGGAGTCTGATAGGTTCTTCTTCAACCACACTAACTCCTATAAGGATGTGTGTTTAGAAACTTCAGATGATCCAGATGATCTCCAAATCAAAGATGCACCCAAAATTTGAAGAGGAGATCCATTCAACAATCGACAAGCTTAACGAAATTAACCTTGGGATGGAAGAAAATCCACGCCCGACATACATCAGTTCATTATTGAATGAAGAAGAAACTAATGACTTAGTTAGGCTATTGATTGAGTTTAAGGACTGCTTTGCATGGAGCTATGAAGAAATGCCCGGATTATCTTCTGAAATAGGTCCACAAACTAGCAATAGATCCTAGTGCTAACCCTATCAAGCAAGCTCCTAGACGCATGTGATTAGAAATCAAACAATAGGTCATTTCTGAAGTCAAGAAACTAATCAATGCTGGTTTCATCAGAGAAGAAAAATACCCTACCTGGTTAGCCAGTGTCATCCCAGTTAAGAAGAAGAATGGACAAATTCGTGTATGCATCGATTTCAAGGACTTAAGGCATGCCCTAAGGATGAGTTTCCTCTTCCTATACCACAATTAATGGTGGACATCGCCTCATCTCATGTAGTATTCTCCTTTATGGATGGGTCATCTGGCTATGACCAAATCAAGATGGCCCCTGAGGATGAAAGAAACAGCTTTTTGAACCTCAATCAGAATCTATTGTTATAAGGTCATGCCTTTTAGCCTTAAAAATGCTAGTACCACATACCAATGGGCCATGACTTAGATCTACAACAAACTCATCCATCATCAGGTTGAGTGCTATGTTGATGATCTCGTAGTCAAAAGCAAAGAAAAGGAAAACCATCTCTTTGACTTGAGAGTAGTTTTCGAACGGTTAAGATAATACAACCTCAAAATGAATCCCCTGAACTGTACATTCAAAGTAACTTTAGGGAAATTCTCTGGGTTTATTATCTAACATCGGGGAATAGAGATAGATCCAGAAAAGATCAAAGCTATCTTAGAAATGAAACTCCCTAAAAGTATAACTCAACTCAGATCTTTTCAAGGGTAGTTTGTATCTAAGGTGCTTTATCTCCAACCTATCGGGGAGATGCAAGCCATTTTTAGCACTCATCAAAAAGGATGCCAAGTTCAAGTGGGATGATAAGTGTCAGCATGCCTTCGAAGATGTCAAGCAGTATTTGGTGAAGCTGGAAGTTCTAGCACTCTATCCCGTAGCCACATCATCTACACTGCTGCATTGGATGACTCTCTTGATGCTTTGTTGGCCCAAGCCAATGACAAAGTGAAGGAGAATGCTCTCTACTACCTCAACCGTTGTCTAATCCTTTCTGAAGTGAACTACCCACTTATTGAGAAACATTACTTAGCTTTAATCTTTGCATCCCAAAAGTTACAACATTACATGCTTTCTCACAAGGTAAACTTAATTTTTAGAATCAATCCATTGTAGTATCATGACACGACCAACGTTATATGGATGTTTAGCATGTTGGTCCATGATTCTCTCGCATTTCAATTTCACATCTATACCCCTGTGCGGTGAAAGGACAAGCACTATTGGATTTCTTAGCAGAACACCCACTTCTGCTGACTCTCCGCTTAGTGACGATCTCCCTGATGAATAAATCATGAACTTAGGGAAGGTTGACAATCACCATTGGGAGATGTATTTTGATGGTGCGGCTTCCTTTCATAATGGAGAAGCACCACGATCTACTCTTCTAGGAAAGGTAGGGGTGGGAATAGTTTTCTTAACTCCATACCGCATTGTGATTAGATTCTCATACTATCTCTCTAATCCATGCACCAACAACAAAGCTGAGTAGGAGGCTTTGATTATCTGTCTGGAGTTAGCCATCATAGTGTGTGGCAAAAGCATCAACATCTACAAAGATTCTCGACTGGTCATCAACCAAATTGTCAGGTCCTACAAGGTTCTAAAGCCTAAGCTTCATCACTACCATGAGTATACCATGAAGATGTTGGCCCAAATCCCTGAGGTCACCATCTACAAGGTCCCTCAAGGTGCAGTAGCAGATGCTTTGTCCAAACTTACCAAGGAACTAGCATGTCCGGAAGATGAGTCCATTCTAATAAGGGTCCAAAAAAGACAAGTCATATCCCTTATTGATGTTGAACTTATTTAGAGACTTTCTCTTGAAGAGGAGGTTGTCGTTGCCAAATAGGATGAGGAGTTGGATTAGAGGCAACCATTCATAGATTACTTGAATGCCGACAAACTATGTCAAGAGAAGTCACGAGCCCATTAGGTGAAATAGAGAGCTCTCTCCTATGCTCTCATGGATGGTACATTGTATCGATGGTCTTTTGATCAAATGTGGTTACGTTATTTGGATAAGCACAAAGTAGGATCGTGATCGAGGTACATTCGGTCTATGTGGAGCACATCAATCTGGTCCAAAGATGAAAGCAAACATCAAGAGACTAGGATACTACTAGCCTTCGATAATTACAGACTACATGAACGTGGCTAGAAGATGCCATCAGTGTCAGGTACATGGAGTGGTCTTACATCAACCACCCAACATTCTACATCCTACTTGGACCTCATGGACATTTGAGTGTTGGGGTACTGACATTATGGATCCTATTGATCCTCCTTCTTGTAAGCACTGGTTCATCTTAGCTGCCACCGACTACTTTTCCAAGTGGGCGTAAACAATCCCACTCAAAGAGGTCACAAATCAGCATGTGCTTCAGTTTTTCATTAACCATATCGTATATAGGTTCGGGGTGCCTTGACAAATTATATTCGATAATGGTACTGCATTCAAAAGCACGAAGATCAACAACTTCACCAGAAGACACGGTATAGATTGGAGATACTCCACCATCTACTACCCCATAACAAATGGCCTAGCAGAAGCATTCAATAATACTCTCATCCAGAAACTAAAGAAGATGCTCAATGACAACAAGCGATAGTGGCATGAGCAGTTGGTTGAAGCATGTGGGCATACCGCACCACATACAGAACTCCAACTCAATCTACCCCGTTCTCTTTAGTCTATGGGTTTGAAGCCGTCCTACCTTTAGAAGTTCAACTCCCATCACTAAAGATAGCATTGGATAGCAAAATCACTACATAACAGAATGCAAAGTTACGGTTAGAAGAGCTCCAAGGTTTGGAGGAGAGACGCCTATGGTCATTCCAGAACCTCGAGTTATACAAAGCCAAAATGATTCAAGCTCATAACAAGCTGGTCCACCCTAGGTCTTTTCAAGTAGAAAAACTTGTATTAGTCCTATGAGACCAATTATTGCCCGTCGAAAGATGGGAGGCAAGTTGAACCCACTTGGGAAGGCCCCTATGTCATAGAGAAAGCCTACCAAGGAGGATCTTATCAGCTTATTGATTGTAAAGGGGAACACCTCATGCTTCCAATTAATGGGCTCTATTTGAAAAAATATTACCCATAAAAATTTGTTCAAAAATAATAATCATCAAAATAATAAAATTTCATTCCAATTGTTCAAAATCTTATCTTCATTCAAAGTGTTATCTGCTTGTCTTGTGAATCCACCATGACGTGTTTAGGATAGTTGTAAGAGAACCCAAGGGGCATCCTATCCCTCTTTCACAATACAAACACAATCAAACACAATTCCATGGTGCTACTATAATAGGTGTGAGAGAACCCAAGAGGCATCATATTTTGACTAACACTACTAAGGTGGGTGTAAGAGTACCCAAGTGGCATCCTTTCTTGGTGGGATTTCAACTCATGGCATCATTTCATTAAATTCTCCAAGCGTGTTTAGAATAGGTATGAGAGAACCCAAGAGGCAACTTATTCCCTTTAACATAAGCACAAAAACAAACACAAATCTTTTATCTCAGGTTATTTTGATGTGGGAGAAAGCCCCTTGTTGCACTCATTCATTAGTTGCTCTAGGTCGAGTTGACATACTACCTTGCTAGTCTATCACCCTAGTGGTCACTCGTTAGGCGGCTGTGAGTCCTTGCACTTTCTTTCTAACTTGACTATTGTAAACCAATGAGCGCCTTGTTAGTTTGGTAGACTTCATTGCACGGCTAGTAAACTACCTCATGTTGACTTTATTTAAGAAAATGTGAGTCCCCGAGCTTTCTTCTTGAAATAGCCATCATCATGTACATTAGGTATATATTTGAGGATAAGTCCCCTGAGGCCCCTTTCCTCTTGACTACTTTTGAGTTGATATAAGTCCCCAATGGCATTCACCAAGAGTCGCCCTAGTAATAAATGTCATCAAGACGACTATCCCAAATTAGTTCCATAATGGGAGGATGTGAGTCCCCTTTCTTCCTAGTCGATTGCAAACCCAGCCTTAGGTTGGTTGATGTTCTGCTATGTCAACGACTCACCCAGGGATACACCACTCTTGGTAGATAAGTGTCCCCGCACTTTCTCCTTGAATTTGCCACCAAATACCAATGCAAATTATCCTCTCGAGGGTGTTGGATCAAGCCCTTAGCGGCCCCATCCCCTATGAGCACTCTATTTGGATCACATCCTCTGTGACCCCATTTCTACACTACCCAGGTTACTCTTGGATTGGACAGTCCCCCTTTCCTAGTAGCCACCCTTATGGTTGGAGAATGTTAGGATGATGATTCTCCTTGTTAAATCTAAGATAAGTCTAGGCTGATATAAGGTCATTCTTATTATGATCCCTCGCAAATCAACAGGGTCCATAATAAATAAACAAAATAAATCAATTCGCTTGTGGATTAGGAATTCAAGCCACCAAAGGGCCCCTTTTCCCAAGGCATCCTATCTTTATAGCAGTGTCAGCTGAACTCTCTATAGGAATCTACACGAGTTGAGATATGTCCCTGTCAAGACTCTTTGTAATCACCCTTAAGTCAAGTTCAATCTGTTTGCCATAAACAAGTTACCCCGGTAGTCAGTCCGCTTTAGAAGATGTAGGTCTACTATGCATTCTTTCTAGCATGATTGTCATAAACTGACGGGCAACCTTAGGTCGAGTTGACATGTTACCTTATTAATTTGTCACTCCAGTGGTCTTTTGTAATGGAAGATGTGAGTCCCCGAGCTTTCTTCCTTGAATCAATTGCTGCAAATCGAAAGGCACCCCTTTGGTTGGATAGTTCTCCCCTCAGTCGGGAAGCTACTCTCTTTGGATTGGTAAATCTGAGTGAGATCAAGGCCACCATGGCCCCTACTCAGTGTAGCCCATCACAAACTGATGGGATTCATCAAAAATAATTAAAAAAATGAAATTAATCTTGACTATCTTTTAGTTGATTTAAGTCCCCCAGCAGCATTCATTCAGTAGTCTGCCCTAAGTCAGGTTAACATGTTACATCGTTAATGTGTCACCCCAGTGGTTCCTTATTTTGGAAGATGTGAGTCCTCATTCTTTCTTCTTAAACTTGATCATTGCAAATCTAAAGACATCCCTTTGATTGGCTAGTTCTACTATGTGGTTAGTGGACTACGCCTTTGGATTGATAAATTTGAGCTAGATCAAGGCCGACACGGCTGAAACTCAGTACGGTCCATGGAAAACCAACAAGGTCCATATCAAAATCCAAAATTTAAAACAACAAAGATTAAATTCAACCTTCCTCCCTAGTGGAGTCAAATTAAACCAAACTAATTAAATCAATCTACTTCTCCTCAATGAGATGCAAGTCTTCTAGTTCCCTAGCAGATCCCGAATTCTAATCCCTCAGTGGGTTTTTCAACATGTTCCCCTCAACGGATGACTTGAATTTGCTCCTTCAGTGGATAGTTCACATCTTCATCCCCAAGTGGAACATTAAATCAACAAATCAAATCAATTTCTCCCCAGTGAGACTCAAATTGAATCAAACCTCTCATCCCCTAGTGGATGACTTCAACCTCTTTTCCCTAATGGAAAGTTCATATACTCAGTCCCTAGCGGATTCCTCCTTCACTCTCTTATGTCTTTGACATGAGCAGAGTCACATTATACTAAGCTTTTGATTCCTTCTACACCTCAGGATTAGGAGTAGATCAATCCTATTAGTGCTTGTGATTATTCGGTGTTGTTGATCATCTCGATCAATACCAATACGTGCGGTGTACCTTAGTCTTAAGATACTTCTAGTGATTAGGTGAACACTTAACCTAACCCTAGAGACTTAGAAGAGTTAGCCATAGGAATAGGTCATGCCTTACAGGTGTAAAAAAAATTTGTCTACCCTATATCTTGAACCAAATCCTCACTTACTTCTTTCAAGTCAAACTCCAAATTAAAATTAAACTCCAAACCCAACTCAACTTCAATTCCAAAATAAACATTAAATCAATTCTAATGGATTTTCTCAAATCATGAATCAATTCCAAATGATTGAAACCCATGATTGAATTCCAAATCTAAAAATCTTTCCTAAGTCACTTTGATTCCATCTTATGGACTTAGCTCAAATCAAATCCAAATCAATTCAAATTCAAGAAATTTTCTCATAGCCCATTTATATCCTCATTTATATTCACAAATATAAATGAAATATAAATTCAATCATCAAACCAAAACTAAATTCAAAACCCAAACTCAAATCTACCCTTAAAACCAACCTATGCTTTTTCAAGTCAAAATTAATGAACTTAGCCAAATCAAATTCAAATCAATCCAAACCCTTGGATTTTCTTCATGATTCAATCAATCCTTCAATCATGAATCCAAATATAAATATAAACTTCAATCATCAAACCAAAACTAAATTCAAAACTCAAACCCAAATCAAACTCATGTTCACCCTTGAACTTGAAATTATCAAGTGAATCAAAACTCATTTGACTACAAATCACTTGTAAATGGATTTATATTTCAATCATAAGTCCATATGTGAGTTCAACCAAACTTGAATCAAGCCTTGATAAATTCAATTGACCCACTTAGGCTCACTTGACCCAAAGTGACCTAAAATACCTTTTTGAGCCAAATTTTAATCCTACCCGAATTGGATTGAACTAAGCCCACCTAAACCTCATATTGTGAGAAACAATCATCATGAGATGATCAATCACTCAAATGGGGTCAAACCAAGTCAAACCTAAGGGTTGACTAAGTCAACACTTACCCAAAATGAAACTTAAACTAGCCAAAATCTATCATAGGCCAAATTGATTGAAATCATTGATCAAAATCAATTCATGATCAATGTTTAAACTTGACCAAGTCATCATTTGAGCCTAACCTAGACCAATTGGCCACTTGGCCCAAGTTGACCCAACTTGACCTAAAAAGTCAAAATGTGTCAAATCTTGATCTAAGTCAAATTGATTACAACCAATTGGTCAAATTCATTCTTGACCACTTGTTGAACTTGACCAAACCTCAATTGGCCAACTAGACCCAACCTAGCCTAATTGACCATGATCCCAACTTGACCTAAAAGGTCAAAATGAGCTAAAATCAAACCAAACCAAAAATTGATTGAAACCAAAGCTTGCAACATATTTCAAATGACCAACCAAACCTAAACCAACTCATGACCTAACCCAATTAAGTTAAATGGGTCAAATTGGTCAACTTGACCCATTTGACCTAAATGAAATCAAATGAACTAAAACCAAATATAAACCAAATTGAACCAAACCAATGATGCCAACACATTTCAAATGGTCATATGAACTGAACCCAACCCTTAGTTTAACCCAATTTGACCAATTGGTCAACTTGACCCAAGTTGACCCATTTTGACCTAAATGGGTCAACATGAGCCAAATGACATCAAATCAACTCCAAATTTTTTTGAAATTTAGACCAACCCAATTTCAAATCAAGGGGTAACCCATGGACAATTTCACTTAGAATTTGGTCATATCCTTTTCATGGCCACTTGGCACCCTCTTAGTGGACACTAGTGAGTGTGGCGCACATGACCCAATGGGTTTGGATCAGCCAAACCCAACTTAAGGCCAAAACTGACCCTCCACTTGAAAATTCTCCACATAGGATCACTCCTCCACTAATTTCAAGCACATGGGAGCTTCACTACTCCACTCCAAACCCAAAATTGAATCACATGGCATCCAAAATGGCCTAACCAGTTGACTCCATAGGATCAATTTGATCAAAATGGCATATGCAAGCTTGGCCGTACTATCCTTCTACGGGGAGATATACTCCACCTAATTTCATTTCATTTGCACTCACTCGCACTGGATTGAAGCATAGGAACTTAGAGGAAGCAATTCCAAGCTCCCCCAAGGTCTCCCAAGCTACTTTGATTTCTCCATTCTCAATTTTCTTAAGCCAAAAATAAGGGAGCTCAAGGAATTTTCCATCTCATTCAATTCTCCACTAGAACTCAATTCCTCCTTCAAGCACCTTGAGGGGACCCAATCGAGCTCACCTAAGTCTTCATCCAAGTTCTCAAGCCACGGGAAGAGGGTTTTAGACCAAAGCCGCAAGCCTAGTAGGAGGAGTTTGTCTAATTGAAGGATTTACTCAACCTCAAGCCCTCAAACTTTCAACAGGGCTTCGTCTCCACTAGACAAAGCTGCCTCGATGGTTGGGAGTGCCGGTGATAGCCTCCTGAGGTATGGATCAAAATAAGCCTAGGTGTAGATTTCTTTAGTCCTTTGTGAAAGAAAGTGTGATCTCAAGTAAAATCCATAGTTGGATGTCATGCTTCTTGCTCTTAGATTATGTGTGATTAATCTTAGCTCAATCCGAGCTCAATCGAGCTCAAATCAAGCCATGGGGGATGGATGGTTGTCATCTCCCGTATGCAAGCTCAGGGATGAATTATGGACCATCCATCCTACATGTTTTGGATGGACGGTCCTGATTAATCCATGTTAGATCCGCATTTTAATCCCTTTAATACCACGGGCTTAATCTTGACCATCTGATCTTTGATCGGACGGTCCAAAGAAAAGCGCGTAGCACCACCGGCTGATGCAACTTAATTTGTCTACTTAAATAGTGAATCCCATTGTGCCACGTGGAATGCATGCGCCGCGTCAGCGGTTCACATGGCACCGACAGGATTAACTATATAATTAGGCTATTTAATTAAGTTTTAATCACAAAAACTTCAAAATTATATAACTAAATGTAAAAAAATTAGAAAAATAGAAACTCAAATGCATTTTGAATATATTTTAAAGGGGAATAATCTAAAATTAAGTTTGATTGATTTTGAATAATAAATTTTATGTAATTTAGATTTTATTGGTAATATAATTATGTTAATTACTCCCTAATTATTTCACTGATTAATTTCAAACTTCTCAAGCATGTTTAGTGGAATGACTTCTACCTCCCCTAATTTTCTTGGAATTTATTAATAGTTTAATTAGGAGAATTATTTAATTCATTCCTAATCACTCTCTTAATTAATTAAATGATTAATTAACCTATTAAATGGTGATAAATACATTAATTAAGTTTGCTAATTACTTTAGAATAGTGATTAGACTTAGGGAATGAGATTAGGAGTCCTCTCCAAAATCTTTTCCTCTAAGTTTATTTCATTTGGATAAAAATCTAATTAAGGTGCAAATTAATTAAATAGTTTAATCACTTAATTAAATGACTTAATTAATCAAAATTTTAAGATCAAATCAATTTGAATTTAAATCATTTCCTTCTTGAGTAGATACTTAGGTGTTCAATAACCTAAGTAGCTTAAGAAAATCAAATCTAACTCATATGTGTGGGAAGGGTTATGAAAGTACTTAAATTAAACCCTTTTAGCATAATTAATCATTAATTGTGAGTCAAATGTATTAGGCCTCTTTCTTTATTTGGTGCATTGCTGATTTAAATTCTTTGTGATTTTATGCCATAAAATGGCTCATAATTATTTGGTTAAATATGTTAAAGTGGTCTAGGTAAGGAGTAATCAATGGACTTAATGTACACCTTAACCTAAGCAAAACATAAAATTAATCTAATGATTCTAAAATCAAACTAAATCAATATACACATGTGGGAGATGGGTTAGGACCAGCAAACCTTCTCACATTTCCTAAAATCAAATCAAACTCAAATCAAAGCTTAAAATTTCTTTAAACAATTTTGATTCACTTTAAATAATCTTATTACATAGGATTGTCTTTAGGAATTAATTAGGGTGAATGAATTTACATGCTTTCATCACTTTATTTCTTTCATAGCATGATAAATATTGCTTGCCATGTGAATCATGTATTCATGTCTTTTAAAGAAACTAAATTAAAATGAAATGGTTCTTTTATGTCAATTGCATGTCTTGGCTAAAGGAAGAATATGAATAGCTATTATCACTACTAAATCTAAAACTATTTTCAAAACTTATAAATCAAACACTACAACTGAAAGGAATGCTACTTATAATTATTTATAAGCTTGCATGTGAGTACAATATAAAGATGTGTATTATGTGACTTTCCTCCTCTTCTCTTTTAACATAGTTTTGAATAGGATTTGCAAAGTGTATAGTTCATTTGAAAAGAACATAACACTTACTTAAATCCACTCCTATTCACTCCTATGTTATCAATTAAGAAGGATATTCATACATGCACATGTAAATTAAACAACCAACAAGTCAAACAAACATAAATTTCTTTGCATAATTCTTCATCCATTCATTTGCTTTTGTACATGCACTTGTATTTAAGAAAAGTGGTATATTAGTATGGACATGCTGGGTTGCGAGGCTTTAAGTAGCCTCAAGTAGGTCTTGTACCTTACACCCATGGGGTAGAACAATGGCACCGTACTCACTTTTTCCTTTCATACATGTAAATATGCATTTGATTAATGGATAAAAGAGTCACTCTTTTCTACTTAATAAAATCATGCATCATGAAGCATCCAAATTTTTAAGTAATATCCTTTAGCATTCATCATGAAGGTGTGCTAAACATTTCTATTCGTATGTATAGATATGCTTAAGGTTCATCCATATGCATGTTACACATGTTGGAAAGAAATAAAGTGTTGTATGTTTTGTGATAGTAATTCACTTTACTTAATCTTAAAATGTCTCTCTTTGAATAGGTTTCTTTAGAGTTGTTCTAAACTTAGGATTAATTAAAACATATAATAAAACATTCACTAAACAAAAAGTCATTAATGAATCTACCTAAGAAATTACTTAAGGTAGGGAGGAAAGAAGAGTTCTCTTCTCTTTTCCTCTCTTTACAAAACTTAGTAATTAACTATAGGTTCATTCAAACCAAGTTAAATCATGAAATTAAACTTAACCAAATCAACTAAATCACTTAAATGAAACCACCCTCTAAGTTGAACCTTTCATACTTAAAAAATCTAAATCTTAAAGCTTAGCTAAGGCATATCACACAAACCTTAAATGCACACACATTAAGCTAAGTCACCATTTCTAGTCCTATGTTAGGGCGGCGCATGGTTTGATGTTTGCTTTTATTATGTTATGTGATATTTCTAGTCTGGATGTTAGGATGTATGTGCGTAGACTGAATGGTAGGATAATCTTAGTCTAATCATTATCTTCTGCAGGGTGTTGTAATAAAAATATAAATGCTTTTGTTGTGCAGGTTGCTTATACCCCTAAGCATAATCCAAAATAGGCCAAGTGGACTTTGCCCATGTTTGCCAGTGCTAAGTCCAATACATGCTTGGGATGTATGGTTTATTTAGTTAATCTCTCTTTTACAGTTTTTGTTAGATTTACTTTTCCCATTTACATTTAATTTTGTAAATTAGGATTCAGAATGATTGTTATGGGAGATTAGGATGATCATTGGTCATAAGACTATGTCTTATGTACCATGTGAAGCCTTTGGAGCAATCACATTCCAACCAACCAAAAGAAGAAAGAAGAAAGGAGAAAGAAGAAAGAAGAAAGGAGAAAGAAGAAAGAATAAAGAAGAAAAGAAGAATGAATAATGAAGACCCCCATAACATGAATTCATTTTTGTAATTAATTCATTTGTAATACAGGTTATATAAGGGTAGAGCTTGGCTACCTAATTTATTTTCGGGTTTGTGTGGTGGAGCCCGACCACAAAAGGTCTCTTATTCTTTTGCATTACCTTTATAAATTGTTTAATGTTTGTTTAGCTTGTGCATTAAGATGACATGTTTTCCTAGTTTCTTTCTTGCTTTAATGTATGGCCTGGATGACGATTAGGCTCTTAGGGAAAAATAAATTTTCTATTACATTAATCAATTCAAAACTAAAAATTAATTACTCATAACCTCACTTAAAGCCTAGGTTATAAAATCAAGATAAAAGATTTAGCAACCCCTTAGCTGGATGTTATATTTTCTTTCTCACATCATGCATAAAAAATATATTATTTCACTCTTGATTTGGAGGGCTTCCACCCATGCCAGGAAACTTGGCTTGACTTTAAGATTCATGGTGGAAACACACCTCCTTTCTTGCTAATTTTGGCCCATAATCCAATTTCTCATGCATTAAGCATATGAATCCTATAAGCTTGTGTCAAATGAATAGTCCAAAATAAAAATAAAACATAATAAAATTTGCATTAGATTTAAGTCATTAATCATTCCCTGCATGATCTAGTCTCTTAGGGAGTGTGTTTAAGGACTTAGTCTCTTTCTAAATAAATAACAATTAGCTATCTAAAAGCATATGACTTGCCTACATGTATTTAAAATTAGGAGGAGTTAGCCACCCTCCGCGATTGTAAGTCCAAATAGTCAGGTGATTTATCTTCTCTTATGGAGGTAAACCAAATACCCATTTTTACCTTAGATTTAGGTCATATTTTGTCCCTCTCCAAAGCTCCTTAGACTTAGGTTCTGAGGTTGCTTTTCTCTTTTGCGGGTTACAAGCATAAATCCTTACCTCTTAGGCATTTCTATGATCTTGTATCATGGAATTATAAGTCCTAGATTCTAATAAAAATTCAACTCAAAATAATTAACTCCCTTCAAATTTTAAAAATGTAAATCCCAATCATATGATAGTTTGGGATGCTTACTAGGCTTCCTAGTATTATAAGCATCCTCTACATATTTTCATTTGGCTTCAATAATAACTCCCTCCTCTTGATCAATCCCACTTGATCTTCTAAAAATAAACCAAATGATTGATAGTCCTATCTTTGAAATATTTAGAGACACTGATCACTTACCTTAATTGAGAGTATTCCTAAGAAATCTTGTTCCTTAGGATGTAATTAACTATGGGGGCTTGCCTCCATAGGGAACTTAAAGAATGCAATTTAAAATAAACCCCGCTGCTTTGTAAAGTAAAGAATCGACATACATTCAAGACCCATAGTCCTTAGGAGTCCTTATTGAGGTGATTAGGTCTATTGTAGGGTGGTGACTTTATCTTTTGAGATAGTACACATTTTCTCAATGTCATACCCAATCACCCGATAAGAACATATGCGGATCTACGTGGTGTCCCAACAAAGCATATATTTTTATTTTCACTTATCCTTTTCAAAAGCATAGATGAAGGCAAGAATATTTCACCACAAACTTCAAAGGAAATCATTTCCAACTCACATGTGTGATAAAGTTATGAAAGTACATAAATTAAACCCTTTAGCTTAATTAATCAATAATTATGAGCCAATTACATTAGACCCCTTTCTTCCTTAAGAGCATTGCTGATTTTAATTTCATGTGGTTGAATATCATATGTTGTCTCATAATTATTTATTTAATTATGTTAAAGTGGTATGGGTATAGGATAATTAATGGATTTAATTCACACCCTAACCTAAATAAAATATAAAATCAATATAATTTATTCTAAAATTAAATTAAACCAATTCACACATGGGGGAATGGGTTAGGACCAGCAAACTATTTTCACATTTTCTAAGTCAAATCAAATCCAAAAAATAAAATAAAAATCTCTTTAAAGAATTTTGATTCACTTTCAATAATCTTATCTTATAGGATTATCCTTATGAATTAATTAGGGTGAATGAAGCCATATGATTACATCACTTTATTTCTTTTTAAGCATACTAAATGTTATATGCCATATGAAACCATGCATTCATATCTTTTGAAAAATCAACTAAATAAGATATTTTCTTTTATGTCAAATTGCATGCATTAGCTAAAAATTAAGAATATGAGTGGCTATTATCACTATTAAATCAAAAATTACAAATGAAGTGATGCTACTTATAAATACTTAGAAGCTTGTATGTGATTATAACATAAAATGTGTTTTATGTTGCTTACTTCTTTCCTTTTAACATGGGTTTGAATAGGATTTGCAAAGTGTATAGTTCATTTGAAAAGAACATAACATGTATTTAAATCTATTCCTATGAAGTCCTATGTAATGACTTAAGAAGGATCCTCACATTTACACATGTAAATTATACAACCAAATCAAATACAAAAATCTTTTGCATGATTCTTCATCCATTTGTTTTTGTTTTTTTTTTTTTTTGTATATTCACATGTTTTTAAGAAAAGGGGTATATTAGTCTGGACATCCCGGGATTGCAAGATTTTAAGTAGCCCCAAATAGGTCTTATACCTTACACCCGTGGTGTAGAAAATAATGGTGTCATACTCACTTATGTCTTTTATATATGTGGATGTACATTTTGTTAATGGATGAAAATCCCCTTTTTTACATAATACTATGCATTCATTGAATATTCAAATTTTCTAAACAACATCTCTTAGCATTCATCATCAAGGTGTGCTAAAATTTGCATTGCATGTATAGATGTGCTTAGGATTTTTCATAAGCATGATATACATGTTGGAAAGAAATAAATGGTTATGTGTTATGTGATAGTAATTCAGTTTAACTAATCCTAAGATGCTTTTCTTATTTGAATAGGACTATTTAGAGCAAATCTAAACTTAGGGTTAATTAAACACATAATAAAATATTCACTAAAGATAAATCATTAATGAATCCACCTTAAAAATTACTTAAGGTAGGAATGAAAGAGAAGTTTTCTTCTCTTTTCAATACTTAGTAACTAAGTGTAGGTTCATTCAAACCAAATCAAATCATCAAATAAAATTAACAAATTAACTAAATCACTTACATAAAACTATCCTCTAAGTTGAATCCTTCACACTTAAAAAATTCCAACCTTAAAGTCTAGCTAAGACATGTCACAGAAGCCTTAAATGGCACACACATTAGACTAAGTCACAATTTCTAGCCTTAGGTTAGGGCGGTGCATGGTTTGATGCTTACTTTTATTTTGTGATGTGATATTTTAGACTAGATGTTGGGGTGCATGTGCGTAGACTGGATGATAGGACGATCATAGTCTAATCATGTCTTCTACAGTGAATTGTGCTTAAGGGATGCTGTAACAAAAATATGAAAAATACTTTTGCTATGTAGGTTGCTTATACC
The DNA here is from genome assembly GCA_021442155.1 of Cymbidium sinense. Taxonomy (NCBI): domain Eukaryota; kingdom Viridiplantae; phylum Streptophyta; class Magnoliopsida; order Asparagales; family Orchidaceae; genus Cymbidium; species Cymbidium sinense. The sequence goes on along the minus strand of CM038219.1, from coordinate 114,135,401 downwards.
CCTAAGCATAATCCAAATTAGGATAGGTGGACTTAGTTACCCATATGTATGGTGCTAAGTCCAAATTTATTCCTATAACTGCTTGGGTTGTGTGGTATGTTTAGCTAATCTCTGCTTTGCAGGTTTAGTTATATTTATTTATATTTTCCATTTTAATATAATTTTTGTAATTAAGATTTGGAATAAATGTTATGGGGGAATTAAGGTGAACATTGGTCATAAGACCATGTCTTAGGTACCATGTGAGCCTAGGAGAAAACCACATTCCAACCAAGCCAAAAGAAAGAAAGAAGAGAAGCAAATGAAGAAATGAAGAATGAAGACCCCCATAACATAAATTTTTTTTTAATTGTAATTATTCATTTGTAATCCGAGTTGTATAATGGTCTGCTACCCACATTTTTTTTTTCGTGGGTACCCACCACTTCCTCTCTTATTCTTTTGTGATAGCTTTTTGAAATTGTTTGATGTTTGTTTAGATTGCGCAATGAGAAATAGCGTGATTTTCTTAGTTTCTTAATTGCTTGATGGTTGTTGAATGGTCTAGATGCGATTAGACTCTTCGAAAAAATAAATTTTCTATCTAATTAATCAACTCAAAATTAAATTAAACAACTCATAACCTCACCTAAAGCCTAGGATATAAATCAAAATAATAAAAGATTTAGCAACCCCTTAGCCAGAGAAAATAGCTTCCACCTTTGTTAGAGAAAATAGCTTTATCTTTGAGAGTCATGGTGGAAACACACCTACTTCTTGCTGATTTTAGCCTATAACTCACTTTCTTATGTATTAGGCATATGAAATCCCACAGCTTGTGTCAAATAAATTGTCCAAAAAATCAAAATAAAATATAATAAAATTTTGTATTAGATTTTGATCATTATTTATGCCCTATATGATCTAGTCTCTTAGGGAGTGTGTTTAAGGACTTAGTATCTCTTCTAAATAAATAACAGCCTAGCTATCTTGTAAAGCATAAGACTTGCCTACATGTATTTAAAATAGTAATAGGAGTTAGTTGGCAACCACCCCGGGCAATTGTAAGTCCAACAATCGAGTGATTTATCCTCTCTTATGGAGATAAATCATATACCCATTTCTGCCTTAAATTTAGGTCGTGCCTTGGCCCTCGCTAAAGCTCCCTAGATTTAAGATCTAAGGTTGATATTTTCCTTTAGGGCTGTGAGCATAAATCATCACCTCTTAGGCATTTCCATAATCTTGTGTTGTGGAATTGTAAGCCTTAGATTTCTAATAAAAATTCAACTCAAACATATAATTCTCCTCAATTTCAAAAATATAAAGCTCAACCATAAGATAGTTTGGGATGCTCACTAGGCTTCCTAGTATCATGAGCATCCCCTACTCATCTTCTTTTGGTTCCAAAAATAACTCCCTCCTTTTGATCAATCACACTTGATTTTTCAAAAATAACTAATTTGTTGATAGTCCTATCTTTGAAATCTTTGGAGACAACGATCATTTACCTTAATCGAGAGTATTCTTAAGAAATCTCATTCTTTAAGATGTAATTAACTATGGGGGCTTGCCTCAGGGAACTTAACTAACTGGTTTAAAATAAATCATGCTTTATTTTTAAAAGTAGGAAAGAATCTGATACATTCAAGACCCATTGTCCTTATGAGTCCTTAGATTGGCCATGAATACTATGACTTCTCTCTCGAGATAGTATTTTATTTCTCAATGTCGTACTCGATCACCCTAATAAGTACATATGTGGATCTATATGGTGTTCCAACATATACAACACATAAAACTTTTTATTATTTTTCAAATTCTCCAAAAAAAAAGGAGTTTGAAAAAAAAATAAAACACCACAAGTACCATGAAGAAAATTTTCAAGGGCATATCCCATGATGTGGGCACAAGTAAAAAATGAATTTTTGACCACTTATTTGATAGCTTATATTCATCAAATTTAGAAATATCATAATTTCATCATCAATAAATCAAAAATAAAATTATTTCAAAAATTAAAATGAAAAGTTTCATGCAAAATTATTATTATTATTATTATTATTGTGGATAAAAACATACTCATGTGAATGATCATATAATCATGAATTACATCAAGAAAATATGAAATAATAATATAATCATAAAAATATATATATTGAAATCATAACAATTGTTTTTTTAATCAAATCACTAACTTTCTTGGATGAAACCCTTTTATAGTCATCATTGATGTCTTAACGTCACATCAACCTCAATCAATCTTTTATTGGATGTCATATTTCAGCGAACAAATTTATTTCAAAAGATATTAGTAGTCAATACTTATATATCCTACATGATAATTTTTGGCCTATTTTTAGAGAAAAAATAATTCAATGAAGGATAACTTTGATCTCTTTTAAACTCCTTTTGGGGGTATTTAATAAGATTTGATGGAGAGAAATTTTTATAATTTTTGAGATTTTTTGAATATTTTACAAAATTTTAAAATTAATCTTTATTTTTCTTTTTAAAATAAATTAATTTTATTTGAAAATAAGAGAACTAAAAGATTAATTTGATCAACTAAGAATCTTTGACTGATATCCTCTCCTATAAGCATTACTGAACAAGCTATTGATAGTTATTCAACATTCTTAGTTGATCGTTAATAAACATTTGTTGATCATTAACATCTAAGGCTCGCCCTTCCTAATTGTCAGACTTCCCTTCTATAAGGAGAACAATTTAGTTGATCCCCAGTAGTCAGCCAACATTCTTAATCAACCTTAATATGTCACCTTTCAGTCATTAACATTTAACGCCCATCTTTTTGGTCAATAATCACCGATCATATCAGAATAATGATTAAGTAGATCACAGAATATCACTTGATCATCAAGTGATGTTTCTTTTAGACCATGATCTAATGATTCGCAAGCACTAGCATTTGGTGCCCATCTTCATAGCGGCTAATCTCCTTTCTTACAGGAAATATGATCAATCATTGTCGGCATCCCGAATTGACTCTTTTCCACCATCTTCTAATGATCGATGTTTTGTAACTATCAACTATTGAAATTCAACGCCATTCTTCTTAATCTTCTCTTTTATAATAAAGTGCTTATTATGACTACTCATCATCATTTGATGTCAACTTCAACATTTTCAGACTCTTCATACTAACATTACATGAGATATCTTATATAATTCATCTATATATTAAATACTACTGATATTTACAATAAAATTCACCACTGATTTAAATATTGACTAATTTATAAGCTTTTTCTTTTAATCAAACAGTTAAAAAATATTAAATTTAAAATAAAAAAATAATTAAAAGACAATACTCTAAAATTTCAATTTAAAATCATATTCAAACTATTCAAATATGAAATTCCTAATTAATAATATTATATATAAAATTATTAAAATTATCATTATTAAATTATTTATATCATATTATTTATTATGTTATCCACCACAACCCCGATTGAAGTTTTAATTGTTCAATCTTCATCTGCTTCAATGTTTGATCCATTGTTCAAAATCTTGGTTAAATTAATAAAATTTTTTACCATCATAAATATTTTAACACAATAATTATAAAAAAAAAAAAACTATTCTGATACTTATTGCATGTAAGAACATTCATAGTAGTAGAAAAATATGTTTATCTTAAACTTTATATGGTTTCATTACGCATTGATAAAAAAAGGTTGCAAGAGACATAAGTTTTTATGTAAAAAATGGCCTCCCATGTGAAAGTTGAAGGAACCTCAAGACATTGAAGAAAGTGTGTTATGATGTGCTTAATTATTCCCCTTTGAGGAGAAGAAACTAGAAGATAAGAATCTAGTATAATCTTAGCGGTGATGTTAAACATCAAAGTTGGTACTAACAGCATGAATCAAGCGTACTGGTGATGACATGTGCCAATGACATGAAATCGGCATGCATCAACTTTAGTGTTAATTGCATGCATCAATCTTACAGGAAATAGCATGCATCAACGAGATGCATGGACTTTATAAGAAAAAATGTGTCAATATCATGTGTCGATATTAAGCGATGACATGTATCAATATTACTGATAGTGGTAAATGATGAAGTCAAGAGGTGTAGATGTAGAAATGATGAGACGAATATAATTGGGCATGATGATCAAGGGACCATAGTTGAGTGATGTGGTAAAAAATTGATAGTGAATAGATAGTGGTTAGGAAATTGATTGGACGATGATAGTCAGGCAATTGTAATTTGGCAACTATAATTGAGCAATCATGATTGAGAGCCTATAATCGGGTGACCATAATTGATTGTTGAAGGTCAAGTGATCGTAATGGGCGATGGACTTCGACAAATTGTAATTAAGTGTTTGAGGTCAATTAGTAGTAACCAATTGTTAAAGAACAACTGATCATAAGTGGTTGTTAGATGATAATAGGTTGTAGTCGAGAGATGAAGATTAGGCGGCTATAGTTCAATGACAGAGGTTGAGTGATCATGGTTGGACAACTATAGTCATGCTATTATAGTCAAGCAATGGTGGCTAGGTGGTTGACACATAGGCGACCATAATAGTAATCAATGGTTGAGTAATGATAGTCGAGAATTGGTTTAATAATGGTTGTTGGGAGACAATTTAATGATGGAGGTTTGGTGGTGGTCCAACAGTGATGATCGGTAGGTGATTTGATAATGGCGGTTGACCATAAATGATCCGGTCACACAAGTTAAAAGGTTTGGTTGACCGAATAAGCGTGATAGTTTGGCAATAATGGTCCATGGTGGTGCTCCCCTGATGGCGATTAGGTGACAGTCTTACGACTGTAATTAGAGGCATTCTTATAATGATTAGACGACGAGGACTAAGAGGCTATCCAAAGATTATAGACTGATAAAATTTTGATGGTGATGATCTGGAAGTGGTCCTATGATGGTAATTAATGGTGTTCCGATGACAAAAGTCAAGATGCAATCTGATGACTACGATCGAGAGGCGGTCCAACAATAGTGATTCAATGGCACCGAGATAGTCGTAATATGACGATCAATGCGTGATGATACCAATAGTGATGCTCTGATGACAAGAATTGAGTGGCAATCTTGTGACAATAATTGATGATAATTTGACAACGATAGTAAATGGTGATGCTTCGATGATGGCAATTTGGTGTTGATTCAACAATGATAATTTGTAGCGATTCAATGATACCTGTTGGGCAACAATCCAACAATACCAATCATACAAAAGAGCCAATGATAGTGCTCCAAGATTCTTCAAGCTTTAAAACTCTTCAAATCTATTTATACATTTTAAAAATGATATTCTTATAAATATAACCAAATCCAAAACACTATTAAATATCCCAAAATAATCCTGCTGATTATCATATATTTATTTAGATATTTTTTATAATATCAAAATTTAATGATCTTAAACTTGTTAAATTTATCTTATCAAAACAGGTGATTCATAAACATGCTAATTTTGATGATCATTTGATAATGCAAATGATATTTCAAAATTTTTAATTATACTTAAAACATTTGATCTAGGCTCAAGTAGATCAGGATCAAATTACCTTTGGTGTCAGCAAATTTAATTGAAATAATCAAATAGATCATAAGTTTGTTGAAATTAAAATTTGAATAGCCGATAATTTAATTTTAAAAAAATTTATTCCATTGACATTCATGATGAACATATGAATTTTTCAATAACATTAATATCATTACTATACCAGCTGAAATTGTTGATATCCACAAATTTAGCTTAGCTGCCAACATAATGGAAGAAATAAGAGACGAAAAAAAAACACACAACATCAAGACTAACATTGATCACGTCGGCGATTCCTGCTCGCTTTTAAAATTGCGGCCATCCTCTTATATATATACAAATAGCCGTTACTCTCTACTCTAAAAGCAACAACTACCAGTTAAAAAAGCAGTCGGCTAAAAGTTCAAAAAAAGAAAAAACAAAAATTTCTGTAACAGGTATAACTATGAACAGATGGAAAGAGCTGTAAAATTGTTCCTCAGTAACTCAGAGATCAGCAATACCATGAGTAAGGCCATCCCAGAAGAACACAAAATAGAAGAAACTTTTTGTTGGAAGATTGCCCAAAATTAAATCTATTCTGTTTTCTAAAATTCCTTCAGCTGATCTCTCCTGCAGGAAAACTAAAGAGAGAGAGAGAGAGATGCTGATGCATCGTCACCATCCCGTGAAGGACCAGGTTGCAGGTGTTGCTTGCCTCTATCCATCGAATGAAACAGCGATGGAAATGCGAATGCCTTGGTTGATTTACTCTTCCCCCCAAGAGCTAATTCAAGATCAGGACTGCCTGATTCGAGCGTGTCTTCTTCTTTTGAAGAAGGAATATCTATGCTGTTGGCGCATTTAGTGTTCTGCACAGGGCCTAAGTCTACTTGGAAAAAACACATCTCTCTGTTCCTGAAGTTCTGCGGCTTCAAAGCTTCATCGCAGAGGGTTTCTATTGGTTGCTGCTGCCCCAAAAAGCTAGAATACAAGGGGTGTATCTTTGAGGACAGCCGGGCAGCACTTGCATTATCATCGATGATGCAACCAAAACTGGTGTAACAAGTCTTCTTCTGCTCTCTTTCATGCTCGGTGGGCAACCAACTTGGCCTTTCTCTCACTAGCGCAGTTTCAACGATCTTCTTTGGCATTTCATCAAGCGGTTGTGACATTCTTTCTACAGAACATGAGCGTTCGCGTTTTCGGATGGCCGTCGACTCGCAAACAATGTGGTCTATTCCTAGCACATTTCCTCTTTGATCATCATCCATAGTAGGCACAGCGGATGGTGAGGTCTCTTTCCCTCCATTGTTTCCTTCAATGTAGATGCAGTCAGCACCTGTTACTTTACATGGAGGTAAATAAGCAAAATCATAAAAAGCATTGAACTGATGGGATTAATTCACACGTATAATTTCACCTTCATTGCAAGTTGGGGAAACTGAAGGTACAGATGGTGCTCTTCTGAGGCTAGATTCAACACCAATGTCATACATAAGAGCAGGCGAGTTACCAGTCTTCTTGTTTTTACAATCACTGATGAATTTTTCCTGCATGTAAAAGGATTCATTCAGCAAAGAAATTGATGCACAATAATGCCTATAAACATGCAATATGCCAAATCACAAGCGCAGACATGGATGCCTAGAGTTTTGAAAGCGCTACAAATCACAAGCCTTCTGCAAATAATGAATGCAGAAGCATTCCAGAAAGGTAGCGTGGTGGCTGACCATGAACCACACAGATCACTATGCTAACGACAGAAATATGAGATACCATTTTATCAATCACATTATCACAAGCTTTCTGCAAATAATGAAGCTTATCTGAAAATGATAAATGATGCAAACAGATATCATTTTATAAACTAATGTTCAAGAAATTAACAAATCAAGGTAGTCTTATCCCAACTATTCAAGGTTAGCTTTATCAATCATTATTTTTCATTAATTTCTGTTACACATTGCATGAAGTATTAAGTATCTTCTTCACAAGTTTTTATTTATTTACTTATTTTTTTTAAAAACTTTAATTCATATTACCTTAAGTCTATCCCTTTTCCGTCTTAATTTTCTAATATTTATTTTATTTATCAAGCCAAAAGAGCATTTTTTTTATCCTTTGTTCTACATGTTCAAATAACCTAACTCAATTGTGAACTATCTATCTTCAATAGATATTTTTTTCAACTATCACTCGTTTCAGTCTTCACACTTTTTCATACATCCATCTTAATATTTTTATTTCCACCACTCAGCTTAACCATCAATGACTATTAAAATGCTCAATGGAATAATTTATACAACATAGTCAGCTTAGTTGTAGTTTTATAAAATTAACCTTCAAGTCTCCATACCTAATATAAAAAATATTATTAATTTATACTTAATAATTTTTTTACACCCATCTTAACATTCTTATTCTGCCATGCTCAACTTAACCATCAATGACTTTTTGAATGGCCAACACTCACATCCATACATTATAAACCTTACATTTGAAAATATGTGCATGCATGCCAGCATACATACATATATGCATACATACATACATATATGCATGCCTATTAATTATTGATCTTTGATATAATTCAAATACAACTATAAACTCTTTGATCGTCACAACTACTAATAGTAACAAATGTTTTATCAAAAGTAACATAACAGCTTTAACATGTCTTTGATTGCACACTCTCCTTCATAAATCTACACAAAATCAACTTAAGTGCTCAATCATATGACTTTGTATGATCAATACAAATTATAAAATGATCATTTCATTGTTCTCTACACTTTTACACTAATTTTCTTAACACAAAAAGTCACTCCATAGTGAATTCCTTGAAACCAAATTGACTAATAAAAACAAATATAATTTTTTTAAATCTATATTCCATTACTATTTCCCGTAACTTAAATGCATGATTCTCAAGTAATTTTACTCCATAATTATCACAACTTTGAAAATCTCCTTCATTTTTAAAAACTAGTACCAAACTGCTTTTTCTCCACCAATTTACTATTCTTAGTTTTCAAAATTCCATTGAATATAGAAATATTTACATACATACCACACAATTCTTATCCATTTATATATCTAAAACCTAACATTTGATATTTACATGTCACTTTTCCTATACATGAAAAAGTGCATTTCACTTTAAAAAAGTTAATAATAGTAATATTTTTGATGTGATATTAAATATTTAGATGTTATTTATGTAAATATAAAAGTTTGAGTATTAGATAAGTAAATATATCAGAATTGTGTGATATGGATGTAAATTTATCTTAAATATATTTGGTAATCAAACCAATATAATATCTCCTATAATTTTTCAAATCTTGGCATCTAACTAATATGAATCTAAATCTTTACTTTTATACATCTTTTTCAAAGTTAACTTTTTTCGACCAAGCTATAACATAACTCACTCTTTTGTTCATTATCCTTCTATAAAATCTTTCAAGACTCCAATTTAATAAATTATCTAAGCAAAATAATTCAACTTTCTTCATGCTTCAATTTTAAGATCTCATTATCTTCATTTTTAATGCATCTAACTCGAGCAAAATCTTTAGTTTCTATTATTTTAGATCTCTCTTTCTCTCCCTCTTAGTAATAAGCCTATGATTTTAAATCATCAACTTTACTTTGGTTCACTACTTTCTTTCAAGACTTTCAACCTTTTTATAATTATTATATGCATTAATAGTACTTATGCTAAGCCACTCTTTAAAAGCACACATCCTTTTCTTTAATCATTTGTAACTTCTCAACCCACCATTAGGCATCTTTACTAATGTAGGCTATGTTCTATACTCTAAAAAACTTTTATCATAATCTTGAAGAAATTAGTCATTATCTCACAGAAAATTTGCCTAAACTAAATAATTCTTATTTATCTCTCTAAGCGGCCCACTTTGAAATATTAATAACCTCTCAAATTTTAAATTCCACAATCTTGTACTAGGTCAACTCTTTCAATACCCTTAACATATTCATCCATAAAATACTACTCTATGATGTATGCTCAAACATTGGAACCTTAGAAATTAAAAAATACTTGTGATTTGATGCCTCTAAGACTACATGAAATCAATAATGTTCAAGACATGAACAGACACTATACTTAACATCTTTCAAGGCCTTAGCTCAAAAGATACGGTATAAAAATTTCCAGCAGGTGTCAAAGTCTCATCCTTCATAATAAAATCCATTACTCTGCGGAGTACATATGCCCACTTATCCTCTTTTCATACTCGTTCCACTCTCCACAAAAATAAGATAGAGAGGAAGACCCTAATTACGCAACACTTAAGCCAGGCCCCTGACAATTCACGCGTTGATGAACTAAGTTTTAATTTGCATGAACTATTATGATAAATATAGTTCAAAATAAGCTGTAATTATTGGTCGCAGTTCTGCATATTCAGTATGGGCTAGTGTCCTTCATAAAATGATTGAAAATGCTACAAAACGCATATGTAAAAGTTTCCTAAACAATTGGGCTATAAAGAAAGTTCAATAAGTTTGTTATTAGAAATCATAAAGCCTGCCAATGACCATTCCTTCAATATTGGAATAAGGACATCAGCCAAAAAAAGGAAAAAAAAAAACTCCAGATTTTTCATCAATTGAGAATTATTCTCTTCATTAAGCAATAATAAAAAATTACCTGACAAGTACCGTTATTTTTCTCTTCAGAGCATGACTTTGTTGAAGTCATCTGAAGCCTCGAATTAGCAGTATCAATAATAACTCTCAATGGCTCAGCTTTGGTCCCCGATGAACTCCTAACAGAAAATAAAGGCTGTTCTTGAGTCGCTTGAGGAACAGCAGGCACTTTATTCAACAGATTCTGAACTGGAGCAGCTTCCGGTATCTTGCGTGTCATATCCTCAATGTCAGAAGAAATGGGAGTTAAATCCACACCATTAGTAGACTCCCTTGGCACCTCTTTGGATGATATGAAATCAGATAATTTCTTCAGTTTTGAACTGGATTCTAAGCTGGATTCTAAGGTCTGCGCATTGGAAACACCATGTGCAATGTGTGGCAAAGAAAAATCTTGATTAGACAACATAGGCTTCTTCTGGTCACCCATCACAGGTAAGTAATATATCCTCTTCCCTCTAAACATGCCCCAGAGATAATGCATCTTGTTCCAACCTGAATAACGCAGTTATTCAATATTTTCCCGCAATTTTACAATTATGTCAAAGATGGACGTGCGGACAAACAATTATTACTTACGTTGGGAGTTCACTGGCAACTTCTTTGAAGTGAATATAAGAAGTTCAGTTCCCTCGATGTTTCCTCTGAGGGCCAAATCATTTCTGTGCATCTTATCCATTAGTTTTCTATAGCTTTTGTCGTAACTGAACCAAATCAAAGAGGATACATCAGATGTTAATAGTAATATAAAAATTCAAATAAAAACAGAAGAAATATTCCCTTGAACCAACCTCTCAACATCCTTAGCAAAGAAAAATAGGGCAATATTTTCATCTTGAGGGCCAGTTCGTAGAAGCTGCAATGGCCATGAGCTTATCTGAGAAACCTCCTCTAACTGGACATTGTCAGGAAGCTTGGTTGCTAATTTAAACACTCTATGGGAAGCACAATTTGATAGGTGAGCTTGAATCCCAAAGAACATTTTGGAGTGGATTCCGGTTTCAATAACTTCAAAACTACCTCTGCAAGTTAGAAAGAAATAGAATTACATATGGGGCTGAAAGAATATTATACTTAATTTGAAAATAAAAATCTAGCAGAATAAGCATATCATACTGCCAGATGCATTCCAGCTTCGGAACTGCTGATCTACTTAATGGGTTTGCTAAAAGAGGAGTATCGCCTAGCAACATATCTGCAAAAGACTTCGTACTCAACTCAGTACCAAATAGTGTCCCTTGTGCTGTTTGCTTTGCCAAAGCCTTCAACAAGAAGTATGGGCTGTTGTGCTGAACCTATGGCAGATAAAGTTTTGGTGGAAACGTTAACTGAATCCTTTGAACTGAAGTTACCACCAATGTTGTTTTCTACGACCAATGGCGTTTGATTAAAAGCTCTTGACGGGTGCTTTGAAGCTGCTTCACAAATCATATCCGCATTCACTGCTGGAAACTCCTCAAGCGTATCAGGTTTTTCACGCTTTAGTACTCCACTCCTTGACATAGCCGAATTTACTACTTCTCTCCATTTATTACCCTTTTTCTCCACCTCCCTTGAATTCTGTTCAGCAGAAGTTCTATGAGCAGATCGTCCATTTTTGTCCTGAATTGTAAGTCCTGTTTCATTACTTCTTTGAGAATGAAACGCTCTGTTACTTGAGCCTATATAGATGGTAGAATCCCTCGTTCTACTGTCTTTATGACCAGAATCTAAAGGTTGAACAGCACTACACGGTGATATGATTCCAACCTTTCTATATGATCCATCAGCAGTACTGAAACTCCTCCGAATAGCCTCTTTGGCAACTTTGAACCTTAGGATTGTCAGCATCGTAAGATTCAATATTCTTAGATGAACATGATGTCTGTTTCTTCCCTTCATTGGAACCTATAAAACCCAGGACAAAAGTTAGCTACCTCAAACAAAGCATTATTAGATAGACTAAATAAAAATTGATGAGCAAACTTTTTCCCAAGTTACCTGCATCAAGTTCTTCACTTAAGCTGCACACACTTGTTTCAGATACATTATTCCTAGTTCCATCATTCTGCACAGACTTAGCATCAACCTTAAGAGGATAATTGGTGGCAATAGCTACAGATGGCCTGACAAAAGAGTTTCCCTTTGCAGAAAAATTCTTCTTTTCTACTGTATTTCGATCTTTTACCTCTTTCAGAGCTCTTAAATCCTCAATATGAGATGGCTGCAGTGATGGATTTTTACTTGCGAACTCATTAGTGGAGCATTCTGAGTTTTTGTTTTTGGATGAAGTCTTGGTCGACGTTTTGAATGAACCTCCTTGCCTAAATTCATTAGTTGTGGGCTCCCTCGTAAGTTTTTGCTTAGGAGGTGCATTTTCAATTAGAGTTTTGACTTTTGGATTAACATTTGCATTATTAAATGAAAGTGACCTTGAAAATTTCCCTGAGAAAAACATATGGAGCAAGCTTTAGATTGATCAGTGTTTTAGTTAGAATCTAAAAATAAATGAGAAGAAATTGATGCAGACCTACCACGAGGTGAATAAAGAGGTGGTAATCCTTTGAACGAACTAGAACTTAAATAAGTTTTTGAGTGAGAAAAAGCCTCGGAACCTTTTGCAAGCTGCACTTCAGATGATGGTTCCACTCTAGCCGTTTTCAAGGTCCCCATACTCTGGATTTTCGATGAAATTTGATGAGACAAGGCAGATTTTTCCCTTGGGCTGGTTCTCTCTATGGAAGCACCACTTAGTTCAGAAACTTTTCCTTCCTCAAAAAGGTCAACCGGCCTCCTAGTTGAAATATGAAGGCCATGCACACCCTTGGCTGACTCTCGAGCATCCAAATCAGTTGGCCTGGCATCCAATTTCTGTGTTTGCTTGGGAATCAAAGTGCTCTTAGAGTTTTGATTGATAGCATTTAAACACTCTGATTTTAATCTTCCATAAACTTCCTCACATTCATTCACATTCTGACTCTCGGTTTCCTTGATTTTGCATTCTTCACATAGCCACTCACCCTCGGGAACTTTATCCAACTTTTCTCGCATGCAGTATCTATGCAAATGTTAAAATGCAATTAGAGAAGCAATGGAGCAAAAAGGCATTCAATTACCAAGCACTTTCAAAGTTTCAAAAGCTTACGTATGCTCTGCACCATCACTACACTTGCTGCATATAGCAAGATGTTCCTCCCTTCCAGCATCTCCACAAATATCACAGACTTTTACCTACAAAATATTGCGCTCAGACATAACAAATATCACAACATCAAAATAGAATATGCAAAACACAGCTGTGTATGCGATCCAGTAGATACTCACAAAAGATTGTATCAATTTTGCCAATATATATATATATATATATAGGGATTCAATACCACCCTTCTATGTGAAAAGGGTTATTTTGATGCAATTTTATTTATTTATTTGTTAATCATACAACATAGATTAGCAAATCTATACCATCCACCTTAAACTTCATAAAAACTAATATTTTGTCAAATTTTATAAAATTTCAAGGTGGTTTGACCATGCATCAAATTTATTAAAAAAAAAAAAAACCAATAAGAAAAGCTAAATATTGAGATAAATTTAAGTTAGTAGCACACAAATCAAACAATATATTTTTAGTATGTATCAAAATAGATCTAGATCAATTTTAATGGATTTGATTTCAAAACATATTAGGCAGATCCTTTTAGTGAAAGCAATTATAAATTGTCTATTTCTTCATCAAGTTTAATTAACAATCAAAGTTTCACGAGGGATCAAATTAGATAACTAAATTTTTCTTATGTTGTTAATCAATATCAATACAAGACCTTGCAACTGAAGATAATAGAAAATCAATTATGTGGAGAATATAATTCGCAAACAAGTGTGAATGGTTCATGAAACTGCTAAGAAGTATCTAGGACAAGTAAATATATATTCTTATGGAAGAACTGAAAATTGTTGGAGGCTTCTCTAACCTGCCAAATAGGGGCGATAGGAAGGACTGATGGCTTACACTGACTTAGGAAACTCAAAAAAATTGGTATTGAATTAAACAAATAAAAATATTTGATGTAATCATATCAAATCAAGGTTAATAGGATCCACATAAGTTTAAAATAAGGGGACTATGATCTTATTAGAAACCCTAATTCATTCTAAATGGATACAAAATAAAAAATTGGACAGGATTTTTATCCAAACCAAGAAGGCCAAACTTTTAATGTAATACGAAGTTTGAAGAAAGATTGAATGAGTCAAAAATCAAACCAAATTTCAAGTTAAGCGTCAAGATAAAGCTAAATTTAAGAAATATGAGAAGGAAAGAGAATAACCTTGCACAATTCAAGCCACTATTTAATAAGATTTTTGATAAGTCGAAACTAACTTTACAATTCAAACATGTAAGAAGGCATTTTCACCTTAATAAAAGGAGGAAAGAAAGATTCTAACTTTCCTGAAAAGGATGGTTAAGCATGAAAGATAAGTCGAAACTAACATTACAACAACAACAACAAGCTTTTATCCCACTAAGTGGGGTCGGCTACATGAATCTTTCGTCTCCATTGTGTCCTATTATGTGTCTAATTCTCATTTAATTCAAGTATACCATTTTTTATACATCTTAACCAAGTCTTTAAGGTCTACCTCTACCATTTTAACATAAGGCAAATTTCATCTACTCTCCTAACTGTAATTGGACGTAATGATGTGTCAAACCATCTAAGAGACTCTCTAATCTTATCTCACCTGAGCTACTCCAACTTTTTCCCAACATACTCATTTCGATTTTATCTCTAAGAGTAAAGCCACTCATCCACTGAGCATCCTCGCCTTTGTAACACTTAACTTAGTCTTACGCTTCTTTATTGCCAACATTCTCGACGTAAGTCATGCGCAGGTCTTACCACCATCTTATAAAATTTTCCTTAAGTTTAAGTAACTTTTCTATCACACATAAGATGCATTCCTCCACTTAACCATCCAACTTGAATTCTACTAATAACATCTCCATCTATTTTACCATCATTTTGAACAATAGAGCCAAAATATTTGAATCGCTTCACTCTTATTAATGACTTGTTCACCTAATGTCACAACACTACCACTAGAACTTCTACAACTAAAATTACACCATATATTCGCTTTAGATCTACTTAAATGAAAACCTTTAGACTCTAATGTTGACCTCCATAATTCAAGTTTCTCTTGGACTCCCTCTCAAGTCTTATCAACAAGAAGAATATCATCAGCAAAAATCATACACCAAGGTACATCTTCCTGTAAATGCCTAGTAAGAACATTCATAACTAAAGCAAAAAGAAAAGGGCTTAAAGCTGATCCTTAATGTAATCCAATTGAAATAGGAAAATAATTTGTCAATCCTCCTTGTGTTTGGACACAAGTACCAGCTCTAATATACATATCCTTAATGACTTGAATATAACCAATATTAACTCCTTTCTATTCTAGAACTCTCCAAAGAACATCTCTTGAATCATAAGCTTTCTCTAAATCAATAAATATCATATGTAGATCCTCCTTACTTTCTATATACTTCTCCATCAAACCTCTTAACAAATGTATAGCATCCATAGATCTACCTGGCATGAAACCAAACTGATTGTGAGAAACTTTTGTATCACATCGTAACCTATGCTCAATTACTCTCTCCCATAATTTTAATGTATGACACATTAACTTAATTCCTCTATAATTTGCACTCTTGTGCATCACTTTTATTCTTAAATATAGGAACCAACCAACTCTTTCTCCACTCATTTGGCATCTTTTTAGTCTTTAAATAACATTAAAAAAATTTGTAAGCCAGGAACCAACCAACCAACTCTTTCTCCACTTAAATATAGGAACCAACCAAACAATATTATTGTTTTTCAGATTTCATTTTCTTTAAAGCTTCTAACTTTGATTACTAATAATGACGATAAAAATAAAATTCTCTATTTTTTTTAGGGTATTAAGGTTGCTAAAATCAATCGTACTTTCATACCATTTATTGAAAAATTTATCAAAATACCTCATCCACCTATTTTCAATATCCTTTTCTAAAAAAAAGCACTTTATTATTTTCATCCTTAATAATAAAGGAAGAGAAAAGATAAGTCAAAACTAACATTAAAAAAAAAATCAAAGGAAGAGAAAAGGCTCAAAAGTGATCCTTAAATTGTTTGCATGTGGCCATTTTAGCATTACGCTATATCATATCTCCAATTTAATCCTTCCCTTCTTAAATTCGATCCCAAATAATCCATCTATTAGAATCCAAGAAAATTTCAATTAAAGTTGATGTTCAAAGTAAATTTTGAATCGATACCTCGATAATATAGATAATATCCATTAAAATTCTTTCAAGTTCAATTCCTACTTACCTAATTTTGCGTAGAGTAGAGCAAGACTAAACAAAACAAGAAGGGAGATCATTTTTGAGGAGAAAGTTGATGCAAATTTTTCATATAATATTTATTTCTATTTCTATTGAGTTCATAATTTTCATTTCAAAAAGGTGATGTTGTTTCAATTGGATGAAATACATAATGTTTTCGTTTAAAAAATTTAAGGTTTTGTGAGATGGACACTCCTTATACTCTTATTCACTTGTTTCCTTATGAAGCTCCATAGTTTTGGTTCTTGTTGGCAAGCAAGGTTTGTTTAATTAGAAATTGTACATGGTAACTAAATTATTAATTTTATTTTCCTAAGGTACTCCCCTTCCATGCCTTCTATATCAAGTCATTACTTTTTGTCAATTTAAATAGCAACTTTAATAGAAAAACTATTTGTGCTCAAATTTGAGAAGTCAGAGGAGTAAAATCATGATGACATTAAATAGTCTATAAGACTAAAATAGTAACATACAAATGATCCAAAAGATAATTTTGAGTTTTTCTTAGCCAAAGAATATGTCAAATTGTACTCCGCAAATTCTTCTCCCAATTCCTAATAACCATTTCAAAAGAGGTGATTCCAAGGATAATTCTTTTTACCCATCTCAGTAGATGATATTTACCTTGTATTTTCCTAGTTTTGAATAAGATTAAAATTTTATGTAATTTTCTTATCACCTTTATTTGGGAATTAGTTGGGTACCTTTTCTGATATTTATCATCTCTCATGCTCTCTCCTTAAAATATTCAACTCCAAGTCATATATGTGATGTCATATAACTTTTTGTAAAGCAAACGGGAAATGTAGATTTAAGGGCACCGATGCAAGTGAGTGCTCAATAATAGTAGCTGAGAGAACAATAGGTATTTCAAATAGACAAAAGATATTGATGAGTCTTGAACTATGAGGGAGGAATAAGCACTAGAGCGATAAGTGAAAGTGGATGTCATGAGAGGGTTTTGTCATGATTTATTACGCAATACAAGTTGCATCTCAAGGTGCACCGTAGCATGAAGAATTTTCAACATAAGATATATATTTCATGGCCTCTCATGTGAGGCATACACCTCACAATATATGAGGCATATCTCATCTTATAATTTAAGAGGTGTGCACCTTGTTTTTATAGTTTGGATTATTTTTATTATTTTTTAAAAAACATAAATAAATAAAGAAAATTTGACTTTATATGCCCCAAAAGAGTGAAAAAATGAAAAATATGCTCGTTATTTAATTTCTTAGAGAAATATGCTTAAAAATTCCTTTCAAATCGAAATACCCCATTTTTTTAATATGATTAGAACAAACTTCAAATAAGTTTTGATCAAAGTTAAAATCATGTGATAAACATTCAAGACATACTTGAATATTGTTTAAACACTATTCAAACAATGTGTTCTAATTCAAAGATATGTTCGAGCAAGACTAGAATGGGATTCAAATAATATCACACATGGTTAAAATAAGGTGTAATACAATAACTATAACATTATAATGACAAATATTACATCATTGCATAAAATCCTCAAATCACAATGAGAAGCATTGCATTAACTGATGTGCCAAACTTACTTGGGGGGATGCATTATAAAAGGTGGTATCAGCAAAGGCACATTCGATATGTAAATGGATGGAAAAATTGCTAAAATTTCTCAATATGAAAATAACCCAAAAAGATACACTTAAATAATACAAGAAGAAAGTTTATTATGTCTTAGACAAAAAGAGTGGAGAAAACAAAAATAAAGATTATAAGAGTAAAATGAAAAATAGGTATGCATAAATAAATAATTGAAATGGAGGGAGTAACATCAATAATGATAAACGACACAAATAACAAGCTGTGAGAATGGATTTCCTCTAAACTATGGAACATGAATGTGAAACATGAAGGAGATGTTAATGCTTAATTAGGCCATAGCATTTTGTAGTGAAGTATATGTACATGATACACACACACACACAATATAAATAAATAAATAAACTATATTCACACCAAAGGACCAAGCACATACAATAAAGTAAAATGGAAGAAAGCTAAACACATATTAGACTTCCAATCACTTGGAGCGATATTTCCTTAATTCTCTATGATAGAATGATTACACCAATCATAATAAAACATAGAGTGAATAAACCAGAATGGTGTGCAATGATAAGGTGACAGAAAAAATATTTACATCCAAAGACCTGATATATGATATAATAATCATCACATAAATAGGCTCTCCAAAGATTGAGGTTGATTAAATAAGATCTCTTAGATCAATATCAGAAATATTTAGTAATATATTTATTATCTATTCACTTCATCAATCTAATAGCAATAAAAAGTAGCTACCACCCATTTTAAAAAATATATCCAACAAGAGAATGGCAACCTTATACATATCGTATTGATCTATTCTTAATTTCAGCAAAATACAGATATCAAATCACAATCACAACCATGGCACAATCTACGAAAATGAAGGCATAGGAACAAGCTTTTGATCATTAGCACTGCACACATTTAAGTTATTTAAAAAAACATAAATGCAAAGAAAAAAGGACTGCAACCTAAGAAAATAAATATAGTTGAGATTTTGAAGTGAAGGTTATCGCTGAAACAAAATATTCAGAAGTTATCTTAAACATACAATAATGAACTGCATATTTTTTTAGTGCATTGAACCACATACGCACCATAAAAGAATTTAAAACCAGTTACTTTCTATTAGCTATTTATATTCATAACTATATGCTTAATATTTGTTATCACAAATTGTCCTATTTGTATCTTTAACAACCATATAATCTATAAAAATTCAACATCTACATTAAAAAAAAATCATGTATAGATTAAAGAACTCACATCATCCAATGCAACATCTGATTCATAGTTTTCACCCATAGTGGTAGCTTGAGGCTGAATTAGCTGATCCTGACCCTTGACTGCATCCAATACAGCACCATTCTTTTCAAGAAGATCAATTACACTACATTCTTCAGAACTACCAGATAATTTTTTACAATCTGTAGTCAATCTGGCATCTTGGCACAAACCATTAATATTTGTGGCGCCAGAGGGAAATCCGATTTCTGTCCCACTTGTAGAAACTTCACAGTTTGGAATGGAAACAGATTTGTTTTCGAGAGAAATTCCACCAGTCAATGATGCCAAGGAACATTCAACATTATCCATTTTTGCACATCTTTCAACAGAAAACAACACTTCAGCCATATTAACATCATCAGATGCATCATATCCTGGAGAGGCACTCAAATTAGCTTTGCTTTCGGCATTCTCCAAATATGAATCGTGACTTGAAGTGGCACTTAACAAATTACTTGCTTCACTAGCTGCCAGCTGTAATTCATCATAGATGGAGGTCTTGTGAATTGGCAGCACATCCACATTAACAGAAGAACTATCAGCTTCTGTCCTAACAGAGAGATTGCAAGAAATGCCACTCTCACTGTTATGGTGCATAATGAACAAGGAGCCGAACATACAGTGCATGTTCCGGATTCAATCCTCATTGCAAAAAGTTCTTTAGGAAACATAAATTTCTTGTCATCCTGGAAGGCACACAAATATAATAGAGAATAAGTAAAACATTGAATAAAAAAGTTATTACAACAAACCAAACCAAAACAGAGTATCACACATCAACCAGACAGCAGAAATGATGGTTTCGAAGTATATTACATGCTTAAACAAATGCACATGGACTTATTCAATACTTACTTGTAATCAATGATCTAAATAGAAAGTATGATGTTATTCGACGTAGATAAGAGCAACAAAAGAAGCCCCTCTACAGATACCCACAACTTAAACTTAAAAAGAACTACAAAAGAGAGAATGAAGTAATTGATTCCACAATATGTTTTTCATGATTTTTTTTTTTTTGATATATGACATAAATTCAAGCCAATTAAAGTTTGTGTTTTACATCAAAAATCCAATTGAATTTCACGTTCTTTTAAATAGAGAAACATGAAAAATAAAAGAAGAATGGTCATTTTGGATCATAATCTACTTCTTTTGCTTTCACATTTGGTGGAGATGAAGATCTAGGAAAAGTAAGAAACAAGAGTGTGTGGCTCGATCTACAATGTAGGCTGAATATATAGCTACAAAGAAATCTCTGTACCTTCAAAATTTTCTCAGGAAAATATATTTCTAATACTAATAATTCAGCATCTGTTATTGCTAAAAATTCTTAGTGTCACTTCAAAACAATGCATATTGAAGGAAAACATCAATTCTGTAGAGATACGCTAAATAACAAGAAGCTTCTGCGGAAAAGATAATTTAGCAGGTCCATTCACTAAGTGCGTTTTGCATCAATGTTAAATTATTATGTTCAAAATATGGTATTAACATTTCCCTGATGTATTGTGAGATTGAATTGTACCAGATGTCTTGAACAATCATCAAATTTTGTGGAATAAACTGTGGTAAATGTTGTTGTGACTAATCTCATATTGAATTGGAGAATGCTCACGGTTTAAATCCTGGAAATCATGTATGACTCATTAGTACTTGATAACAAAACTTATGCAGCATCATCTAATAATTTGTAAAGTGTTTTCTCTAAGGTCATTCGATCAACAACCATGAAGATAATCACATTCACTAGACTATTGGTACTTGGAGGAGAAGTCAACATGTTCAATATAAAAAGATTCAAACACAAGATAATGCTCTGAGATTTAGTGAACTAGTGAATAAGTTCAGATATATTTTTTAATTTAAATTGATTGAGATTTACAAAAGATTCATGGATGAAGAACACAAAAATAATATGAATGAAGATTTTAGTTGTAAGTACTCAAAGTCTATTTTGAAATATTCAATTTTTATTTTATATTTTACTGTGATTTTTAGAAATTTATTCGCTTTGATTTTCTAATTACTAATTATGCAAAATTTCTTTATATTTTATTTTTAATAAATATGTCATAAATTGTTCATATTTGTGATCTTGACTTATGTGTCTAGTTAATTTAAATGATCATAAATTTTCCATTTTATTCACTAAGTTTACACATTATGCTTAATTATATTAATTGTATTATTATTTACTTACTTAAAAATATGAGCTTAATGTTAATTTCATTAACATTC
Source organism: Cymbidium sinense (assembly GCA_021442155.1). Lineage (NCBI taxonomy): Eukaryota > Viridiplantae > Streptophyta > Magnoliopsida > Asparagales > Orchidaceae > Cymbidium > Cymbidium sinense. The sequence continues at coordinate 114,113,715 of CM038219.1, read as the reverse complement.
TTTAATTATGATTATTCACCTAGGAAAATTTAGTCCATTCCATATGCTTTAATTATTAACAAAATGTTGCTTAAAGAGTATAATTATGTATTAATTATTACAATACATGATGGTTTAATTGCTTCATGAAAAAACATATCTTTTGGCTGCCTTTGAGGCCCTTATATACCTCAATTGGCCATGCAAGTGAAGCATGCTGAAAAACCTAGCCTAGCCGAGAGGAGCAAATCAATAGCATGTAGATATCTTGCGAAGAAGAAAGGATAATTGCAGATTGAAGTCGATGATGTCAAGAAATACTGTTTAGATAACAACTATTTTTTCTCATGGGATTTGTCCAACATTAGACATTCAAAATTATAAAAAAAAAAAAAACTAACAGAATAAAAATATCTACAAGAAGGTATCTTCTGATTGCAAGTGACGCTCTTACAGAATCAGTCCCCTGAAGATTCTTCAGGTCCGAATCATCCACGGGTCCTTGGATGCGACAGCAGCCCTTCAGAACAGGTGTAATCTGAAAAATGCAATTTAAGCTATTTTGTGTTAGTTACCGATATTATCGATCCCAGAGCCAATGCGATAAAAATAAACAACAGAGAGAAAAAAAAAAAACAGTCATCTAAGCGGCTGCTACAGAGCCTTAGGGGTTCAATGGTGCCACGGGCTTAGTTGCAGATGAAAGAGTTTACAAAAATAGCAACTAAGACAATCAAAAAAACATTAAAAAATAAAATAAAATAACAAATATGAAAAAGAAAGAAGAAGAAGAAGAAGAAGAAGAACACCCCGATCCTCTCGCTAAATTACAGCAGACCATGACCCGTCCATCAGTAACAGCAAAACAATTCCAGAAAGGAGCGACGGAAGAAAAAAGGGGGCGTTAAACAAACGGATACCCTAAACTTAACCAATCGGGCGTAGAGAAGAGACGTAACCCTAACCAGACGAAACAAAGGCGACAACTTTACATGCCTCCGGTTCCAACATCCTCTCTGTGAGATCGTACAACTCCTTTAGCGTCCGCTCAGCACGCTTCTTCATCACTCAACACACGTAGCGCTCGCCTCGATCGGACTAATGCCCGACCAGCCTCAGGCACATCCCCCAGTGCAAACTAGACTTTTCCAAGTCAATAGATGAACCCCAATCCGATCAAGAGAGAAGAACAGAGAAGAAGGGGAAGAATAGGGAAAAAGCAAGAGGGAAAACAAATGGCAGAAAGCTGAGAACAGATTTTGCCGTAAGCCTCATTCAAACGGATCTGGATGTGAGAGACGGTTCATTAGAGAGAATGAAGGGGGCGTCTTCAGGAATCAATCCATGGCGGAAACATGCGTAGAGCGAGGGCCCTATCTCTCTCTCTCTCTATCTAATTGTGGATTTTTCTCCATAAAAGCATAAAACAACAAATGACAGAAATACATTGAAAAAAAAAATTAATATTAAAAAAATATTTTGCGTATCTACCCTTTAATGTATTTACATGTTCTTCTGGAACCTACCGTTGAGGGTTCATTTAGAATTTCTATATTTATTCTCGGGTCTCCGGATAAATACTTTTTTATGGTGTTCTTCTTGCATGGTTTTTTCGCTGCATCTATTTTATTATTTAAAAATAATAATTATATGATATATGAAAACATCAATAATGTTTTTTAGTAAATTATAAATAAATAAAAAAATAAATGTTACGATAAAAATTTTGAATAAATTATATAATTTAATTACAATATTTAATAGTCATAACGAAATTTAAATATTTTGTCTTTAATACCTTTGATTAAATATTGAATTAATCGTTAAATGCTATGAAAAATAATTTTAAACAATTTTCTTTTATTTAGGACCATGACCTTTTAATCTTTGAATGTGTGCTTGTCTATAATAGGCTGGAATTATATTTATGTTAATTAAATTATTAAAGTAATAAAATTTCGTTTGTTGTGAATAATTTATTGTAAGTAGTGGTCTATATTAAGTTAGAGAAAAAGAACCTTCCACACTCAACTGAGTGATTGAGCCAAATGTGGGAAGGCATATTGATGAAAGGGTGGGAATGCAAATAAAGGATTTGTATGGATCAAGATGCATGATGGAGAAGTAAAGGATGGCCTTAAGAAGAGCAGTGGGTGGTAGGTGATAGAGAACAAAAGAGAATTAAATATTATTGAATTTATTTATTTATTTAGTTGTATTTCTTCGCACAAATGAAAACCTTGATTTAGAAAATAGAGCCATGCTTAAAACAATGAAAAGAGAAGGACCTCAAATTAATGTCTATTTATCTATGTAATAAATAATCTCTCGTCCAAAACTAAAAAATGTGAGATTATAATGCACAGACTTGAAGTTTAGGAAATTATATCACGTGGATGCATTTAATACTGATAAAAAACAGAAGATGCAGCGAGGGACAATCGGCATTGGGTTTATAGACTTATGGAAGGTGAAAGTAAGTAAAAAGATTTGGATATTTGGACATTAGTAGTTATTAGTTAATATATTTAGTCAAAAAATAATCAATGTGAACTATAATAAAAATTTAAACCCTAAATTCTAAATCCTAAATCATAAACCCTAAAATAAAAATCTAAACATAAACCTAAAAAATAAAATAAAAATAAAACTAAACTAAAATATAAACCTAAATCTAAACCTAAAAAATAAACTAAAAAAAAACCTAAACTAAAATAAAAAAACCTAAAAAAAATAAACTAAGCTTGTTGCATGCTAGAAACCACATAGAAGTGAATACCTTTGTCATGAAATCCAAACACACACACATGTATTTAAAGATGAACAAAACCTGAATTTACGTGAAAACCTCGAGGGAAAAAATCACGGATCTAAAGAAAAGCTTCCACTATATTTTTTTGAGTGTTTCCCATACTGGATTACAGAATATAGAGAGCGATAGGGAATCCCAAAATCGTAATAACATCCATATAAGAATGGTGAAATGATTAAGGATCGATGGAATTGGAGTGGCGGTGAAGATGGTTGTCGAGGATCTACATGGCGACGAGCGAAGATGACACCGGCGTGGTCGATGATGACCACCGACGATGGTTGATCATGCGATGATGGCGGCAGCGAGCTGAGAGATTGACGAGAAAGATCGGCCGCGGCCGACGGGTACGCCGACCTGGTGGGCATGGTAGATTCAGGTTGGGATCTTCTGCTTTAGAGCTCTCCTCTTGCTCATATGAATGAGGGACTATTTATAGATTGGAGAAGTGGCTCTGCATAATGCAAAAAACCCATACACCACTCCATTTCACTGACTCAAAATGATCCCTTTGATCATTTGATGTATTTTAAATATTTGAATGCTCAAATGAAGTCAGAATTTTAAGATCTTGAGCTTGTTAGATCCGACTCATCGAGACGCTCGATTTGACTATAAACACTCCATGTTTGAGGGCTATTTAGAGATTTGACTGATATCCCAAAGTTTCCAATGATATTTTAAGTGCTCGATCTCGACCAATTTCAACTTCGAATTAGTTTGCTTTTAACATCAAGATTCGCGCTTCAACTAGAAAAATTTTCAATGTCATATCAGTTGCCCCCTATTTTTGGATGACATTATCTCAATCATCAAAAAATATATATGACATATGATTGAAAATAGCAAATTCTTCAATGAAATTTGCGCCCATTAACCATTTGAGAGAACAGATCTTCATGAGCAAAGATTTTGATCAAGGATGCAGCTGATGCGGTATGCAAGATTTCGGTTACTACCCATCCGGGTGCTCACACCCCAGCGCCACGCCGCACCATGGCGCCATGGATGGTCTATCCAGCCGTGGCGGCACTGGCATGATCCACGCGTCGATGGTCGTCGATCGCGTCATGGATCACTGGCGGTGGTGCGCTGAGGTCGGCAGCCGCTACCGCTGGCCATGCCTTGAGCGAAAGCGATGGCGTGCGGCGAGCAAACGGCGATTTAGCGCAGCCACATTCGGCGAGACGCGCGGGCCTAAACGGTTTTGATGGTTTGGAGATTTTGGCGATTTTGATTTTAGATAATTTTTACTTTTGCCCTGGGGTATATAAAACCCCAGGGCTGGGGAGAAGGCACACTTCTTCAATGCTCTAGAATTTCTCTTTTTCTTGAGTGAAGGTCGTTCGGAGGTGATCAAGACCCGTAGTTCATACGACGAGCTCCTCAAAGAGGTGTCAACGCCGACCTGGGTTTGGAGTCGACCAGAAGGAGAAATTGAATTTCTTCAAACTGATGGATGGTTCAATGACGATAATTGTCAAGATGAAGGGGGGAGCCTTCATTTGAACGACTGAGAGTTTGGCACTCAGAGCATCATTGGGAGGAGGAATAGTTTCTGCCTTTCTCCCCTTTTCTTTTGATCTCATATGTATGCATGTCCTTTCACGTGATCAGGTGAAAAGTTCTAGCCCAAGCTGTCCATGAGCGGCAGAGTCAGAAAAGGGTATGCCCAAGTATTGGGGTGAGTGAATAGCTTCACAAAATTTTCAGATTTTTGTCATTTCTCCCCCTCTTTACTTATTCATTATATATTTTCACAGGGTGATGGCCAGAGGAAAACCCATAGCGTGGCAGCTATAGACGATATACCATCCCTTGTCCCATCAGATAGTTTAATGGTGTTCCATAGAAAATTTCATTTCCCTAATGAGTTGGTGGCTATTGTTTGGTCCGATCGAGCTGCTCACCCCGATACTTGCTTTAGATGATTCTTCTGCTGCGATTTTCTTTGGCTCCCGAGTTGATTGAGATCTTCAAAACATGTGGTGTAGCTTTGTCACAATTTCAATTTCAGGCTTTAGTGGTCATCGTCGGTTTGGTTGTCTTCTTCAGAGAGCGTGGTGTTACTTTGAACATTAAATACTTGTGTTGAATGTATATATTCACATGTGATGCTCAAGAACGTGTTTCTTATCGAGCTATGAAGAATTGGATAAAATTTTTAGCACGGGATCCGTGTAAAAATTGGTCTAATGGATTCTTTTTTGTGAAAAATGAGTGGGGCCTCCCTAAGAGATGGGGAAGATCGAACGACCTTCCAAATCCATTGTTGATGGCGGAGAATGACATCCTAGCAACTCTTAATATTCCTGATGTATGAAGCTTGCAACATGAGTTACGTCACATTGACAAATATATAGTTGAAGATAGGATGTTCAAGGTTGGCATTTACATCCAGGAAGGAAGATCTCATTCTCCAAGAGGTCAAGTAAAGGTGATGAAAGGTCTCCATACTCATAGGGTTCTCTCAAGAAGCGTTATGGAATCACGGTGGTAGCAATGCTTCATCTTTACAGAAAAAGAAGACATGTGCTAGAGTGATTATATCAGATACCTGCGAAGAAGATGTTCGCCCCCAGTTGACCTCTGAGAATTTAGTTGTTTCAACTCATGATGGGGGAGTTCATTTTTTGAAGCCACACATTCCTGAAGAGGTGTTAAATCACATATACGATGACGCCAACGAGATGAATTGGTACGTTGTCTTCTCTCCTTCTTTTCTTCTTTTCCTTTGTGTAATATTTGATGGTTTTTTTTATAGGTAACTCAAATATTAGAGCGAGCTCATTTGGGTGTCACTTTAGATGAGTGGAATACTGAATTTGTGAAGGTAAAATATCTGCAAGGCGAGTATGAGCGAAAGATGAGTATTAAGACCAAATAAGTGGCGACTTTGGAGGATCAGCTGACTGGGTGCATAACTGAGCCAGCGAGCATGTCGACTTCTCTTTCTCCAGGTCGAGGTGGAGCGACTCGTGGTGACGATTGAGGTGAGAGAGAGCCGAGAAGAGAAAAGACTCAAGGCACTTGTAGTGGAGAAGAGAGTTCTCGAATTGGAGAAAAAAGTATTACAAGATCGTCTTTCTGAGAAGGAGCATATAATGTCAGAAGCGGAAGCAAATGAAATCTCCTTGAAGGCAGTGGAAGACTTTAAGAGCTCTCTAGTTTATTGTGGTATAATCGAAGACCATGTTCAGGAAGCTCGTAATCATATTCTTGATGTTGAAGTGAAGGACTTGGAGCACCAATGTTTAAAGGAGGGATTCATCCGAGGGTTACTAAAAGGAATCTAGTGCATCACAAGATCGGAGCTAGTGTTGAGGATCTATCTCCAGTGTTGGAGACTCTTCGCCGATTGTGAGATGAAGGAGTTGAGAGTGAGTCCAAGGAGCATCTCTCTAGTGGTGAGGAGGGCGTTGATATCACCAATATGATGTAGCATCACTTGAGGATGCATTTTTTCTATGTATTATTATTAGTGTGTATCAGAATCTTGATTCTTTCTTATATCATCATGTTAATGTTGTTAATTTTTTTTAGATGATATGCTCTAATTTTGTTTTTACATATCCGGGGTAATTGGTCGGAATATTATTCGATGACACTAACTTGTACGGATGAGGTTGAATTGAATCCACTAAGGATTATTAACCTATCCGAGGTTATTTGTCAAAGCGTTACTTGATGACGTTAATCTGTATGGAAGAGGTCGTGGGATGTCTACCAAGGACCTTTTGACCTATCCTAAGTATCAGCCAAAGTGTTAGATGACATTAACCTGTATGGAAGAGGTCACAGAATGTCCACCAAGGACCTTTTAACCTATCTTAGGTATTAGCCAAAGTGTTACTTGACTTCTTACCTTATGGTTTTATAAATAGGATTGCATTGGTGTAATTGATGGAACACATGTGAGTGCACATGTCCTTAAAAATGATCAAATTTCATATCGAATAAAATATAAGGAGCCAACTCAAAATATAATGTGCATATGGATTTGATATGAAGTATACTTATGTACTATCTAGTTGAGAGGGGATAGCAAATGATATTAAAATTTTCTTTAAATGTACATCAAATCCTCAGTTGAACTTTCTTATGTTGCTAGAAGGTATGTTAACTTTTATTTTTTAATTAATAATTTCTTTTGAAGTTGTTTAATGATAATCTTATTTTTAATAATTAATATATTTTTTAAATTTTGAAAATATTATCTATTTGATTTAGATATGATAACATGTTTGATTTCTTGTCACAATATAGAGGATTAAGATATCATCCTCATGATTATCATGAGGGCACTCAACCTCATAAAGATAAAAGAGATTTTTAATTGTAGACATTCTTCTTTAAGAGATATAAAGGTTCGATCAAGTCCCATTGGGATTGATTATGCCCTGATTGAGATACAATATGAGTTGCATATTTCTCAAGTGGGAGGATTAAATGAAGAAAAAGCTGTAAGAAAAAAAAAGCTATAAATTTATTACTCGATAAGTTCGGTGATACAATCATAAGGCGATTTTAATAGGATATGAGTTTCAAGAGGAAATGAAACAACAAGTCTTTATCCCACTAAGTGGGGTTACTACATGAAGAGGAAATGACGAGATAAAATAAAGTTGCAATAATTATGCGGTAGGAATTCGATAATATTTTGAGATTCTCGGTGTTCAAGTTGAGGTAAAGTTTTTCCTCTAGATCCTTGAGCTTGAATGTTCACGGCTTTACCATAGCTATAACCACATATGGGTCATCCCAAGAGGTGAGAGTTTATTGAGTTGAGGGCCTTTGCGCACTTCTTGAAACTTAGGACAAGTCACCGGCAGAGATATGGGGCGAGATTTTACTCTTACATTGAAGTGATGAGCTACCCTTTGGTGATAGGAAGTAGTCAGTAAGGCCATGTCACGAGTTTGAGGGGTAGGTAGTCTCGGAGTTTTTTCATTACCATCATGATCGAATAATTGAACTCTTGGACTTGGAACCCGATATCTACTGTATAATAGCTTACGTGCGAAACATAAGTTATATGGTGTCTCCTCGAGGTGGGCGATGTAATGCGGTAAGCCAAAAGAACATTAGAAAGCTCATCAACCCATTGCCCCACCTTCTCAGGCGTGTTTTTAGTCCTTTGAGTATAGTCATGTTGGTAGCCGTCATTAGTTTGAGGATGTGCTCTTCTGGTATCTGCAAATGAATGTGAAGATCTTTGCAAAAAGTCGTAAAGACTTTTCCAGTAAATTGGGTTCCATTATCAGTGATGACCTTTGCAGGAAGACCGAATCGACATACTATATTTTTTCAAACAAATTATTTAGCATTTACCTCCGTGATTTTAGCAAGTGGTTGGCTTCCACCCATTTAGTGAAGTAGTCGGGCTAAAATGATAAACTTTCGTTGCCACGATCTTGTCGAAAAGGTCATGATATCAATTCCTCACTTATCAAAATGCCACGAGCTTTGAATGGATGAGAGCTCTATATGCGGCATGTGAGGGAGGTTAGAGTGCAACTGATAACTTGCACATTTTTTGTGAACTCTAAGGCGTCTTGTTTCATCGTAGGCCAATAGAACCCTTGCCTAATAATTTTAAGGGCTAGCGCCCTTCCTCCTAGGTGTTCTCCACATATCCACAGTGAACCTCTCTTGCGTGTCGACCTCACGAAGGTGAGAGAGGCATTTGAGTGCAGTCAGAGAAAGCTTCGTTTGTATAGTTCACCTCAGATAATAGTAAAGTTTGAAGCTTGTCTTTGGAGGCGAGTTGAAGTTGGGTCTTGAAGGGTTCCTTCTTGTAGAAAAGACAGGATGAGGTCCATCCACAAATGTTCCTTTATCTCATTAATTGCTTGAATTACCCATGACCCTTGGATACTAGGAAAATATATTTCTTCAACATGCCTTCTCTTAAATAGATCCCTAGTAGCAGATGTAGCAAGCTTGGCGAGTCTCAGTATTCTTCTCTATTATATGAATGATTTGATGTGTCTTGAAATGGGCAAGAAGAGACTTCACCAAGTGGAGGTATTGTGCCAGGTAAGGATTATGAGTACTAAAGTTTCCCTCAACTTGGGAGGTGACAAGTTGAGAGTCAGTGTGGATCACTAAGTCTTGAGCTTCGCAGTCAATGGCGAGTCTCAACCTTGTTATGAGAGCCACATATTCAACCATATTATTAGTTGCAGGAAATTTTAGGCGAAGTCCATACTCTAAGATATTCTGTTGGGTGGGAAATAAGTAAGATTCCCGCACCAACAGATTCTCACGAGCTCCATCAACATAGAGGGTCCATTGAGAAGACGAAAGGCATGTAATAAATAGCTCCTCTGGAGTTGGGGCAGTGCATTCCACTATAAAGTTTGTGAGTACTTGAGACTTTATAGCAAGGCGAGGTAGAAAATGTATATCAAACTCTCGATTCTCTGAGACCACTTGATTAACCTCCCGGATGCTTACGGTTTTACGTAGGATGGCCCTTAATGGTAAATGAGTGTAAACGCCAATAGTGTGAGCTTGAAAGTATGGACACAATTTTCTCACTGGAAAAACTAAAGCCAGAGACACCTTCTCGGCAAGTGAATAACGACTTTCTATATCAGAGAAAATTTTGCTAACATAATAAATTGGTCGTTGTATCCCATTTTCTTTTCGCACTAAAATTGAGCTTATCGCGTGGGAAGAGACTGCGAGATATAAGTATAACATCTCTCCTTGAATAGGCTTGGATAGTAAGGGTGGAGATGCTAAATACTCTCTTAGCTGCTCAAAAGCAGATTGACATTCATCAATCCATTGAAAATTATTATTTTTAGCTTCTTTAATATTTTAAAGAATGACAGGTATTTATCCCCAGAATGGGCTAGGAAGCGGGATAACGTAACAATTCATCAAACGTTGAACTTCTTTGATATTCTTCGGAGGAGTCATATCTTTGAGAGCTTTGATTTTCTCAGAGTTGGCCTCTATCCCACGCTGGGTTATCATGAATCCAATAATTTTCACGTAACAAAAACACACTTGGTTGGGTTTGTCGCATGTTTATAACGTCGAAGATTAAAGCATCTAAGTCGAAATATGTTGTGATTCTTCCAAGCTTTTCACTAACATGTCATCCACATATACCTCCATTGTGCTAATAGGTCTTTAAAATCTTATTCATAAGGCATTGATAGGTAGCACCGCATTTTTTTAATAGGGCATAACTTGGTAACAGTATAAACCTTTATATGTTTGAAATGTTGTAGCTTCTTCATCCGTTGGGTTCATTTTATTTGGTTGTAACCAGAGTAAGCATCCAAAAAATTGAGTATTTGATGTCCAGACGTAGCATCAACCAATTGATCAATTCGAGGAAGAGAAAAACTATCTTTCGGGCAAGCATTATTAAGGTCAGTGTAATCAATACACATTCTCCATGTTCCATTTGTTTTCTTAACCATGATAATATTTGCTAGCCATGTAGGGTAATGTACCTCTCGTCTGAATCCTACTTCTATGAGCTTGTTAACTTCTTGTTCAATAGCAGAGGCATCGGTGCAAAACTCAATTTCTTTTGGATGATTGGTTTGAATGTTGGATCAATCTTGAGGAGTGCATGATTACATTGGGGACCCACGGCATATCGGACTCAAGCAAAGATGCCTTGATTTCGCAAGAGTCGTGTATTTTTTCCTTTGTTAGATGCGAGCAAGATCTCACTTACCTTGTTAAGTAGTGGTTGGTCATTTGATAATGCAACAGAGAGCAAGTCTTCTACATGCGAAGCTTTCTGGGATACTTCTTCATCTCGAAAATTAAAATCTTCGATGTTGAAGGTCACAGAAGGGCGTGGTTGAGCTTGTCTGAGATAACATGATTGTGTTATCTATTGATTTCCACAGACCACTCCAACTCCGGCGGGGTTGGAAATTTCATCTTAAGATGAGATCAAGTAGCACCAAAATTGATTAGAGGAGCCTTCCAAAGATAGCGTTATATGCTAAATCTGACTTGAACACCATGAATTAGATTAAATGAGCCACTTGTCGAGGAAATTCACCAAGAACAACAGGAAGGGTGATTGTCCCCTCTACTCGCATAGGGAGATTATCAAACTAGTACAATGGTCCTACAGTGGGTTGGAGCTTTTTCCTAACTAGCCCATGTTAAGAAATGTGAAGTAAAATAAGACATCAACAGAACTCCCATTGTCAGTCAAAATTTTTTTAACATTATAACATGGGTCACCGATCCCTGCGCTGATGACAAGTGGATCTTGATGAAGAACATGTACTCCTTCTAAGTCCAAGTCATTAAAAATGATGGAATGATCAATACGAGACTTCTTTAACTCTGGCTCTACAAAGATGATAATGAGAACTTGATTAGATAGTATTGGTCATCCTGCGATTGTTTCAATTTCTCTAACTGTTTGATGATTATTTTATTATTTCTATGATAATTATCCTGGTTTCCCCCCAGTTGGAGGTATGTTTGTTTGAGTCGATTGGTTCTTCACAAATCGACGTAGATATCCTTGCTGAATGAGCCTCTCAATTTTTTCTTTGAGTTGTTTACATGCCTCAGTAGTATGTCCACGACTTCGATGGAAGTGACAATATTGCTCCTGATTTTCTGAATTTGGTTTCAGTGGATGCGGCCACTTGATATTTTCTTCATCTCAAATAGTCATTAAGAGGTTAATACTAGATGTGTTCAACGGAGTGTATTCCTTTTTAGGGTCGTGGTTCACGTCGTTGATATGGGGGCTGTGGAGAGAGATCACGACTGCCTTGTTGCTTCTTTTGATAGGACTGTCGGTCCGCATTCCCTGGAGTGCTCTTACGTTTTCCTGTAGATTGCTCAAATTATTTGTGATGGGCAATAATAGCCTCATCAACAGAGATTTGTGCTTCCACACAATAAACCAAGTTGGCATATGTGTGGACCATTATCGCATTGATGAGTAAAGGCCAGGCGGAGCCTCAAGAGAACTCCTCTTAATAGTTATTACTCGGGTATTTGAAGAGCTTCTAGGAGAACCTCGGAAGTATTCTTAAGTGATTCACCTCATTTTGATGAATGGGAGAGATGGGGGGAATCTTTAATGATCCTCGGTTTGCAATGAAGCTTTCACAAAATTTTGGCGAGTTAAAGGTATGGATGGATCCCCTTGGAAGAGAGTAGAACCAAGTGCGAGCTTGCCCGAGGTAACGGGAAAGACCTGACAAAGCAGTGTGTTAGGAGCTCGTTGAATATGCATGATAGTCCTGTAATGATCGATGTGTTCATGTGGGTTAGTCGCCCCATCATAGGAATTAATGCTCGGAAGCTTGAAACCCACGGGAATAAGTTAAAGAATAGCTTTAGGTAAAGGTGATTCTTCATAGCGCGGTGAGGGGGAAGATGATTTCTATCTTGAAGGTGAAATTCATCTTGCATTAAGCGTCGTAATTCTGCACGTATAACATAACGAGTGGGATCAACAGGACGAGAATGTGTCAAGCTACCCGCAATAATCGGTGGATTAATAGTTGATACGTGATGGATGAGTAGAAGCATGTCGAGAGATCACGGTCGAAGGAGAAACTTCATTATTAACGATATCAGCATTTTGATCTTCCGCGGCTAACGATCGATCTTGGGGGAGGTGTGTTTGCCTTGGTAATGGCCGTTGTGTTCCTCTCAAAAGTCGAATCATCTCATTTTGAGACTTTTCCATTCGGCGAACACGATCTTCTAAAGAGATCCACTGCGCCTTCAAACTTCGTAAGGGGAGTGAGGCAGAAGCTTGGCGTCCTTGGTTCAAGGATTGATTTTGAGAGTGACGGGAATTGGAGCGGGAGGCTCCGTTGTGACCGGTATTGCGCCTATTGGCCATAATGCGGGTGTTCACAGAAATTGTGATTGATGGGTTCTCTTCCACAGACGTACGCATTGCGTCTAGAAAACCATTCGGTAGAGTGAAAGTTTACGCTTGTTGTGAAATCCAGTGGAGTGAACAAGAAAACTCAAATTTTATGTGAAAAATCTCAAAAGAGGAAAAAACCACGGGCTGGTCAGTAAAACTTCTATATATTTGTTTTGGAGTACAAGTTTTTCCTGAGATTACAGATGATGAGAAGACAATGGGAATCCCAAATCAGAACAACATCCATATAATGGTGAACGTGGGGTTAATGGCGATGATGAAGGTCGTTGGATGGTGCCGTGAACATGGTCGAGATCAGCGGCGGTGGAAACGATAGTAGTCGGCGGTGTCGGTGTCGATAATTGCGATGATGGCCGGCGATGGTTGGCGATACCGATAGCGAGGGCAGTGGCGGTGATGGCGGTGGACCGGCGGAGAGACGGCAGCGATCAGCGGTGGCCGGCGACAGTGGTTGACGATCGTTGAGTGGTGACACGATTATGCTTGGAGGATGATCTTCAAGCTTTAGAGCTCTCTCCTCCCTCTTGCTTTGGCTCCCCTCATATGAGAAATGAGGGGCTATTTATAGATTGGAGAAGTGACGTCTCTGTAAATACATGCAAAACCTGTACCACTCCATTTCATCGGACGGCTCAAAATGATCCCTTTGATCATTTGATGTATTTTAAATATTTGAATGCTCAAATGAAGTCAGAATTTTAAGATCTTGAGCTTGTTAGATCCATTTCGTCGAGGCGCTCGATTTTATAAACACAATGTTTGAGGAGCTATTTAGGGATTTAAATGATATCCCAAAGTTTCCAATGATATTTTAAGTGCTTGATCTCGACCAATTTCAACTTGGATCGGTTGCTTTTAACACATCAAGATTCGCGCTTCAACTAGTAAAATTTTCAGTGTCATATTAAAGCTAAATATAAATAAAAAAATAAACCTAAATACAAATAAAAAAATAAAAAAAAACTAGAATAAATAAATAAATAAACTCAATAAATCTAAACATATCCGTTTACTTAATTAAAAAAAAAACCTAAACCCTAAACCCGAAACCTTAAACCCTAAACACTAAAAACCCTATACCCTAGATCTTAACTCTAAACTCTAAACCCTAAACATCGATTGACAACTAAAATTAAAGGACAAGTAATATCAATTAGTACTATATTATGGGAAACAATTAATATTGGTGAATCTAAAACTTCTTGATCATTATTTAGAAATTTATGATTTAACCTAATGTGAATTACATTAAAGCAGATCATGGTGGAAAATGGAGAAGCTTCTATTCAAATAAATACTAAACCATTAAAGGCAATATTAATATGCATATTTCTTCTTAATGTATAGAATATATTTGAAATAAACTTATAAAGCATTCATCTTGTAAACAACTAAATAGAGCCACTAATAATTCACTTGATAATAATAAATGCATAAGTCATTAAAAACAACTATATTATATATTTGATCTATTTGCATTACAACAATCATATATATTTATCGTGATGTACTTTATTATATTTCAATAAAGAAAATCTATCATGACAATAAAAGATGCCATCTACAATCCACTGAGAGTATAGCCACTAGAAGAAAACATCACTCTACTTAAGTTAGGATCATACCTTTCTTTGAAATTAGAACATATACAAATATAGTAGGACGAGAAGTATCACTAAAAACTATTTAATTAGCATGACATGTGGCTTAAATGAAACATGTATAATATCAAATCAAATGATCACAGAATATCACTATGGTATGTTTTTAATTCTTTTATGCTTAATAATATTATACAATATAGATCATATAATTTTTATGTCACAAAATATTCAACAAAAAATAGAAATGATCATACAAAATTGTAGAGAATGATCATAACAATAATATTACCAAAAATAGTATAATAAAAAACATCACAAAATATCTAGATTTTTACAAAATTTATACAAATAAAATAAGAGGGTTTATGTGTGAAAAAGTTTACAAAATATAGAGATAGGGTAATAGTGGACTATCTCTTGTAAATAAATTTTTTTAGTTAATTTACTATATAAAATCATCTATAAATCTTCAAAAAATAAGCTCTCCCTCTCCCTCCCTCTCTCTCTCTCTCTCTCTCTCTCTCTCTCTCTCTCTCTCTCTTATATATATATATATATATATATATATATATATATATATATATATATATATATATATATATATATATATATATATAATTCTGATTGTTAGGCTGCTTAATGTAAATGGGGCTGTCAAGGCTCAACTGGTCCTATAAAGATGCATGATTAATAGATATACGAGAAGGGATAAGGGAGATGAATCAGCCTTAATATAATAGGTGGCTTTTTTAAATTATTGTTAATAATTTGTATATTGACCCACACACTATCTTAAAAAATGTTTAGCATTATTTAATTTATTATATTTCTCATCTGTTGAAGAGAATTTGGCTGTGACATACTTTTAAGAAATAATTATAATAAAAATAAAAAGAAAAACCAAAAGGGAGTTGATCTATCCATCAAAATTTTGATAAGAAGGTCCTAATTACATAAAAAATGATTCCGACTGAGTTCAAATGAGCTTAAATTAAATCATTAAAATATAATTAAAAGCTTTAAAATATTAATTAAAAGGCGAAGAGATCTCAAAAGTTGAACAAGAGAATTTTAATGAGTATAAGATCACTCAATTATGACATCATTAAAATACTTAAACATTAAAAAAGTGATCGATGATAAAACTTTAGCTAAATTTTCTAAAATGTCTTATCCAAAATTCTATAAATCGAGTTGCTGAGTTCACCTTAGCATGGAGGAACTTACCCAAAAGCTGATCAAAAAAACAAAGTTGCCTGATATTATTGTTTGCTCTTACAACCCTCTAAATGAGATACTCTATCCTCTGTGATGAATATAATGGAAATATTTACCTCTTTGATTTTCTTTTTCAAATGTCTATATCTTGCTCTCACTTTGAAGAAATTTGCTACATAGAGAAACAATTTAAAATCTCTTTTTTTTTCTTCATGATAGCTCCCTGTCATAATTAGTAGAGTTGCAAACCTTCTAAAATTTTGAAAGCTAATAATATATAAGATTTTGCGAACATCATCAAAAGTAAATATCTTTTAAGAATGCTAAATAAAAAAAAAGGAGTAAGAAGAAATGATGCTTTTAAAGATTAAGGAAGCTACAGCCATAGCTGTCATTGATCACATAAACATAAATAGAGAAGAGATTGAAGCTGGTTTTGACACTTGAAAGAATTGGGAAACTATAGAGAGAGCATCTGTATCTTTCATATTAAGCTACCGACGGCCTGGGAACTAGTCCCATATCTAAATATTGATCATTCTTCGTCAAGCTAACCATGACGGTATTGCCAACCAAAGCAGCAATGACAAGAGCATTCAATCAACTGATATAGTCATTCGTCTACTTGCCCACCCCCTTTATTCATACTAAGTTTAAAACCTCCAATATTTAGAAAAATACCAAAATTGGCACCAATTCAAACTCAAAATAAAGTTACTCCGTACAAAAAGTGTTAAGGATCATACCCGCTTTGGGGAAAATAGTAGCTAAAGTTTGTTAAACTTAGCTACAGATTTCTCCTATAAGGAATGTTTGAGATCTAGATCCATTTCCTCCCTTCTTTCTCTCTCTATCTTGCCAACTAGGAGAAACCAACACCATATACCATCGATAGAGAAGATGACAAGCTCATTAATTCAGTTGGTTCTGGGCCAATTTATGATTTTTTCGACAATGATCAATCAAAAATTAAGCCTTAGAGTTAGAGTCTACAACGAGGTACTTGTGATGGGGGCTTTGCAGTTGTATGAACTTTGTACGATGGAGCAACTCCCGCCATGATCAAGGGAGAAAGTTCGAGAAAAAGGCTAATAGAGATAGTTCACACATTAAACTCGACGGAACGAATATGGCGTCGACAAAAGTGGTAGAGTTGATCTATTAAAGCATTTGAAGTGACGTATGAGTAAATATTGAGTTTTAGTAAGTGATAGGTATGTAAATCCACCATTAATATATTGGCTGTGAGGACATCATATTTTATCATCTCTGAGTGTGTTGGCCATGGAGTTGGCATAAAAAAATTACACACAATATATAATTATAAGAATTATTTTCTTATTTCTTTTTAAGATATAGGTAGTTGAGGAACTTTTTGTTAAATTACATTGACTGCCATTGTGAAATCATTTAACCTGATGTCATTGCTTTGAAGAGTTCCTCAGCTACCTACATCTCTCGTTGGTTATAGAATTGTTGATTTGATTCTGCTTTTATTTTCAAAATAACAATATTCGTAAGTGTTGTTAAAAAAGCTGAAATGGTTTATCAAACTTTCTCTCACTAAACTTTCTTTTTTCATTCTATGAGAAGAGTCATATTTTCTCTCATCTTTATAAGTGAAGATGAGTTTATGCCATGAAAAATACTTAATTTGAACAATGGAGAAGTGATAATGGAGGTGAACAAATGTATAAACTTAGCATGCTTCAATTCCTACAGTTTTTTTTTTTTTTTTGGAGATAATTGTATAAATTATACATGTAAGAAATTAATTTCGCATAATAATTTAATATACGGAAACACATATTTTGCTGATCATTTGCAAGGCATATACATGTTCTTTTCATTTCATATCAACTTATAAATTATTATATGATTATCCATTTCAGATATGATAAATTTTAGTTTTGAGAAATTATAAAAAAATTAAGAGAAATGTAATTATAGTATGTCAAATCATCATTAAAATAACTTATATGATATATGCATATATTAGTAATTACATGAAATAATATATTTAATTAAAAATATTAAATTTTTTATATTCCTATTATTTTAAAATTTATGAAATTTTAGATATCAAAGTAATAAAAAAATTTAGAAAGCTAATTATTCATATGTTCATAAATTATATAAAAAAATCAAAAATTTTAAAATTAAAATTTTTTTATATGTAAAATTAAACCAAAATTTGAATTTAATTTTTTTTATATTTAATATTTATTAATAGTGGCAAATTAATCTTAAAATTATTGCACTAATTTCATATATGAATTTATTTAAATCTTTGCATTTTTAAAATTTTTTAATTTTTATTATATAATAATAATAATAATAATAACAACAACAGCAATAATAATAATAATTCTAAACCTTAATAAAATTATAATATTTGTGCCTTATTTTTATAAATTTGATTATAATTATTTAATTTCTTTCATACTTATAAGCTATACTTTTATCACATAAATATGATAATAACTAAATTATAAATGAGTATTATTAATAACTGGTTTTATATTCACTCTTCTTAAAGAATATTTATTTTAAATTATATTATAAAGCTTAAATATACAAAAATATTGATATTATAAATTTAGAGTGTTACAACTTACCCCATGGATCTTTTTTAATAAAAAGGTAAAATAAAATGACATTTATAAACAAATTTACTTAAAAATGATAAATCTCCAATCACCTCATAGAGATAATGTTTATATCTCAATTTTTTTAAAAATCTCAATAAGATGAGGAGCAGTGAGGTAAGAAGCTCAATAGGATGTCAGAAATATAAAATATTAGTATGATAATAAATTATACATAAGCATTAAATATTATTTAAAAGTAAATAATCTACTGAGGATATAACACAGTTGGTATTAGCTATTTGATTGCCTGTATTTGAAATACAGTGAAAAATGAATATAGTGTAAAAAGAATTCAGTATAAAAGTATTACTTTACAGTTGTTTGATTGAAAGTTTTATAAATTCATGATTTTACTTATTTTTTTTTTTGGTTGAACAAAAATATAATGTAAAGTAATTTGAAGGTTTTGACAATGGCGGCCGGCGGCGGAAGCGGCGGCGGTGATGGCCGCCACCACATCACTTTATTGGGTGTATTTGAATTCTAACCATATAAACCTCTCTAATGTTTTTGAAATACATTACATTGCATTGAAATTTTACTTTGCTTCCAACCAAACACTCAAAAAACTCAAATGCATGTATTTGGAATGAAGTGCATCTCAAATACACATAACCAAACAGCCCCTTAATTTTACTCGAATGTGTTTCCCAGTGATTAGAAGTAATGTGAAATATTCATTGGGTAGTGTTTGTAAGCTTAAAAAAGAATTGGCATTAATTTCAATCTCGAGGCTTTAGTTCTGAAGTAATAATAAATATGGTACGACATTCTATGCTCTATTCTTCTTTCCATTAATAAGGTTTAAACATTAGAATAAAATGCAAAGCTAACATTATGAGGATAATTAATATAAAATTTCTATATTTTGTTATTTAAAACAATATCTTTAAAAAATTTAGAAAATAAAATAATAGCTTAATCAATTTTGTAACGAAAGACGGATTAAGAAAACTTGTTTAGATGAGGCATAATAAGATAAAAATAAATCACTTTTATATAAAGGTATACTTCGACGTTTTCTAAAAAAATAAATCAAGAATTTTTCAAAATAAAGACATTCAGTCTTTACCAAAAAAAAGTAAATTGATTATATTTCAAAATAAAGTCACATAGGCCATTATTAAAAATAATAAATCAATAAATTTTTTTTTTTAAAAAGCACACATTCAACCTTTTTAAATAAAAATATATTCGCATATTTTAATCGATTGTGAAGGTTATTCCGATGAAATATTTTGAATATTACATAAGATCAAATGCAAGCTTTGTAAAATACGATTATTATTTGGGAAGTTGAGTCTTAAGGGCAAATTACATGCACGCACCTTTCATGTGCTCGAACCTGCATCTCCGCCAGAGCTTCGCTCCATCCGGCCGATGTCTTACAAATAATTATTATGTAGACCTTGAGGGAGATGTTTGATGTGGATAACTCGAGGTTCCTTTTTTATGAAAATACATGATTATAATTGATATGGCTCTCAAAATATGACTAGTCAAAGCACAAATCTTGATGTCGAAAGCGATATGATTTTGAGTCAAAACCGATCGAGATCAAGCACTTAAAATATCATTGGAATCTTTGGGACATCAATTAAATCCCAAAACAACTCCCAAATATAGAGTGTTTATAGTCAAATCGAGCGTCTCGACGAGCCGGATCTAATGAGCCTAAGATCTCATAATTCCGACTTCATTTGGGCATCCAAATGCTCAAAATACATCAAATGATCAAGGAATCATCTGAACCGTCCGTCGAGGGGGGGGCAGCTTTACATGAATTTACAAGAGTGTCCCTCCTCCTATAAATAGGCCTTCATTCCTCACACCAAAGGGAGGGGAGAGGCCAAGTAAAACAAATGGAGCCAAGTGAAGAGGAGTGAACAAGTGAAGAAGAGGAGCCAGCTCGGCGATTATCAACCACCACCGCCCACCGTGATCCTTCAGATCAATGCCCAAAGGAAGAAGAGGAAGAGTCAAGCAAGAAAGAAGAGGAAGAGCAGAACAGGAAGAAGAAGAAGAGTCCAAGCAAGGAAGAAAAGGAAGAGTCGGCGAGGAAGAAGAGGAAAAGCCAAGTGAGGAGGAAGAGAGAGCTCGAAGCGATCCTCAAGATCGCACCCAACAAGATTGCACTCTCGTGACCATTCATCGCCACCAATTGTCATCACTTTGTACCACTATTCCCAGGATTACCCATCTGTAGATCACAACATCATTGTTACAGGTTGTTATTCCTCTCTCATATGCAATTCGTAATCCGTTATCGGGAAGATTTTGTACTCGAAGCAGATACATAGTGGAAGCTTTTCTTGGGCTAGGCCAGTGGTTTTCCCCTCTTTTGAGGGTTTTCTCGTTAAAAAATGTCTCTTGTTGCTCTTTAATTACGTGTGTCTTTGGACTTCACAACAAGGCTAAGGCGTAAACTTTCACTCTCTGCGGTTTTAGCATAGCAGTTTGGCGTGTGGGGGAAGAAAAACCCTTCATTCAGTGAACATCGCGTTATGGCCAATAGTGACACTCGTCCTGAGCTTCTGCTCCAACTCCGTCATTCTCAAAACCCATCCAGAACCAAGGGCGTAAGTTGAGGCGGAGCAGGGAATCTCTTTGGAAGATCGTGTCCGTCGAATGGAGGAGTCTCAAAATAAAATGATCCGACTTTTGCAAGGATTACAACGATCCTTCTACGGCAAACATATCTCCCCAAGATCGATTGTTGCGGAGGAGGTCAAAGCGCTAATCCTCCCGAACCGAGTTCCTCCAGGTATGGGCCGTGATCTCGCGCCCTTGCTAGTTCCACTCATCCATCGCGTCGCTCAATGTTCTTAATCCACGTCGTTGTTGATAGCTTCACATGCTCATCTTGTTAATCGCTCGTCATGACATTCGCGACGGCGCTTAATACAAGATGAATTTCACCTTCAAAGGCAATCATCTTCACCCACGCGGTTATGTGGAGTCCTCACCTTTCTGGAGCCATTCTTCAACATCCCATTCCGTAGGTTTCAAGCTTAGAGCATTGATTCATGATGGGGCGGCCGACATGAACATATCGACCATTACAGGGGATCATGCATATCCAACGAGCTCGACACCTTTGCTTTGTCGTCTTTCCGTTACCCTCAAAGGGCAAGCTTCGCCGCGTGGTTCTCTCTTCCAAAGGGATCCATCCATACCTTTAACGAACTTCGCCAAGTTCTTTGGAGCAGTTCATTTCAAATCGAATCATTAAAGATTCCTCCCATCTTTCCGTATTGACGAGCGAGGGTGAATCACTTAAAGAATACTTCCGAGGTTCTCCTTAGAAGCTTCGCCAAATACAGTAAACTCTGAACTATTAAGAGGAGTTTTTCTTGGAGGGCTCCGTCTAGGGCCTTTTACTCATCACTCATGCGGGACGGTCCGGTCATATGCGACTTAGTTCATGGGTGAAGCACAAATCTTATGAGGCTATTAATGCACATCGTAAACAATTTGGATAATCAGAGAGACATAAAAGCACCCCAAGGAACCAGACCAGTCCCATCAAAGAAGAAATCGAAGGCCCATTCAACAAAGATATCCACGTCGGTGGAAAGAATCAATCGACTCATACGAACATACCCCGGGGTAACTCTTAATCTCAAAAGATAAGCAAGTCGGAACACCAGCGAAAGGCAAAGATCAATGGTCAACTCGCTACAAGCTCATGCAAATATTCGACCTCTTCCACGGGTTAACGCGTCATCAGTAAACACTTTGACAAACAACCCAGATAGGTCAAAAGCGTCCTTGGTGGACTTCTGCGATCTCTTCCATACGGGTTAATGTCATCGAGCAAAAGCTTCGACAAACAACCGGAAAGGTCAAACTTTGTACCCACTCCGCCGCGGGTTAATGTCATCGGATAACACTCGACAAACAACCGGATGGGTCAAAATCCTCATCGTCACCGGTCACTGCAGGACTACCATCGTCGGTCCGCCGCGACCATCGCCGGCAATCTTCGCCCGGTCATCACCATTGTCGGCGGTCATCCGCCGATTACGGCGTCGCATACCGTCGACAACCATTACCGGTTGCCTGCGACCACCCACGCCGGCCGCCAACCCATAACGGTCACCGCCGCTTACTACCGTCGGTGATACCCGTACTTGTCGTCGGCAATCTTCGCCGGTCATCACTATTGTCGCCGGTCATCCGCGCCGACTACCGTCGCCGGTCACTGCCGCCGACCATCGCCGGTAATCTTCGGTCATCGCCATTGTCGCCGGTCATCCGCGCCGACTAATCGGCCCGTCCGTCGACTCCCAGATTCAATTTGACCCATGCGGGTTAGCGTCGTGTAAAACTCGAATAACAACTGGGATAGATAGCGTCCTTGGTGGACTTCCCGACCTCTTCCATACGGGTTAACGTCGTGGTAAAACTCGACTAACAACCCAGGAAAGGTCAAAAGGTCCTTGGTGGACTTCCCGCGGCCTCTTCCATATGGGTTAATGTCATCGAGCAAAAACTCTGACAAACAACTCAGGAAAGGTCAAAAGGTCCTTGGTGGACTTCCACGGCCTCTTCCATACGTTAGCATCGGCGAATAATAACCAATAACCAGGAAAGGTCAAAACTTTGTACCTACTACGTTGCGTCATCGGGTAACACTCTGACAAACAACCTCGGATAGGTCAAAGATCTCGTCGGCCGTCGACCGTCGCCGACCACCCGTCGGCCGCCAACCACTACAGTCGGTCACCGCTGCCGACTACCGTCGCCGGACTTCGCCGACCATCACGCAATCTCGCGGTCACCATCGTCGCTGGTTATCCCGACCACCGCAAAGTCACCATCACGACCAATGTCGTTAGTCCCCATCGTCGAGCATCGCCATTCGACCCAGTCTCCGGTGATCGCTTCTTAACCACGGACGGTCCGGCGCCGGTGCCGGAACCACGGCGTATCTGTGGGCCTTGATGCCTCTAACCCGGACGGTCCGACGGCGGTAACGAACCACGACGTCGGGCCTTGATGTCAACCCGGGCGATCGGCGGGGCGATGGCGGACGGCGGAAGCGGAACCCGCGACGTCGCAGTGGGCCTTGACGCCCTAACCGGGCGATCCGGCGGGACGATGGACGAGGCCGGTGGCTCCACGTCTGGGCCTTGATCGCCTCCAACCCGTCGGTCCGAGGTTAGTTTATACCGAGGCGGAGCCTGCCGTATATTACGTCTTGATCGCCTCCGATCCGGTCCACTGGGTTAGTTTACACCCAGGGAGAACGGAGCCTTAGTGACTTACGGGTCTTGATCGCCTCAATCCGGTCGGTCCGTAGGTTAGTTTACACCCCGGAGGCGGAGCCTTCTGATATTACGGGTCTTGATCGCCTCAATCCGGTCGGTCTAGGTTAGTTTACACCCCTTTGGGGGGCGGAGCCTTGCCGTATATTCTGGTCTTGATCCTCAATCCGTGGTCAGTAGGTTAGTTTACACCCCTTCGGGGAGCTGAGCCTTGATATATTCACGGTCTTGATCGCCTCCAATCCCGGTCGGTCCGACTAGGTTGGTTACACCGTTTGGAGAAAGCGAGCCTTGTCGTATGAGCAGCGGGTCTTGATCGCCTTCAACCCGGTCGGTCAGTAGGTTAGTTTACACCCTTTCGAGGGGCGGAGCCTTGTCATTATGGCCGTGGTCTTGATTGCCCTCGATCGCCCAAAGGACTTTCACTCAGAAGAAAGGGAGAGGGAAAGGTATGCCTCTCCCTCACCTTGGGGTATTTATAGCCCTCACAAGGTAAAAGGGTAAAACCCTCAAAAGCGATTAAATTCTTAAAACTCCGGTCAGAGTGGAGCGTTTGGTGAAGCCGTGGGCTTAGCCGCCGGCGGAGCCATGGTGTGGCCTTGCGCTGTGAGCCAGCAACAACTGTATGACATGTATGCTGAGGCAAGCAGCGACATGACCTTGACATGACCCGTAGCAGCCCATCCGCCTGTGACCAGGCGACGGGACCGCCCTTGCTGACCGGGACCGCCAGCGACGGGACATCGACCCGGACCGTCAGCGACCGGACCGTCATGCGACCCGGACCGTCAGCGACCGACCCAGCAGCCGTCAGCGACCCATTTTCTGGCCGTATGACCGTGGGCCCACCCATCGGCCGTATTTGCAACCCTTGTATAAGCGCTTGCAGCATCCAGCCCAGCGCGCCAGTGCATGCGGCAGCGCCCTCGGTGCCGATAAGCGCATGCCTGGACAAAATGCTTACGTGAGTATCCAAATAGCTCCATAACCTCAAAATCTCATGCCAAGCGGCTACACATCTTCTTCCATAATCATAATTTGTATTTTTTATGATAATTTATTCTCTCAAAATGCATGATTCATGGGCGCCGCGTTTAGTTGAAGAACTCGTTATTTTTTTGAGCATTTGACACATATATTTTTGGATGATTAAATGTCATCCAAAAATAGGGGCAACGATATGGCTCTCAAAATATGACTAGTCAAAGCACAAATCTTGATGTCAGCGATATGATTTTGAGTCAAAGCCGTCGAGATCAAGCCTTAAAATATCATTGGAATCTTTGGGACATCAATTTAATCCCAAAACAACTCCCAAATATAGAGTGTTTATAGTCAAATCGAGCGTCTCGACGAGCCGGATCTAACGAGCCTAAGATCTCATAATTCCGACTTTATTTGGGCATCCAAATGCTCAAAATACATCAAATGATCAGGAATCATCACGAACCGTCCGTCGAGGGAGTGCTTTACATGAATTTACAAGAGTGCCCCTCCTCCCATCTATAAATAGGCCTTCATTCCTCACACCAAAAAGAGGAGGCTGAAACAAGTGAAAGAAGGAGCCAGCTCGTGGTGTCAACCACCACCACATACCGGCCGGTGATCCTACGTAGATCAATCTGCCAAGGAAGAAGAGGAAGGAGTCAAGCAAGGAAGAAGAGGAAGAGCAGAACAAGGAAGAAGAAGAAGAGTCCAAGCAAGGAAGAAAAGGAAGAGTCGGCGAGGAAGAAGAGGAAAAGCCAGTGAGGGAAGAGAGCTCAAGCTTGAAGATCCTCAAACAAGATCGCACTTGCACTCTCTCAGCCATCAACCATCGCCACCATAATACGTCAGTAATTGTACCACATTCCGGAGTTACCGCATCTCCACCATGATATGATTACAACCGATCTACGGTTGTTATTCCTCTCTCATATACAATTCTGTAATCCTGTTATCGGGAAGATTTTGTACTCTGAAATAGATACATAGTGGAAGCTTTTTACTGGGCTAGGCCCCGTGGTTTTTCCCCTCTTTTCGAGGTTTTCCGTTAAAATTGCAGGTGTCTCTTGTTATTTCTTTAATTACTGTGTGTCTTTGGACTTCACAACAAGGCTAAAGTAAACTTTCACTCTACTGGTTTTCTATATGACAATAGTATACTTTTTTATATCATTTATTTTAATTGCATCATAAGCCAGAGATAACTTATTCATGATAGTTTTTGAATTAATTGTATGATTTGGACAAAGGCTTTACCAAAAAGTGTTTTTGTATGTAATATATATGCCTGATAAAATAAGTTGAAGATCCTAATTTGTGTTTAGTTTTTTTTCTGTATTACTTATGGAATAGACCTAATAAATATGGCTCTTTGATATAGAAATTAGAAAACTAGACCTCGCTAATTGAATTAAGATATGCTGATTTGAAAATAAATACTTGGATAAATGTGATATGCTTAGGCACACCAAAAGTATCTAGGACACAATACCGTTATGTTAAATCCGGCTTAAATCCAGCAATCAAACAAGTCTTAGATTTTCTTATTTTAAGTTAAATTTTTCATGATCCCTATTTTTGTACTATATTATTGAAAATTATTTTATCTTAAATCTTATTAAATTTTTGATGTGTAATTAATTGTTAATTATATAGTTTATACTCGGTGATCTTAGAGGAATATAATATTCAGAATATTTCTCATTAGAATAGTCTTCACAATCGATTAAAATATGTGAATATTTTTTTATTTTAAAAAGGCTGATGTATATTTTTTTTTGACAATTTATTGATTTGTTATTTTTTAATGAAGACCGACGGTGCACTTTATTTTGAAAAGTTATTGATTTATATTTTTGATATAGACCGACTGTGTGTCTTTATTTTGAGAAATTATTGATTTATTTTTTAGAAAAGCCTGAAGGTGTGCCTTTATATAAAATTAATTTACTTTTTATCTTATTGTGCCCCATATGAAAAAAAGTTTCTGGATCCACTCCTAGAAGCATGCGAAGTAGGATGGGAGGAAAGACAAGTTTCCTTCGGAGTTTGGTCGTTTGCGACTCCGTCAGCAATGGATCCACGTTGCAATGGGTAGAAAAATGAGAGTTTCGAACGCCTAAATTCGACAGATGGATTTACTAGATTTAGACAAGCATAAGCGCAAGAGTGTTGGAGACTCGGAGCAGGGAGGAAAGACTAGGATTACCTTCATCAAGTAATCGAGTTGACGAGTCGTGTAACGTTGACAACAGCGGTGGATTTTGAACTGTGACGGATTTACGGGATTTACAGAAGCAAAAGCGTGCGGAGGGTGGGAAGAAAGACCAGGATTTTGAATGTCTAATTTCCTAAGTTCAACCCGCATCTCACATCGCATATGGGTCAGTAAGGGTAAGTGCCCCCACTGGCCCCTACACTGAATCTGCCTCTCCGCCTCTGAATGGAAGGTAACTTATTCTAACCTATATTAGAGTGTTTTTAAAGATCCTAATAATGGTATTAATTTTTTTTTTTTGAATTCTAACTTATAACATTATATTAAATATAATGTCAAATCCTATTATTACTATCATAGTTAATATTTCAAAAAAATCATAGACCTGACATATATGATTACTTTATCATTCTTTTAAAATTCAAATAAATATCATTCTGAATTATAAAATTTAAAATTTTATTCTTTTATCAAAAGAGCAATTTGCATAAAGTTGTACTCATTAACATCATCAATTTTATTATTTATTATTTTTAAAATAATAAATAACAAATTAATTGAAACAAATAATCTTTTCCTTCTACTTGGGTTATCATATTTTCATAATAATTATTGTGTGCTGGAAAACCAGTTACGGTAGAGTAAAAGTTTGTGAAATCCAGCACACACACATGTATTTAAAGAGTGAATAAGAAAACTCCAGAATTTTAATGTGGAAAATCTCAAAAAGAGGGAAAATTCACGGGGCCTAGCCTAGTAAAAATCTTTCACTATGTATTTATTTTGGAGTACAAGTTTTCCCGATATAGAATTACAGAATTGTATATGAGAATGGATGACAATAGGAATCCGGCAATAACATATATAATCTTGAAACAGGGTTAGCGGCCGGATTAAGGTCGTCGGGATGGTGACCGGCGAAGATGGCCGTCGAGATCATTGCGGTGGTGATGATGATCCACGGCGATGGTTGTGGCGATGGCCGGCGGCGCGCAGCGGATGGTCGGCGGTGATGGCCGCGCGAGATTCGGCAACAGGATCGATGGACGGCGGCGGCCGGTAGTGGTTGGTAACGGGGTGGTGGCCCCCAGTGGTGACGATTATGCTTGGAGGATCTTCAAGCTTTAGAGCTCTCTTCTCTCTTTTGCTTGGCCCTCCTCATATGAAGAATGGGGGACTATTTATAGATTGGATGAGTGACGTCTCAGTAAATATATGCAAAATCCGAACCACTTCACTCCATCGGACGGCTCAAAATGATTCCTTTGATCATTTGATGTATTTTAAGTATTTGAATGCTCAAATGAAGTAGGAATTATAAGATTTTAGGCTTGTTATATTCGGCTCGTCAAGACGTTCGATTTGACTATAAACACTTCATGTTTAAGAGCTATTTATAGATTTAACTGATATCTCAAAGTTTCCAATGGTATTTTATATGCTTGATCGAGTTTCAACGGTGCTTTTAACATCAAGATTAGGTCTTTTAGTAGAATTTTTGATGTCATATCGGTTGCCCATATTTTTGGATGATATTATCAATCATCCAAAATATATCTAATATACTTGAAAATAGCAAATTCTTCAATGAAATTTGAGTCCAATAACTTACATTTTGAAAGAACAAATCTTCATTGAAGATTATGATCGCGGGAGCGGGGCGTGGATATGTCTACCTGGCAAGATTTGAGTTATGGACCCATATGGACAATTACGTGCCGAGGCGTACCCGTGATTGGTCGTGGCGAAACTGCGGGTGTCGCGAGCAGTGATTGGGCAGTTGCGGGCTAGACGGGTCAAGGAAGGAGGTGTAGCAGCAGGTTGTCGACGGATCATGGCGTCTGCTCCGATGTCGATTTCAGTGACAGGCTCAACGGGGTTGGAAGCGATTGCCCGATGGGATCCATGGTCAGGTGGCGGGTTAAGCCTTGATCCGCGGGTCAGCGAACACGGTAGGTGGGTGGCCAGCGGAGTGTATGACAATGGCATGGCGGGGCGGGAAGCGAGGGCAGCGTCTGGCACCATGGCCGGCGTCCATGCTGGTGAAAACATCCATTTTCCCCGTTTTCGCCCGTTTTGAGCGGTTTTGAACCGTTTTGGGCAATTTTAGCGATTTTTGACCTTTTTGCCCCTATAGAGGGTCTATAAAAATCCTCCTAGGGTCAAGGGAGAAGGCACACTCCTCATATGTTGGAGTGTCTCTCTTCTTCATAAGAGGAGGTCGTTCGGAGGTGGTCAAGGCCCACGGTACATATGTCGTGGTTCCGGTTTTCTCTCGAAAGAGGCGTCAACTGGCCTCGTCGGACCGACCGGGTTTGGAGGCGATCAAGACGTTATCTGGCGTGTCTATAATTTTCCGCGAAAGAAGGCGTCAACTCGTAGGGGCCGGGTTGAGCGATCAACGTCGACCATGCGGAGGCGGGTTGGCCAGCGATGCCGGCGATAGTGGTGGTGTGGTCGACGATAATGCCCGGCGACGGTGGTCGACGAGGATAACCAGCGACGATGGTGGCAATCAGCGGATATGGCCGGCCATGGTCGGCGACGGTGACCGGCGATGGTGGTTGGGCAGGGGGTGGTCAGCGAGGAAAAATTAGCGGCAGTGGCGAGCGTCGATAACAGCGGGATAAACGATGGTGGTGGCGGAGATTAAATGGCGGTGACCAGCGATGATAGTCGGCCGTCGGAGATAATGGCGGCGGCGATAATGGTAATGTAGCGTGACGGAGATTGGCGGAGGTGATGATTTTGACTATCGAGATTGTTTGTAAATTGACTAACTAACGATGGCGTTAACCTATGTGGAAGAGGTTGAATTGAATCTGGCGAGATTTTGACCCATCCAGGTTGTTTATCGAGTGTTATCGATGAAGTTATGTGGAAAGTCCGTAGGACCTTTTGACATATCCTAGATTGTTTGTCCGTGTCTTTGCTCGATGACGTTAACCTTTTGGAAGAGGTTAAATTAAATCGGGATTTTTGACTATCGAGGTTATTTTTAGGTATTACGATGGCGTTAACATGGAAGAGGTTGAATTGAATCTGAGAATTTTGACTATTCGAGGTTGTTTGTCAGTGTGACTGGCGTTAACTTTGTATGGAGGAGGTCAAAATTGCTTGGAGATTTTTGACCTATCCAGGGTTATTTGTCGAGTGTGACTCATAACGCGTTAACATATGGAAGAGGTCAAATTGAATCCGTTGAGGATTTTGACTATCAGGTTGTTTGTCGAGTGTTACTCGATAACGCTGTATGGAAGAGGTCGAATTGAATCCGAGGATTTTGACCCATCGAGGTTATTGTCGAGTGTTACGATGGCGTTAACTATGGAAGAGGTAGAATTGAATATTTTTGACCTTTCAGGGGTTGTTTGTCGAGCGTTACTCGATACTTTAACTATATGGAAGAATTGAATTGAGGATTTTGACCTATCTGGGTTATTGTCGGTGTTGCAGATGGCGTTAATGTATGGAAGAGGTTGAATTGAATCCACTGAGGATTTTTGACCTATCCGAGGTTGTTTGTCAGAATGTGACTCGATGACGTTAACCTGTATGGAGGAGGTCGAATTGAATCCGTTGAGAATTTTTGACCTTTCTAAGGTTGTTTGTCAGAGTGTGACTTGATGACGTTAACTTGTATGGAAGTGGTTGAATTGAATCCGCTGAGGATTTTTGACCTATCTGAGATTGTTTGTCAAAGTATTTCTTGATGACATTAACCTGTATGGAAGAGGTCGAATCAAAACATCCGTTTGTGGTTGTAGCCAAAGTTGCTCCTTGACCTTTGTCTTTCTCATTGGTATTACTGAGTTGCTTCTCGAACTGATAATCAATTAGATATCTAGAATATCGATTTGGATAATCTTTTGAGATTAAGAGTTGCCTCCCAGTTTCCAACAAAATCTGAAGGAATGAAGTTTGATGAATCTTCATTCTTAAGCTTTTCTAAAAGCTTGAAATGCTCCACGGATGGTGGTTTTGATCTTGTTGGGAAGCTTGGTGTCTACAAGATGAAATAATGAGAATCGTTCCAGACGTAAATTGTTTGCTAGAAAACCAATTGTGTAGAGTGAAATTTTAACCTTGTTGTGAAATCACACAGTATTTAAAGAGTGAACAAGAAAACTCCATAATTTTACGAAAAGCCTCAAAAGAGGGCCAGTTATAAAATCTTCCACTATGTATTTGTTTTGAGTACAAGTTTTCCGATCAGGATTACAAATATATATATGAGAAGGATGACAATAAATCCGAATCGGATAACCAATATAATGGTGAAACGGCTTGGTGAGATGAAATTCGTTAGGATGGAGACACCAAAGATGGTGTCGAGATGGTGGCGGTGTGGCAGTGGCAGCGGTAGCCATCGGTGTCAGGATGATAGCCGCGATGGTTGGCGATGAAAGCAGAGCGATGTCAGCGATAAGCGGCGGAGATTGATAAGCAAGGATCAGCGGTGGCGGCGTTGGTAACCAGAGGTGGTGGCATCGGTAGTGATTATGCTTGGAGGATCTTCAAGCTTTAGAGCTCTCTCTCTCTTTGCTTGGGCCCCATATGAAGAATGAGGCTATTTATAGATTGGGAGTGGCGTCTGCAATACATGTAAAATCGAACCACTCCACTCCATCGGACGGCTCAAAATGATTCTTTTGATCATTTGATGTATTTTAAGTATTTGAATACTCAAATAAAGTCATTATGAGATCTTGAGCTTGTTTAGATTTCGTCAAGGCCTTCGATTTACTATAAATCCATGTTTAAAGCTATTTATGGATTTAACCGATATCCCAAAGTTTTGATTGTATTTTAAGTCTTGATCTCGATGTTTATCGGATCACTTGCTTTTAACATCAAGATCATGCTTCGACTAGTAGAATTTTTAGTCTCATATCAATAATAATAATAATAATAATATTATTATTATTATTATTAATGTTATTATTATTATTATTATTATTATTATTATTATTATTATTATGTATGCCCACATACTTTTAAACGTTTAAATATAAAGTGGCTGGAGTTGGATGGGACATCTCTTTTTTTTTTATTTGTATTTTTACCTGATGAAGAAAGCTGCATTAATGAGATAGGTTGGAGACTGCCTTACGCACGTATGTAAAAGGTATACAATAATACAAACACATATGCATTTTAATTCTGACCTTCAATGGTCCAGATCAGGTCTGTCGTTGAATGATATATATATATATATATATATATATATATATATATATATATATATATATATATATATATATATGATAATAGTATACATTTATATTTATGCCAATATTGCATGTTATCTTCTTCCTTATAAATATCATGATGGAATTAGAATTATACAAGAATAAGAGAATTAAAAGGTTTGCTACAATTTTAAGAGAGATAACACTTCTAAAATATAAGTAGTTAAGAAGATTGAGCGTATAAATTTTATAGTATATGCTATTGTAGATTATTTTTCTAGAACATAAGGAGGGCCACCCTAATCACCTCTCGTGTTTGATGAATGAATATCATATTATAAGCCACCCCCAATCTAGGTTATGATATCTTATATATATATATATATATATATATATCTTCTTTTTTTTGATTTAAATCTGTCAATATCTAGATTTTAAATCAAATTCAGAAAAAAATTTTACTTTGTTCATTGTGTTAAGTAAATCTCTTTTATTAGGGAGCAGGTATCAAATCTATTTAAGGACTTTATTAAAAGGCTTATAATTTATTATAAGTTTCGATTTTTCCCTTTCTTTTTCGGCCATGTTCATGAAATAGAAAGCGGTGCAACTCTTGGGGAATAAGATTGTCGAATTATTTTTTGGTCAAAAACTCGACAATTTATGCTTTTGTATAAAGTAAAATCATGCTCGTTCATTTGGCAAGCACACGCCTTAGTTGAAATGTCTCGTTCATTGGAGTTATCAATGTACATATATTCTATTAAATGATTTTTTCTATTCAAAAACGTAACTCGGTTTTCATCACAAATTGATTTTTGGAAGTCTTCCAAAAAAATTTGAATTTTATTTTGAATTTGAGGGAAGAAATTTTTTATTTAATAATTAAATCATAAATTTCTTCTTTTAAATAATTTAAATGCATAGATTTATTGCATATGTCCCTTTGTCAAGCTTTAATTCATTTAACTTCTTTTAACAAATTTCTTACGTAATATGTGCCACAATTATAATATTTGATGTATATTTTAGGCTTTTTTTAAGGTAAATACTTAGATTTAGAGGCTTTGTTAGTTTCTTAATCCACTTTGATTCAACATTTCCCTTTTGTTTACCTTTTCTTCTAGAAGAACTTACTAGAGGAGGATCGTAGGTTAATTGCCCACAAAATTCACCTAGTTGTCTTTTCTTGAGAAGGCTCTCTCTTTTAATCAGATCATTTAACTTTATATCTGAGCAATGAGTTAGACCCATGCGAATACAAGCAGATATAAGAGTTTCATATGTGAATGTTTCATATGAAAATGAATCATAAAATAGACGGAGATGGGTTCTAACCTTTTCTTCAAACAGATTAGGTAGCCCCTTAATAATTTTTTGTTTCCAATGTGGGATATTAGCATCATTTAACGTCATAACCCTAGCAAGAAAGACATCTTCATACCATCTAATGTGTAAGAGATGAACATCTTAATTTCTGGAGTAAATAGAGAATTTTCTCTCCTTGGTCTCCACCATCGACTTTAAAGTGGCCTAATATAGCTTGAACGAGATTATAAACATTATTTTCATTGAGTTTTTGTTGTTCTTTGGGCTTATCTTTCATACTTAGGTCAATCTCGCTAAAAGGATTATCCTTTTGTTATGTAGAAAGATAATGATCCCACCAGTCTTTAAGCATCCTAGAGAATCCAGAAATAATGGCTTTCACCGCTTGTGGAGAGTCTCGAATGACACATTGCTTTAAAAGTAGCATGCATCATCATTTTGTGTAGAATTTGATGAATTTGATGTTCAACAAGCCAATCAATATTCTATTCACAGAGTGTATTTCCATTATAAGAACTGCCAACAAAATTAGTAGATTTTTCAAAGAGTAATTCCTGAGGTGTTGATCATTTATAGTAGTGTTAATCCAAATTCTTCTTTGGGCAAGTAACTTTGTGGAGATTAAGAGGAGACTGTATTTATAAACTTTAAAATACATCTTGTATTTCTTCAGTCTAATCATCTAATTAATCATTTTGTGATTCATCAGATGCTTCATCTTTTAGAGTTTCTAATGAATGGCTTTTGAATTTTATGATCACTTAAATTCCTCACTGGTTGGTCCTAACTCAAAAGCTAGTTTAATAGAAGGTTGAAAAGGAGGTTGTAATATTGCTGAAGAAGGTCCTTTAATTATCACAGTTTTTCATTTATCATGATCAGAAGATTTCTCTTTAATTAGTTGATCAATTTTGGTCTCTTGTCAAAATAAATGATTAGTAATTACTTGAAGAGTACTATTGCTATAATTAAGTTATTGATTATAACAAAAAACCCTTTTAAGGCTTGAGGATTTATATTAAGTTTCTCAAAAGCAGCAATGTCTAGAGGCTTAGCATCCACAATCTTGGCAACTGGTGGAGGGTATAAAGTTTCAATTACTTTTCCTTGCTCATTTAGCCAGTTTTTATGACTAAAATAGTTAATTGAGCTGATTTAGTGTAATTTTGAAAGAACTAGGCCACAAAAGGAATTGTTGCATCGCCTTTTTTTTATTTCTTTTGGTTATTTCCTCAAAATATATGTGAGATATTTCGATTATCTGACCTTTCGAGGTGATATCTCTATACCACATTCAAAAATTATTATATTTTGGTTATCTAAATTCTCTTAGAATAGTCTCTCTAGATTTAGATCCTATTTGATAATTCATTGATACTAAAGTTTATTTTTGAATGAGTGGGAGATTTATCTTTTCTCATTGGATGATAAATATGATTCTAGTTTAGTTGAATTGCCTCAAAGGATGATTCACTAATATGAGTAAAAAATCCTATAGACCTCGATCTTGTCGAAGTCTTAGCCGGGAAAGAGACTCTCGGAAGTGTTATAAATCTACAAGGATTAAATCTTACTTATACATCATCATCAGATGTTTGAATTATCTGATTGATTTCTTGATTAATCAATGGTCTAGGGGTTACGATCGATAATATTGTTTATGATTCTAGAAATATTACCTCATTCCACTTAATAACTCTATTTGCGGCTATGTGAGAGGCTAATAAATTTATTTCTATTAAGGTTGTTTGCTCAAAAGGCTGAACAACTTTTTTAACATTGGGGTTTAGAGTATTTAAAACTTTAAAGTGTAATCTAAAAATTAGTACAATAGTTTTGGATCATAGAAGAAAATCATATCCATAAAGTTGCAATTGCAGCTAGATCACTTCAAAAAGATTTATATCAATTAAAAAAAAAGCTTAAATATAGAAATGTACTAAAATAGACTAGTCCATGACATAAGCTTGTTTCAATAACTTCATAAGAGGCTGAGCCTAGTTAAGGCATCGATCATCCATAAATTAGAATAGAAGCATTCAAACCTTTTAAGATTAAAGGTTTAACATATTATGAATATATTTATAGTCTTGCATGTATCTATGCAGATCTTCTTTGTTTAATAGATAAATAGTTTTATCTACAAGATCTATTGTAATAGACTGTTCAACAGTCTTTATAGAACTCTTTCCATTGAAATCAAAGGTGCCAATTCGATAAATCAAGGATTTATTGACCTTCGGTAATAACCACCTATTTAAATCTTCTTCATTAAGAGGAAACTCCGTTAATTCAGCATTTTTAATTAAATTATTATTTTTAGAATTTCTAATCATAAGATTATAATTTACCAAATCTGAAGAAGCCATAAATTAAAAGGGAGAATTCTTCATTGAATGAAGTGGCTGAATAAATAAACTAAACTATTTTGAGTTATAATAAATTAAATTCTTGGGCCTAAGAGATAACTATAGCAGTGAACATAATAAAAGGTCTTACAATTTTATTAATGCATTAAGCTGGTAATTTGCCATAGGATTTATTATTTTGTGGTATTATCCAGTCAAGGATTTATAAGAGAGCAAACACCCAACTTTGATATTACTACAACTCAATAAATCATTTAGTCTATTGAGTAAACTATTTCAACTCAGAAGAACTCTCCCTCAAGGGGGTTCACCCTATCATGGCTCTAATACCAATACTATTGTGTTTATTATTATAAGATGATCAATATAAAATAAAATAAACTAGGTTAATATCAATACTTATATGATGATGCATTAGAAGCACATAGATTTGAAGAACTCAAAAAAAGAACTCTGAAAACTTACAAACTTGCACATCTAGACAAAAGATAACATCCCCTTATATAGAGGAGGGCAGACTTCAAACATATTTAATTCTAATACATTATCTTTGCTTAATTATTATGCAAAGTCAGAATAAAAGTGGCTAAGACATAAAAGGAATAGCTTTATTAAAGTTATTTGGTGGAGTGATAGAGACATAAAGGGAATAACTTAATTAAAGTTATTCAGTGGTAGCTTTTTATCTTTTATAAAGGGTTACTTTATTCTTCAAACAACTAGTAGTGCTCTTTTACTTTATGTAAATTTTTTTTACATTGTCAAGAGTGCGATTAATAATTTTGATTCTATTGTATTTTATTTTCTTCAGTAGATTCAATGTCGACTTCTTCTTATGATTCTCTGCTGTCACAGATAAAGACAAGATGCTTGAAGACTTTGACAAATTGGGCTTCATATATTTTCTTCAAGCGATCCTTTTGTTGTTTCACATTTTTGTGTGGATACCTTATACGAATGTTATCAAAAAATTTTTGTATTGATAACTTAAAATTGAAGGGTTTCAAAGGAACGGTTAATTCTAACTATGATTTGATGATGGTCCAGATCTATTTGAGTTTATTTTTAATATTGATCTGGTTCTATCATTTAAATAAAATCCATCTTTGGAGGACTAATTGATTAAAAGAGTCTTTCTAAGAGTAACATTTTATGACCAAATTCATAGAATCTGACAATCTATAAAGAAGTAGGCTAGATTTTGACCATAAATCATTCTTTTAGGATTAATGATTCGCATTTTAGGGGTGACTTTCATTCATTCATTAAAAATTTCTTTAATAGGTTATACAAAATATTTAATTATGCTCCAAAATAGTTTCACCATTTGTTGAACCTAGTTGATAGATCTTTAGAAATAATTTATTTATTGATAGTGAACATTCAAGGATAATGCCTTTTATCATTGGTAAGGAAGAGACTTTCATCATTGCTTGGATATCATGCCAATAATTCACACTAATTTTGTTATGCAAATTGGCGAAGTGAAAAATTATTTTTTCATGGAATGGAGTTAACCCCTATTCGCTCTGATGAATAACCTTATGAATAACACATTTGTTATACATAATAAGTTGACTTGCTTGATCATGAACATGAGAAATAACAACACATTTATGTTGTGTTAGTATTTTCTCATAAAATTTTTTGAGATAAATTTATTTCATATGGGAAAGAATTATTTCACAGATATCTTTCAATGGTTGAGAGCTTTGGCTTTTAACTAAGAAGTCATAGGTTTAAGTCCTTGCACATGTGTTCTGTGTGTAAGTTTACGATTAAATTCGCTCAAATGTCCCAAAAAAAGTAATGCACATGGATAATTTATGGAATAATCTAATGGATTTATTTCAATGATATTTTGCTTTACTTCTTTTGTAAAGTAAGCAAGATCTTGTGTTACGACATCTTTTAGAGATGATGCTGCTTCTTTAGATGATTCGCCTTTCTCAATAGTAGTTTTAAATGTGTCATAGAGTTACGTTCAGAGGTCAATCATTCCAATGGTGGAGTTGAACAGATCTTTTCCACTACCTCTTATCATTAAAAGATGATAATGAACATTCAAGGATGACGCCTTTTATCATTAATAAGAAAGAGACCTTCATCATTGCTTAGATAGCATGCCAATAATTCACACTAATTTTGTTCTGCAAATTGGCGAAGAGAAAAATTATTTTTTTCATGGAATGGAGTTAACCCCCAATCGCTCTGATGAATAACCTTATGTATAACATATTTGTTATACATAATAAGTTGACTTGCTTGATCATGAACATGAGAAATAACAACACATTTAAGTTGTGTCAGTATTTTCTCATAAATTTTTTGATATAAATTTATTTCATATGGAAAAGGATTATTTCACAGATATCTTTCAATGGTTAAGAGTTTTAGCTTTCAACTAAGAGGTATTGAGTTCAAGTCCTTGCACATGCGTTGTGTGTGTGAGTTTATTAAATCAAATGTCCCCAAAAAAAAAAAAGTAATGCACATGGATTATTTATGGAATAATCCAGTGGATTTATTTCAATGAGATTTGCTTTACTTCTTTTGTAAAGTAAACAGATTCTTCTGCAACAACATCTTTTAGAGATGGTGCTGCTTCTTTAGATGATTCATTTTTCTTAATAGTAGTTTTAGAGGTGTCATATAGTCACGTTTAGAGGTCAATCATTCCAATGGTGGAGTTGAACAGATCATATGGGAAAAGATTCATAGATATCTTTCAATGGTTAAGAGTTTTGGCTTTCAACTAAGAGGTCTTGGGTTTAAGTTCCTGCACATGCGTTGTGTGTGTGTGTTTACGATTAAATTCACTCAAATGTCCCAAAAAAAAGTAACGCACATGGATTATTTATGGAATAATCCAATGAATTTATTTCAATGATATTTTGCTTTACTTCTTTTGTAAAATAAGCAGGTTCTTGTGTAATGGCATCTTTTAGAGATGAGGCTGCTTCTTTAGATGATTCACCTTTCTCAATAGTAGTTTTAGAGGTGTCATAGAGTCATGTTCATAGGTCAATCATTACAATGGTGGAGTTGTACTGATCATATGAGAAAGGATTATTTCACAGATATCTTTCAATGGTTAAGAGTTTTGGCTTTCAACTAAGAGGTCTTGGGTTCAAGTCCTTGCACATGCGTTGTGTGTGCGAGTTTGTAATTAAATTCGCTTAAATGTCAAAAAAAGGTAATTTACATGGATTATTTATGAAATAATCCAGTGAATTTATTTCAATGATATTTTGCTTTACCTCTTTTATAAAGTAAGCAAATTTTGTGCAACGACATCTTTTAGAGATGGTGCTGCTTCTTTAGATGATTCGCCTTTCTCAATAGTAGTTTTAGAGGTGTCATAGAGTCACGTTCAGAGGTCAATTATTCCTATGGTGGAGTTGAACATATTATATGAGAAAGGATTATTTCACGGATATCTTTCAATGGTTAAGATTTTTGGCTTTCAACTAAGAGGTCTTGGGTTCAAGTCCTTGCACATACGTTGTCTATGTGAGTTTGCGATTAAATTCGCTCAAATGATGCACATGGATTATTTATAAAATAATCCAGTGGATTTATTTCAATGATATTTTTCTTTACTTTTTTTGTAAAGTAAGCATGTTCTTGTGCAACGACATCTTTTAGAGATGGTGCTGCTTCTTTAGATGATTCGCCTTTCTCAATAGTAGTTTTAGAGGTGTCATACAGTCACATTTAGAGGTCAATTATTCTAATGGTGGAGTTGAATAGATAATATGGGAAAGGATTATTTCACAGATATCTTTCAATAGTTAAAAGTTCTGGCTTTGAACTAAGAGGTCTTGGGTTCAAGTTCTTGCACATGCGTTGTGTGTGTGAGTTTGCGATTAAATTCGTTCAAATGTCCCAAAAAAAGTAATGCACATGGATTATTTAGGGAATAATCCAGTGGATTTATTTCAATGATATTTTGTTTTACTTCTTTTATAAAATAAGCAGGTTCTTGTGCAACGATGTCTTTTAGAGATGGTGCTGCTTCTTTAGATGATTCGCCTTTCTCACTAGTAGTTTTAGAGGTGTCATATGGTGGAGTTGAACAGATCATATGGGAAAGGATTATTTCACATACATCTTTCAATGGTTAAGAGTTTTGGCTTTCAACTAAGAGGTCTTGGGTTTAAGTCCTTGCACATGCGTTGTGTGTGTGAGTTTGCGATTAAATTTGCTCAAATGTCCAACAAAAAAAGTAATGCATATGGATCATTTATGGAATAATCCAGTGGATTTATTTCAATGATATTTTGCTTTACCTCTTTTATAAAGTAAGCAGATTATTCTGCAACGACATCTTTTAGAGATGGTGTTGCTTCTTTAGATGATTCGCCTTTCTTAATAGTAGTTTTAGAGGTGTCATAGAGTCACATTCAGAGGTCAATTATTCTTATGGTGGAGTTGAACATATCATATGGGAAAGGATTATTTCACAGATATCTTTCAATGGTTAAGAGTTTTGGCTTTCAACTAAGAGGTCTTGGGTTCAAGTCCTTGCACATGCATTGTGTGTGTGAGTTTGTGATTAAATTCGCTCAAATGATGCGCATAGATTATTTATGGAATAATCCGATGGATTTATTTCAATGATATTTTGATTTACTTCTTTTGTAAAGTAATTAGGTTCTTGTGCAACGACATCTTTTAGAGATGATGCTGCTTCTTTAGATGATTCGCCTTTCTCAATAATATTTTTAGAGGTGTCATAGAGTCACGTTCAGAGGTTAATCATTCCAATGGTTGAGTTGAACAGATCTTTTCCACCCCACCGATCTCCGAAAAGAGGGATCGCCCTGTCGGATAGAGGGGGTCACCCTTCGGTGAGGGGTGATCCACTCCTGATTGTTACTAGAAAAAATTCACGAGTTAAAAAATCAGGAAGTGAGTTAGAAGTGTTGTTAATGCATTCAACATCAAAATAAAAAAAATAGAAAGTTGAGCTTGCCAATATACTAAAAATTTGAAATTCTTTTCAATAATAAATTCAACAAATGTTCACATATTGAA
The DNA here is from genome assembly GCA_021442155.1 of Cymbidium sinense. Classification (NCBI taxonomy): domain Eukaryota; kingdom Viridiplantae; phylum Streptophyta; class Magnoliopsida; order Asparagales; family Orchidaceae; genus Cymbidium; species Cymbidium sinense. The sequence continues at coordinate 114,073,136 of CM038219.1, read as the reverse complement.
CTCTTATATGTGCTTGTATTGTGTGTGTGTGTGTGTGTGTGTGTGTGTGTGTGTGTGTGTGTGTGTGTGTGTGTGTGTGTGTGTGTGTGTATTGTGTGTGTATATATATGTATGTATGTATAAGAAAAGAATACATAACGATGCACTATCAAAGTGAATATATGAGATATTGATATATACCAAAATATTAGTTACGTTGGAACACAAAAAATTGTTAAGAAAACCTAGGTGTTGAATAAAAGAAAGTATAGTGAGGTGATATAAACTAATAGTTGTGGTTGGTTAGAAAGAAAAAATAATTTCAAAATGTTTTATCTATATATTACAAACGTTATAGGAAGGTGAAAAATCTGGTTGGTTGAACTACTTCCAAAGCCCTTAACAGCATTAGAAAATGGCGGAGTTGGGCATAATGAAGAAGAGACATTATTTTACTAAGTTGAAATTAAAAAATCATTGGAAATAACTGTTAACAATTTAAGAAGGTTAAGCTGGAGAAGGCTGATATAAATGATAATATTAATGGTTGTCGTAATGAAAGTTCAATTAAATAAGTTTTCAAAGTTCATGGTTTCATATAATAGGAAGCAAGTAATGGTATATCTTATTTTCATTTTAGCTTTATATTAGAAGTAAGATCGTTTTCAAAGCATTTATTGTTAATTAGAGGAAGATCTTCATTAAAATGAATAAGAGTTAATCATGTTATTATAGTTTTTTTAAGAGATATAATATGGCGACTTATCATAAAATCACTTACCTTAATACAATTCTCGCCCAAACACACTTAACTATAACTTTTAGATAGAGCCCGAAACACTGATGCTAGAAGATCTTATAGATGCTAACAGTGTGCCAGCAAATGTACATGAAAATACTAGTCATTATTTAATAAGATTAATATTTTTGTGAAAGTAATATAACAAATCATCATATATTTATATATATGTTGTGAGAAATACTTGAAGTTGTCATTTACACTGCATCTTTATCAATTGAAATGGTTGAACTCAATAGATGGCTACATCATTCAATATGTCATTAGAGCTAATTATTAATGTTCTTCCAAAAATACAATATTGCTAACAAACAAATACATGTAAGGTGAAGAGATTTATGACAAAATTTGTGTTAGGCTATGCTAGATTGATTTATGTCCCAATGATTATTTAATATTTTCGACAGTAAGTCCAATAAAGTGGGATGCCTAAAATATAAAATATCATGATGGCTGCTTAGTAATAAATCTAATGCATATCAGTATGATAATACATAAGCATTAAATATTATTTAAAACCAAATAATCTACTGAGGATATAACATAATTGGTATTAATTGTAATAACACAACATTCTATGTTCCATTCTTCTATCCATTAATAAGGTTTATACATTGGAATAAAATGCAAAGATAACATTATTAGGATAATTTATATAAAATTTCTATATTTTGTTATCTAAAAGAATCTATTTTTAAAATTTTAGAAAATAAAATAATAGCTTAATCAATTTTGTAATGAAAGGTAACTTATTCTAACCTATATTATAGTGTTTTTAAAAATCCTAATTGATATGGCTCTCAAAATCCCACTAGTCAAAGCACAAATCTTGATGTCGAAAGCGATATGATTTTGAGAAAACCCGTCGAGATCGACTTAAAATATCATTGGAATCTTTGTTACGTATTGCTAGTAAATCCCAATGACTCTCAAATGTAGGTGTTTATAGTCAAATCAGCGTCTCGACCAGGGATCTAGACAGATCTCATAATTCCATTCATTTGGGCATCAAATACTTAAAATCATCAAATGATCAAAGGAATCATCCCGAACGTCGATCGAGTGTGCAGACTCTACGTAACGCCGCCTCCCATCTATAAATAGGTCTTCATTCCTCACATGAGGGGGGGCCAAGTGAAGTGAAGTGAGGTAAAGAAGAAGAGGAGCTGAGCCAAGTGAAGAAGAAGAGGAGCTGAAACAAGTAAAGAAAAGGAAGAGTCCGAGCAAGGAAGAAGACGAAGAGTCCAAGCAAGGAAGAAAAGGAAGAGTCCAAGCAAGGAAGAAAAGGAAGAGAAGGAAGAAGAGAAAAAAGCCCAAGTGAGGAGGAAGAGAGAGCTCAGTTGAAGATCCTCCAAGCAAGATCGCACCCCAAAGCAAGATCGCACTCCGGCTGCCATCAACAACCACACTGTGCCATCAGCCTAATTGTACCGATTCCCACCGGAAGTTACCGTGATCTCCACCATCGATCAATTACAACCTCGATCATTGTTACACTATCCCTCTCTCATGCTGTAATCCCATTATCAGGAAGACTTTGTACTCTGAAACAGATACATAGTGGAAACTTTTTACTGGGCTAGGCCTCGTGATTTTTCCCCTCTTTTCGAGGTTTTCCACGTTAAAAATTCTGGAGTGTCTCTTATTCTCTCTTTAATTACCTGTGTGTGTGTTGGACTTCACAACAAGGCTAAGGCGTAAACTTTCACTCTACTGCGATTGATTTTCTAGCACGCAACACTAATGATGCTATTAAGATTTTTTTGAATTCTAACTTATAACATTATATTAAATATAATGTCAAATCCTATTATTACTATCAGAGTGAATAATTCAAAAAAAAAATCATCAACCTAAAATATATGATTAATTTATCATTTTTTTAAAATTCGAATAAAAATTATTCTTAATTATAAAATTTAAAATTTTATTCTTTTATCAAATGAGCAATTTGCATAAAGTTGTACTCATTAACATCATCATTTTTTTTATTATTTTTAAATAATAATTAATAAATTAATTGAAAAAATTTATATTTTCCTTCAACTTGGGTTACCAGTTTTTCATAATAATAATAATAATTATTATTATTATTATGCATGCCCACATACTTTTAAACGTGTAAGTATAAAGTGGCTAGAGTTGGATGGGACATCTCTTATTTTTATTTTGTATTTTTACCTGATGAAGAAGGCTGCATTAATGAGATAGGTTGGAGACTGCCTAACGCACGTATGTAAAAGCTATACAATATACAATCACATATGCATTTTAATTCTGAGCTTCAATGGTCCAGATCATCTCTGTCATTGAATGCAATCAACAAAAAAGAAAAGCAAAACAATTCCAGAAAGGATCGACGGAAGAAAAAAAGGGGGCGTTAAACAAACGGATTGCCCAAACTTAACCCATCGGGCGTACAGAAGAGACGTAACCCTAACCAGACGAAACAAAGGCGACAACTTTACATGCCTCCGATTCCAACGGGAAAATATTACGTCCGGAGCTCGTACATAGCTTTACGTGCGGATTCTAATCGGATGACGACATATGGCACAGATAAACGGCGCCAAAAAATGACGCCATAAGACGAAACGGTTATTTTCATGGGTTTAGCACCGACCACAAGGGAATGAGTATACGGGAGAAATTTAAAATATCTTCATTTAGGTATTTTTTTTATTTGCGACCGAATGAGAGCATTACAAAAGAGCTATGAAGAAGGAGAATGAATCTGGAAATGGAGCGTAAAATAATGATGTCGTAAATAAAAATAGATCGGTAATCTTTTAAGGAGTTGTATATGTAAAATGACAAATGATAGTTTGTAATTTATTTATTTAAGTTAAATTTCCTACACCGGAGTTCTCCACAGGACTGTGCGAACCGCTACCTGAGTACTCTTTGTAATGAATTTCATATTTATTTTTCATCATTTTTGGTCGGAGAAAACATATTCGTGTAATCCTTCGTGAGGAAATTGGTTGTTTGATTAATTTTAGTGCTTATTTACATATGTACTCTCTCGTCTTTCAGTATACGATTTTTTGCTTTTGTTTCACTTGTACGTTGTTCGGATCATGGTAACTAAATCCCAACCGAAGCAATGAGGTGGCTGTTTTGACGAATTTTAGGAGATTTCTGTACCTCTATACCTCTGCACTGCACTCAGTACCTCTGTCTCCTCAGCACTGCATCTCTCAGATTCTGCTTATACTGTACCTTCTACCGCTATACCTTATATACCTTATATTTTCGTATCACATATACCTACCTTCAGCATTCTATACCTTCTCGTATTTCACTTACCTCTGTAATTCTCCTGCATTCTCAGAATGAATCTATACTTCCTGCATCTTCTATACTCTCTCTGCATTCTCTCAGCCTCTATACCCTCCGTACTCACGATGATTTTGTCGCTTTAGGTTCATTTTTAGTCATTGTTCGATCATGGTAATTAAAATTTAATGGTTGTAATTTGGTGGTCGCTCAACGATTTTTGGGTATTTTTCTGTATTTCGGACTAACTGCACTCTCTATGCTTCTCTCGTTTCATCTCAGCATTTCTCTATTATCTCGTGGAACTGCTGACTCTATATTTTCGCATGAATGTGGTGAATGAGCAATGCGATGATGAAGTTGTTTTATCTAATGACCCAAATTTGAGGTATCTGTACGGTGCGGTATAACGAAACCGCTTATGCACGCATCGCGTGATTATGCACATCAAACCGCTTCTGTTAGAAAAGATCATACAAGTTATTGGCCAAACTCTAAGAAATTGAAATCGAAAGATTTTCGCAGCAAAAGCTGAAAAAACAATCCAAACCATATAACAAATTCCGTAAAACGATACGAGGACCGGGTTGTCCGATGATTCGATTCTATGTGGATTTGGAGGGGAATTGGTCGGTTAAAAAATATATAGAGAGCCATAATCATTCATTGGCAAAGCGGTGATCTCAGATCTTCTGATCGCACAGATGCATCGATGAGAAGGCATCGCTTTTGAAGACAATGACGAGGCCGCAAGTGCAACGACGTGTTCGCCTATCTAACCGAAAGTTGGTGGGGTAGAGAATATTGGATTCACAAAAGAGATGCTTTCAATTTCATGAGGAAGGTCGAGCAAGTGGTGATAGCAACCAATTAATACTGTTCTGGAAAGAAAAGACAGATGTTTGCATGTGATGTTGTTGATGCGTCTGATTGCTTGGTGAGTTTTTTTTGGAGCAATGGTATGTCTAGGGTTGAATTTTATTTTTTTTGGGGATGTGATAATTTTTTATACTAGTTATCAACTCAATAAATATAATCTTGTCTGTGCCCCACTCGTTGGAGTGAATCATCATTGGCAAAACGTCTTATTCGGAGTAGCCTTTTTGTCGGAAGAGACCATCGAGTCATTCACATGGTTATTCTAGACATTTCTTCGGTTGATGGGTGGCAGGCATCCTATAATGATATTTACTGATCAAGATCAGGCTATGGCGAGAGCTATCGAGAATGTACCGCGATACGCTGCATAGGTTGCCAATGACATATCTCAAAGAAAGCCCCCTCCAAGGTCTATTGCTTTAGTAGTAACAAGAGAGTTCAAGGGCTATTCTATGCATGCATGAGCAAATGTGACATAGAGGATGAGTTTGAGGATGCTTGGTCTGCCATGCTAGAGGATGGCAATTTGCATGATCATGCTTGGCTATCTGAACTTTACAAAATTAGGCAGAAATGGTCCACCACATTCAACAAAGATAAATTTTGTATGGGCATCTTTTCAACTCAGTAGTGAGGCCACAAATAGGTCATGGTATTTCAAACCAACAAGTTCTGTGATTGTTTCTTGGGATTGGAGAAGGTGATGGAAACATGGCATAAAATGAACATGATGAAGACTTCAAGTGTATCCAATCAATTGTTCTGAGGAGTAGTCCAATTCTTAAGCAAGTCGCTTTGTTTTATATAGGAAGCTTTACTCTATGTTCAAGAAGAATTTCGCATGGAGTTGGGGATTATCATCGTGTCGATGATAGGCCCATGGAGTACTTGGTGAGAAACTTAGAGAAGAAGAATGCATCCAAAATTTGGATTGTCCACTTTGATGTGTGTACTGTAGATATTTTTGTAGTTGCCAGAAATTTGAAATGATGGGCATACTTTGTGCACACTACATTAGAGTTCTTAGCCAAAATGATGTGTTGCGCATTCCGGATAAGTACCTCCTCATACGGTGGTCTACCAGAGCAAAGAGGGACATCTACATCGATGGTTCATACAGAAGGTTAGTACATGTGGAAAGCAGAGATGGAACTGGCATTATTTTCAGGAACCATATAAGTCGATATGCATATCAAATTAGCTCCCGAGCACAGGGTAATAAGATTGTAGGATTACATGCTTGCATCTCTTAAGCTTATCGATGAAGTGGACTAATAAGTGGGAATTCTCCACCGCTTTGATGATCGCTTAAGAGGAAGAAGGCAACCACATCATCAGCTAAGGATAAGGATAGTTTGAAGGATCCAATCAAGAGACGCCCAAAGGGTGTTTCCAACGCAAGGCTCAAGGCTTATTGGGAGAAATCCAAAAATCCACAAGTACTTACCCTACTTGCCTCCTCAAGTTTATTACTTATAGTTCATGTAAATATTTAATTCATTCTATTTTCTTGTCTTAGAAACCAAAGTGAAGTCCGAGAGTCGTAGAACGGATGCGTCACGGTTTAGCACTCATTATGCCCCGCTTTTTCACAGTAAGAATATTTCACATTGACGCCAAACATTCATCCATTACTAAGATGTTTTACCATTACTAATATGTTGTACCATGTGAATTCGACCTCATCTATCAACCAAATATATCAAGGTACACTAAGGCGATGATGGATATTATTACAAGACGCATTTTGATGCATGATATTATCCAAGAAGGCATTTTTTTAATTTCATTTTTCTCGTTTTAGTCATAATGCTTGTATTTTTTTCTGTTCATTTCATAACCTTAGTAAAGTCTTGAAACCTGCAATTGCACCAATAAAAGCACTACAATTTGAATCCTCTTTGAACAGATTTTGCCATGTCTCATTAAGAATTTTCTTTCAATTAACATCTTGAATAGCATCTTGCAACTCTACCCATGGCCAGTCAAGTCAAAACAAAGAAAGAATGTTCACAAAGAAGATGACTTTTGCCCTTGATATCTCCAGACAAAACTAACACAATAAGCATTTACAATGCACACATAGTAGGAATCATGACAAAAATATTAGCTTCCAAAACACAAATGGTTATTTTAGGTGAAAAAATTAACCAAAAGTTACTTAAAATTTTTGATTTTATTAAATATATAGTCAAATTTAATTTCAGTTCACATGAGATCTCTTGAAAATTTTGATGAAAGTATTATATAATTTTTAATTATTATATTTCTATGGATAGATCGAGTATCTACATAAGATAAATTTGATAATTTTATGTTGTCTGATAACAAAATTATTAAGACGCTTAGATGCTTGATAAATAGCTTATAATAATAAAATTCAACATGATCGATAAATTTTAAAAAATTTTGACTTGTACTACTAAAATGCTACACTAAAAAAATACTAATTTGATTAATACAAATAGTCAATATCTATTCAAATTCTCAAAATTAACATTAGCTTATGTGAAATGATAGATATATACATATGAGAGAAAGTTCTCTCATTTTAGAGATTGATAATTTAATAAATTATTTATTTTAATAACGCCAACATTATGTTCATTTTTGTCTTTTAAAGCTAATTCTACAACGCTTCAATAAAATTTATCATCTAATAATATATAAAGCCTAAGACCTTGCTAATAATAAAATTTATCATCACCTAATAAGTTGATTTTAAGTTTAACAATTATAAATTAATTTATTGAATTTACAAAACAAGCGTAGTGCAAACCACCATCCTTCCTCAATTTCACAAAGCTCAGGGTATGGTATAGATTCATTACGGAGGGTACAGAGGTATAGAGTACAGAGGGTATAGAGGTACAGAAGGTATAGAGGGTACAAAGGTACAGAGGTATAAGCATGCAAGGTATAGAGGCAAGAAGGTATGAGAGGTGTCCACGGATATGAGGTACAAGGTAGCACGCATAGGTACAGAGGTACAAAGGTACAGAGGTACGAGGGTACAGGTACATAGAAAGGCGTTTGGATAATTCAACACTTCCTCAAACCGCAGCACAGAGAGAAATCTAAAATAACATAATGAATATGCAGACCCAATGCCCCCCTTCGTGACAAAACGACACCTCGAACAAACCGATGTGATCCTAAAAAAATACGGAAACATAGAAACTAAATTAATAAAATAAATCAACTTTGGGACAATTCAACCATGCCTCCCATATCTGCAGGAGCAGCAGCACATAAAAACTAAATTAATAGAACAAATCAACCCACTGAAATAACATAATGAAATCTCCCTATCTAAACAGAATGTGCTGTACAGAGAACAACTCAAGCATCCAAATTTGATTTATCTATTTTTTGAGGCCAAGCAAAAAATCGCATAAACAAAGTCGGCCCTAAATCTATTCATTTTTTTGTCCCAGTCTTGGTTCAGAGCCCAATTAATTGCGGGCTTCTTGATAGCTGCCTCCATGTATTTGCAAATGAACATGCCGCTACACCGGATCGACCAACCCGCCACCATTTCAACCGCCATTTTACCGGGTTGTTTGCCAAATAATGTCCGATATCTTGAGCCAGGAATTTGATCTGCACAGGAAGATGGGCAAGGTATTAGTTAGATCCCCAGGAGAACCCGCAAGAAGAATGCATACCATCTTCGGCAGAATGGCTTTATGTGTCAGTTTTGGCAATGAGTCGTAAAATGACCACACGCCAAGCTTGATATTTCCGACAAGAAGTGTCGGCTTATGGATAATCGGGAATAAGAGCAGCCACTGGATGCACTATCTCGCAAGTGACATCTTTGGATATACATCTTGCTTTTAGCATACACCGCATAATTCCGAGGACGCAAGATAACAACTACAAGTCACAGCAGACACACATGGATATCATGAATGAATTGTAGAACCACTAAATTTGGTGGAGTAACTCACCCAATGTAAGCATGAAATATATATGAATTGGACATACAATCCTGGGCACAGGGAGTACTTCTCAGCTAACAGATATGCGAACGCATCGACGTGCATCCGATGAATCGATCCGTAGTAATTTCAATTCGCCTCGTGAAATAACAATATTTCCAGCTGTGAGTATTGTATCTCCCCTGCATTATCGAAAGCTTATTTTATAATTTATTGAGCGAAATTAATAAGTAGTTAGAATGATATGACATTTGAATCTATATGAAAAGGAGCAAGATGCCGGGTGACTTACTTGTCCGGAATCGAGCACACCACGCCTATGAGGTGGAGCATCGGCCGAGGCCATCTCTGATGGGAAGGATGAGCCGCCAGGCTCATGTAATATAATTATTTAGGCTGAAAATAATTGTTAAGAAGCCATATCCATGGACATCTAAAGCTCGAGAATTAGAAATTGCACTGACCGGTGCTCCTCCACGATTTGATGGGTCATCAGAGGAAATTGGCTCGTCGACGCCAGCCTGCGAATTCAGAAGGGTGAAACCGAACAATTGGTCATCTATTGTATCACATTATTCATGAAATTAACATAATACGCACCCGCTCATGGGTGGAGGGCAAATCGAAGATCTTAGCCCGTGCCTGCAGAACATGAAGGGAGAGAACACGCCTTTCCTCTTCCTCATCCGTCGCGTGCCTTCACCCGACGCATAAGCACGCAATGAAGGGGACAAGTGTATGCTCAATGGGAGCCTCCCCTTCGGCCAACTTTGACGGAGCTTCTCTGGCATAAGACTCCACCAGATGGGCTTCCACTATAGAGGTCTCCACTACGACAGTCGTGGTGGTAGCCTCCAAAGGAGAAGCTGAAGCCCCAATGACAGCCTCTCCTGAGAAGATACCCCTGGTCTCTCAGAGCTTCCACTCGGGATGGAAGCACTCTTCTAGGGGTACCCTCAATAGCGAACGCATCAATGCCATCCATCACGTGTCGCATGGAAAGATGCCACAACTTCTCTCAACTCCCTCAAACCCCAAATAACCTATCTCGCAGATCCTTCCGATTGGGGGGTAGAGCAAGCTCACACACCGGTTGGGGAATATCTAGGAGAGATATAATGGGAATCGAGGAGTAGAATGACCTGACCGGATGGGCCATGTCGAGCTCTAGGGAGGTTTCATGGGGAGGAGAGGATGATTCAAGAGCCCCTCTTCGATAAGTCTCCGAGTGTCGCGGACTGTGTTAAGCCAAAGATAGATACGAATGCAAATAACATAGTAAATGCATCGCACCAAATGAATGAACATAACTATCCCATTACCCGGTCTCCTTTCAAACCGTCAAGGCAACATCCAAACTTTATTTTAGCCAACGCAACATACATCGTGGTAGAATAAATGGCTTGCTAATAATGTACTCACCGTCTGATCTACAAGAAATATTTGTTAACTTGCTCACATCAAGTAAAACATAAGCGCCGAACATACCATAAGAAGAGAGAGACAAAGCCACTAGCTCTCAGTGTGTATCTTTGATATAATGCCATTGAATGACACTAAGAAGGCCCAAATGGCTTTCCATTGTATTCAAAGAATTTGTTAATATTCTACAGGCAATTAAATTAGAAGCTACTCTGTAGTTGTGATATACAAAAAATAAATTTGAAATAAGAAAATGTATGCACAACTACACAAACCGCAAGAACGAGCTATCATTTCGAGCTTACTTCTATAATCACCAATTATACCGTGACAATGGGATTCCATAAACTTTCTCCCCTTTGTTTGGCATCCCCAGATCACGCCTACTTCATCTGGGTGAAAAACCAAAGCCTTTGCTAAAGAAGATGTATGACAACCGAGTCTAAACCGAAATTGTTAATTCTGGTGAATATTTCCAGAAGAATATATTTTTTGATGATTGGCTCAGATCTTGTTTATTTGTAGAACTAAAGTCTAATAATATTAAAATATTGAAGCACTTTAATAAGAGGGTACAGAAAAAGCAAGTGAGGGTACAGATGCATAACCCAAAAGAAGAACATATGAAAACAAAGATCAAAATTAGCTTCAAACAACCTACTCTCGAGAAAAAAGCAAAAAAACCAATAAACAAAAATAAAAATGCTAATGAGGATGAGGTTATGCGAGGTATAGGAAAATAGAGGCACAGATTCATTTCTCCAAATACATCCAAACCCAAAACACACCTTCCCATTCATAACTGATTCCATAGATGCCCAAACGGACAAATGACCAAAAAAATGTAAAATCTCAAGAAAATATAGAGGCAGTAGGTACAGATACAGGGTAGAGGAACAGATTCATTTTCTCCACAACACATCTAAACCGAAAAACACACCTTCCCAATTATTCATAAGGATTCTAGCCATAGTATGCCCTCCAAGCGGGACAAAATGGGTGAAAAAAAAATGCAAAATCTCAAGAAAGTATGAGGGTACAGAGGTACGAGGCAGGTACAGTGCAGGGTACAAATTCATTTTCTCCACAGAACACATCCAAACTGGCAAAACACACCTTCCCAATTATTCATAATGGATTCTAGCCATAGTATGCCCTCCAAACGGGACAAAATGGACTAAAAAAAAATGTAAAATCTCAAGAAAGTATAGAAGGTAAAGGGGGTTCGGAGAGTACATATGCAAACCAGCATCAAAATTAGCTTCCAAACAATCTCTAATCTACTTTCAGAGAAAAGCAGTAAACATTGTATTAATAACCAGGTCGAACAAGCAACAAAAATAAATAAAATCTTCTAATGTCGAGGGTACAGAAGAGTATGCAGGTGGTGCAGGGGTTGATTCATTTTCTCTACGAACACATCCAAAAAAACACACCTTCCCGTTATTCATAGGATTCTAGTATAGCCCTCCAAACGGGAAAATGGGTGAAAAAATGCAAAATCTCAAGAAAGTATGTAGGGAGGGGGTAGATGAGTACAGTGGTATAAGGGAAAACAGTAAGACATTCATTTTCTCCACGTAACACATCCAAACCGCAAAAACACACCTTCCCAATTATTCATATGGATTCTACATAGTATGCCCTCCAAACTGACAAATGACCAAAAATGCAAAATTTCAAGAAAGTATAGTACAGGGTCGAGAGTACATTTGCAAACAAGATCAAAATTAGCTTCCAAACAACCTCTAATCTACTTCCAGAAAAGCAACATTGTCTCAATGACTAAACAATCAACAAAATAGCCCAAAATCGCTCTAATGTGAGGCAGAGGCAGATAGCAGGCATGTACCCAAAATCAACAAAAAAGTATATAAAATCAAAGGACGCCATAAATAAATCTAAACACGACCGATGGATTGTAATATACAAAGATAGAAACCCTAAAATCTTTCAAGTTCAAGAATGACGTGGAAATACCTGTAACCAACTAATACCTCGCTTTGAAATTCAGCTGCCGCTGATCGAACGACGAAACCGAGCGGAGCTAGTTCTCTGATATAAAAGATACGAAAGAATCAACGACGCAGATATTTTGTTCTCTGCTAGACGGGTAAATGGTCGTCGGTCGGGCGCTAAACCGCGGAAAATAGCGCTTTCCGCCTTTACGCATCATTTTGGCGCCGCTTATCTCAGTCGCGCCGTTGATTGAGTCCACACGTAAAGCTACGTGCAGACTCCGGACGTAATATTTTTCCGGTTCCAACAGCCTCTCTGTGAGATCGTACAACTCCCGCTCAGCACGCTTCCTCATCACTCAACAGACGTAGCGCTTGCCTCGATCGGACTAATGCCCGACCAGCCTCAGCCACATCCCCTCAGTGCAAACCAGACTTTTCCAAGTCAATAGATGAGATCAAGAGAGAAGAACAGAGAAGAAGGGGAAGGAAGAATAGGAAAAAAAAGCAAGAGGTAAAACAAATGGCGGAAAGCTGAGAACAGATTTTGCCGTAAGCCTCATTCAAACGGATCTGGATGTGAGAGACGGTTCATTAGGGAGAATGAAGGGGGCTTCTTCAGGAATCAATCCATGGCGGAAACATGCGTAGAGCGAGGGACCTCTCTCTCTATCTAATTGTGAATTTTCTCCATAAAAGCATAAAACTACAAATAACATTAAAAAAATATTTTGCGTATCTACCCTTTAACGTATTTACATGTTCTGCTGGAACCTAGCGTCGAGGTTCAGTTAAAATTTCTATATTTATTCTCCGGTCTCCAGATAAATACTTTTTTATAGTGTTTTCCTTGCATGGTTTTTTCGCTGTATGTATTTTATTATTTAAAAAAAATAATTATATGATATATGAAAACATCAATAATCTTTTCTAGTAAATTATAAATAAAAAAACAGATAAATTTTACGTTAAAAATTTTGAATAAATTATATAATTTAATTACAATATTTAATAACCATAACGAAATTTAAATATTTTGAACTTAATATTTAATATTTAAATTATTTTGAACTATATATTTTGAATCAAAAGTATTTTCATGAAATATTCAAAAGCATTAAATGTTGAATTAATCGTTAAATGCTATGAATAATAAATTTAAACAATTTTCTTTTATTTAGGACCATTACCTTTTTAATCTTTGAATGTGTGCTTGTCTATAATAGACTGGAATTATATTTATTTTAATTAAATTATTAAAGTAATAAAATTTCGTTTGCTGTGAATAATTTATGGTAAGTAGTCGTTTATATTAACTTAGAGAAAAAGAACCCTTCCACACTCAACCGAGTGATTGAGCCAAATGTGGAAGGCATATTGATGTAAGTGCGGGAATGCAAATAAGGGATTTGTATGGATCAATATGCATGATGGAGAAGTAAAGGACGGCCTTCATCGTGGAAAATGGAATAGTTTCTATTCAAATAAATACTAAACCATTAAAGGCAATATTAATATGCATATTTCTCCTTAATGTATAAAATCATTTTGAAAGAAACTTATAAAACATTCTTGTTATAAACAACTAAACAGAGCCACTAATAATTCACATGAGAATAATATACGCATAAGTTATTAAAAACAACTATATTCTATGTTTGATCTATTTGCATTACAAGAATCATATATATTTATCATGATGTACTTTAATATATTTCAATAAAAATAATCTATCATGACAATAAAAGATGCCATCTACAATCCACTAAAAGTATAGCCACTAGAAAAAAAACATCTCTACTTAAGTTAGGATCGTACATTTCTTTGAAATTAGAATATATACATGACATGTGGCTTAAATGAAATATGTATAATATCAAATCAAATGATCACAAAATATCACTATGATATGTTTTTCATTCTTTTATGCTTAATAATATTATATAATATAGATCATATAATTTTTATGTCACAAAATATTCAACAAAAATTAGAAATGATCATAACAATAGTATTACCAAAAATAGTATAATAAAAAACATCACAATATATCTGAATTTTCACAAAATTTATACAAATAAAATAAGAGGGTTTATGTGAGAAAAAGCTTACAAAATATAGAGATAGGGTAATAGTAGACTATCTTTTGTAAATAAATTTTTTTAGTTAATTTACTATATAAAATCATCTATAAATCTTCAAAAAATAAGTCTCTCTCTCTCTCTCTCTCTCTAAATTGGGATAAGAATGGCTAAATGAAGCCAATGAAGAGTTTTGAAATGTGTTTTTTGATAGTTGCTCAAAACGACCAATTCAATTACCAACAATCATTCACTATAAATTATTATATGATGCTTATCATTGACCAATGATTGATATTCGTCAACCACTGATGTTCAATATTCATCTTCTCGATAAGACAACTGTCTCGTAACAGAGATCGTCCAGGTTGATCATATTTTATCTCGTGACTTTTGAACCCATGATCAATTATGATATAATACTCATTACTTAATAACAAGTCAAGCATCTCTAAACTCGTTCTATATGATATGATTTATTAATCAAATTTATTATATTATATTAATGCCTTCTCTTCCAATCATTCATTCACATAAGTAGAATAGCTTCTAATAGGATAGGCAATACGATCTCTCTCATTACCTAATTTGTTAAATAAAATTTTTATATACTTTGATCTTAACATATCTATGTGCGTAGAATTTGCTTAATAAAGTTTTTCTTCTACTGTTATAAAAACTATAGCACATGACAAATAAAAGCCACACCTCTCTCTCTCTCTCTCTCTCTCTCTCTCTCTGGTAAATTGGGATAAGAATGGCTAAATGAAGCCAATGAAGAGTTTTGAAATATTTTCTTTCTTAGTTGCTTAAACGATCAATTTAATTACGCACAATCGTTCACTATAAATTATCATCTGATGCTTGTCATTGACTAATGATTGATATTCGTCAACCACTGATATTCGATATTCATCTTCTCGATAACACAACTATCCCTTAATAGAGATCGCCCAGGCTGATCATATTTTATCTCGTGCCTTTCGAACTCCACGATCAATTATGATATAATACTCATTACTTAATGATAAATCAAGCATCTCTAAATTCGCGCTATATGAGATATGATTTATTAATGAAATTTATTATATTATTTTAATGCTTTCTCTTCAAGTCATTCATTCACATAAGTAGAATAGTTTCAAATAGGATGGGCAATATGATCTCTCTCATTACCAAAATTTTTAAATAATTTTATATACGTTGATCTAAACATATTTATGTGTGTAGAATTTTCATAATAAAGTTTTTCTTCTACTGTTATAAAACTATAGCTCATAAACCCTAATAAAAGTCACACCCATCCCTTCAATGTTAGCTGTTTTGCAAATTATAAAAACTTGAATGGCATTTTAATTAGCGATGTCAGCTTAGATGATTTATTAATTACTTCTCGGAGGAATCCAAGTGGCGTAAATTATTAATATGTGTTGATGCAGTCAGTCAAAGCAGACAACAATATAATGAATTATTAAAATTTCATCTCTTCTCTCTCTCTCTCTCTCTCTCTCTCTCTCTCTCTCTCTCTCTCTCTCTCTCTCTCTCTCTCTATATATATATATATATATATATATATATATATATATATATATATATATTATTCTGATTGTTAGGCGGCTTAATGTAAATGGGGCTGTCAGGTCCTATGAAGATGCATGCTTCATAGATATACGAGAAGGGATAAGGGAGATTAATGTTATGTGGATTCGAGTTAATATAATAGGAGGCTTTTTTTTAAATTATTGTTAATAATTTGTATATTGACACACACTATCTTAAAAAATGTTTAACATTATTTAATTTATTATATTTCTTATTTGTTGAAGAGAATTAGGCTGCGGTATAAGAAATAATTAAAAAAAAAAAACCAAAATGGAGATCATCAATCCATCAAAAATTTGATCGGGATGTGCTATAAATTTTTAATATTAAATTATAGATATTTTAAACTTTAATTTTAATAAATTTAAAGTTAAATTCGTTATCTTTGATAAGAAGGTCCTAACTACAAAAAAAAGTGATTCGATCAAAGATCAAATAAACTTAAATCAAATCATTAAAATATAATTAAAAGTTTTAAAGTATTAATTAAAAGGTTAAAAGATCTCAGAAGGTGACATGTTCATAGTCTAATTGAGTTGAACAAAAAAAATCTAATGAGTATAAGATCACTCAATTACGGCGTAAATTAAAATCTTTAAATGTTAAAAAAGTGATCGATGATAAAAAAAATTTATTATTTTGAAACTTTAGCTAAATTTTCTAAAATATATATTTTTCCAAAATTCTATAAATAGAGTTACATAATATGAAAATGGGGAGAGCTAAATGCTTAGCTTAAAAAACAACCCAATCATCGTTAATCACTACTACTCATTCGATCACTAATAGTGATTATTATAATCCAATCATTACCATACGACTATCATAATCTTATTTTTAAATTATTATTATTACCTAACTTTTATGATAAAAAAAACATAAATAATTATTTCAAATTTTGTAACCTCATTCTTAGTTAGCATTTAATTTACAGTGTATAAATTTTTTTAAGATTAATAACCAAAAAATTTCAACAGCTTATCTTATTGTATCAATAAAAGATAAAACCAAATAACAATGTCAAGAAATCATACTGTTCGAAATATTAATTGAAAATTTTAACATGAACATCAATTAAATTTATTAATAAAAATATTTAAATTATATTTAAAATTTTGAAATTAAACTTTATTTATATTAATTTTATGTTTTGATGCTAAATATTTAAAAAAAAAAATCAATGCATTATAAATTAATATAAGGGGATTTATATACCTACCTTTTAAAATAATCTTATTTTCATATTTAAGTATTTAACACCTAAAACTCAATATTTACTTGTATGCCATCTCAAATTATTTAATAGATGAACTCTGCCACTTTTGTTGACGCCGTATTAGTTCCGTCAAGTTTAATGTGCAAAGCCACCACCACAGCTATTTCCTAGTTCCTTGCAGATGTGGATGAGGAGCACATGACCACCAAAAGCAAGGTCCTGTATAAGCTTCCTCATCGCATTGAACCTTCCGTCCAGCCCATCTAAGATGGAACGAAAGTTAAGCTCACGACAAAACAGGTATCTCCTCTTTGCCACCCATGACATCCCACATCGCCACCACGATTGGATTCTTGGAGCGTGAATGCCATCGAGGTTTGCACGCTTGAGCTATTCTCGGTAGAATTGAAGAACTTCTCAATTCCTTCCTCACCAGAATCATGCACGAGGTTTTCCAAGCTAAAAGATGATTTTACTTGCCATCTGTTTTTGTCATATTTGTTGATATATCCTCCAAATATAACTAGTAATTGCAGTTTGTTGGACAAAAGAGACTGAGGTTCTTTTGCGCTTTGCTTGATCTTAATTTTTTAAATATGAATTTAGTTTCTTTC
The DNA here is from genome assembly GCA_021442155.1 of Cymbidium sinense. Taxonomy (NCBI): domain Eukaryota; kingdom Viridiplantae; phylum Streptophyta; class Magnoliopsida; order Asparagales; family Orchidaceae; genus Cymbidium; species Cymbidium sinense. The sequence continues at coordinate 114,055,363 of CM038219.1, read as the reverse complement.
TTATTGATTTTAAGGAGAATTTGAAAATGTTGCTGAGTTCACCTTAAGATACAATAGGATTAGCATGGAGGAACTTGCCCAAAAGCTGATGAAAAAAACAAAGTTGCCTGATATTATTGTTTGCTCTTACAACCCTCTAAATGAGGAGAAAATATTACGTCCGGAGTCCGCACGTAGCTTTACATGCGGACTCCAATCCACGGACGACATGTGTCCCGGTTTTTTCCCGCTTTACCGACAATGTAAAGAGATAATGACGGCTTTCCCACCGGCCCCTACCAAAAGTCGATGGCATATTAACGTATGCTAAAAATACATTTCCCTGCCCGACCCGGCCCGTTAGCCGCTCGAATGCGGAGGAATTTAAAATAAATATATAGAGATTTAGGGGTTAGTTTTTCCAAGTTTAAACGAAATGAGAAGAGATACAGAAAATCTCATTTCCTTTTTACAAAAGAACCATGAAGATGGAGAACGTTGAGGAAATAACAACCATTTTAGCTGAGGATGTATTAAATACAAATTCATCGGTAATGCTTCTCGTGCATTTTTTTCTACGGTTTATTAGTGATATTCTTGTTCTATCTGAAGAGAATATGTTCATTACTTCCAATTAGAAGCAATTTGGATGTTTTTTTGTCGAATATTTAATTTTGAGTGTTATTTTGCATCTCAGACTCTGCACCTCTTTGTACAGATCAATTTTGACCTTTTTTACATATTTTTTGCCAACTTCTTATGATTATGTTTAACATTGCAAAGGAAGCATTTGGAGATTGTTTGGGTGATTTTGGGTTTTAGTGATCTCACTGTATCTCTTTAGAGGGTACGCACTCTTTGATCTTTTTTACAATTTTTTTTTGTCAACTCCTTATGATTATGTATGTGGCATTGCAAAGGAAGCATTTGATGGCGGTTTATTATCTGCATCTCACCTTTCTTGAGACCATTTTTTGACCTTTTTTCCCAATTTTTTTGCCAACTCTTTATGATTATGTATAGGCAGCAGGGAAGCATTTGTGGATTGGTGGTTTAATTCTGCATCTCTGTACCTCTTTGGAGGGTATGCACCATTTTGACCTTTTTTTCCCAATTTTTTTGCCAACTCCTTATGATTATGTATAGCAGAAAGGAAGAATTTGATGGCAGGTGGTTTAGGTTTAGATATACCTGGTACCTCTTTGGAGGGTACACCATTTTGACCTTTTTTTCTATTTTTTATCTAACTCCTTATGATTATGTTTGGGCATTATAATGGAAGCATTTGATGGAAGTTTGGGTAATTTTGGGTATTTCAGACTCACTGGTACCTCTTTGAGGGTACGACCTTTTGATCTTCTTTTCCAATTTTTTTGCCAACTTTATGATTATGTATGGGAATTGAAAGGAAGCATTTGATGGCGCTTGATAGTTTAGGTGGTTTAGCATCTGCATGTACCTCTTTAGAGCGCGATCATTTTGACCTTTTCACATGTTTTTTACCAACTTCTTATGATTATGTTTAACATTGAAAGGAAGCATTTGGAGATTGTTTGGGTGATTTTGGGTGGGTATTTTGATCAGACTCTGTACCTCTTTGAGGGTACATACCTTTTGATCTTCTTTTCCAATTTTTTTTGCCAACTTTATGATTATGTTTAGGCATTATAATGGAAGCATTTGATGGCGGGGGTGGTGGTGGTTTAGTGTCTGTACCTCTAGAGATCAATTTTGACCTTTTTTTTCCATTTTTTACTCTTATGATTATATTTAGGCATTATAATGGAAGCATTTGATGGCGTTGATTTTTACGCTTTTAATGCATCTCAGACTGTGTACCTCTTTGAGGGTACAGATCAATTTTGACCTTTTTTTCCATTTTTTTAGTCCTTATGATTATGTTTAGACATTGCAAAGGGAAGCATTTGATGTCGGGGTGATTTTGGGTATTTCAGATCAGATTGTACTTTTGAGGGTACAAACCTTTTGATCTTCTTTCCAATTTTTTTGCCAACTCCTTATGATTATGTTTAGGCATTATAATGGAAGCATAGGTCGCTTGGTTTCGGTGATTTAGATTCAGACTGCATACCTCTTTAGAGCAGATCTTTTGATCTTTTTTTTTTTTTTGGCCAACTCCTTATGATTATGTATAGATAATTATAATGGAAGCATTTGATGGCAGTTTGGGTAGTTTCTGGGTGATTTATTTTCCATCTATATTTTCTAACATATTTTTTGTATCCGTCTACCGTAAATGCAATAATGACCCATATTTGAGAAACTCCTGCACCACTGCTCAAAATGAAACGAGGCATATATGCATCAGATGACTATAACATCAATCTTTGTTCTAAGGACCATACTATGGCCAAACTCAAAGAAATTAAAATCAAAAGATTTTCTATGTGCAAAAGCTCGTAAGAAGTCTAAATCACAAAATTCTAGAAAAGTTGATACAAGAACTCCATATGATTAGATTCTCTGTTTGAGGGGACGATTAAAAATATACGAAAAGTCATAATCATTCATTTTGCGACTACATCTTCTCGTGATCACACGATGCATTAGCGATGGCGTCCGGTTGAAGACAATGACAGATCGGTATTAGAGCAACCGATGCATCAATCTAACCGAGGAAGTTACGAGAGAATATCAGTTCACCAAAAGAGATGCTTTCAATTTTATTCGAAAGAGAAAAGATCGAGGATTAAATGGTGATGGTAATGCATTAATACTTGTTTAAGAGGCAAGCATCGGATGGGATGTTTGCATGGGATGTGCAAGTCGATGAGTCTGATTGCTAGTAAGTTTTTTTTTGTAAATGGCATGTCTAGATAGAATATGATTGTTTTGGGATGTGATAATTTTTGATATAAGCTATCACTCAATAAATATAATCTCGCTGTGCCCTCTTGTTGGAGTGAATCATCACTGGCAAAATATATTATTTGGAGTAGCCTTTTTATCAGAAGAGACAATTGAGTTATTCTCATGGCTATTTTAAACTTTTATTCGGTTGATGAATGACAGACATCCTATAATAATATTCACTGATCAAGATCAGGCTATGACGAGAGCTATCAACTAAATATATTTAATAGTTATTAATCATAAAACAAACAATAGAGCCATTTCCATGAGCGAAAAACCTAAGCATTTATTCAAAGGGTACTTCAGTGACTCTGAATATTTGAACTTCTAAATCATTGTTCGCTTTTATTTTGAAAAGTTATTTTTTATAGATCCATCTCATAGGAACTGAACCTGAGAATTATCAATCATCACTATCAAATACAAATAGATCCATATCATATGTGAAAATATACAATGCAGAATCACTATTCATGACAAGGAAATGCTCAATATTCAAGGAAAATATACAATGCAGAATCACTTTTATGGCGTGGAAATCACTCTTATTGCATTCACCTCCATGCCAAGTCATCTTCTTCTTCTCTTGTGTGACTTGCTCGAGGAGAAGTCAAGCAGAACGAGAGAGGATGAGTTCTCCCATTGATCTCTTCACAAGATTTGAAGAAGAGCTCTGAATTAGCTTTGGGAGCTTCATCGATCGATGCATGCACTTCAACAAATTGAGTCTTCAAAGCGTAATAAAATATCATCCCGTGTCCATGCACTTCAACTATATGAGATGAGAGAGGAGAAGTTAAACAAAGCAGAGTAAAATATCATCCCTATGCACTTCAAAAAAAAAGAACTGCTCAGCCTTCAAAGCCACCTAACAAATGCATTAGACAAAATCCTATATCGATAAAAATAATATTGTTCTCACTTCCTAGAATTTTAAGTCCCAAACAAAATGTAGTTAACTTACCCTAAATATATTCATTATCTTTGGCCAATTTGGTCTACCCACGGAGGTTTCGATTGCCGCTCCATGTATTTGCAGACAAACATTCCGCGACACTATTTTCTTGACCGGTATCCCACTCACTATGTCGATTGGCCATTTCCTTGATCGCCGCAAAAGCACCCAAAGATCTTCAACAAGTAATTTGATCTAAATAGGCAGAAAAAAATTTCAATAAGTTGGACCAGGAAAAAAAAAGTAAAGATGAACCATATTTGAAAACAGCTTCAATCTCGTGAAGAATGCTCTTATGGGTTGGTTTGGGCAATGAGTCATAAAAATACCGTGCCTCGATTTAATATGTCCAACCAAGAGTGTCCAGGTGATTATCTATAACCGCGCGAAGATTAACTCAGACACCGCCCGCAGTGATAGGATGAACATCTTGCTTTCCATCTTCAGCCGCACTGCATAACTCAGAGAAAGAAGAGAACGACACATTACTTTCATCTAAGCAAAGAAGAATCAATCGTAATAATCAACATTCTGCGGTAACATACCCAATGCAAGCATGAAATGTACAAATATGAGACATACAAATGCGTGAGCATTTCAAGAGGCGAAGGCATCAATGTGTATCCGAGTGATATTGATCCATCAAGAACTCATCGACCTCGCATAAATGATATTCCTAGCCGCGAATACTGTATCACCCCTGCAATTAATAGACATCTTAAAGTGAGCTGAACTAAACGAATAAGTTATTTTACGTATGAAGGACCTGACAGAGGCTTGACTTACTTGTCCTTGAACCGGGAGCACGACGTGTCAATAAGATCGAGCATTGGCTTAGGCAAAATAGCCCTGGATGAGAACTCGACAACATGAAGTGCCTCGATGCAATGAAATTAATGACAAAAGCTGGCGAAGAGCTACATTCACTATGAATAAATCCTCGATCTTGAGATGATGCATACCTCCGACTGATGCTCCTCCACCACGACGATGACAGTCTGTGGGTCATCGACCTCTATTGACTCATCTTTATTAACCTATAAAACAATTTAGTGATGACGAGCTAGACTAAATATGACTTTGGATCGAGAGGCTGAGATTATTAATACCTCGGTCAGATGCTCCTCCACCACAACAGTAGCAGCCTGAGGGTCATCGACCTTTATTGCATCATCTGTGCTAAACTATACAAAAATTTAGTGAAAGACTATTTCTATTATCTCAAATTTAAAAGAAAATAACTTAATACCTCTCACGGCTGACTGGAGAGGCCACCACATCATTTATTCTTGCTCGAGACTTCCTGTAAGTGTGTGTGAAAGGGGAAGTAACAATTTTCCTCTTTCTTATCTGCTGAGCTTTAACACCACGCTCAATGCTGCCAATTACAGATTTCGGAGCATCGTCATGTGTAGTGGTGGCCTCCACAAGAACTTCTCCTCAATTCCACGCTGGCTTCCCCTTGAAGTATCCAACTCAGAATGGAATCTCTGGTAGCCTCCACAAGAGCTTCCTCTGTTGTACCCTCCTCGGGTCGCACGCAGGTTCTCCGGGGTACCATCCAGTGGGAAGCTCATAGCCTCCCAAGAGTTTCTGGTGACCCAGGAACCTCCCTGATTTGGGGTGAGGGACCCCGACGGATAGAACATCCTCAATAGCAGCAAGAATCAAGCCCATCCAACCTCTCGCTATTGTTGTATGGAAAGACGATATCGTCTCTCAGTCCTTCAAACCTCAGAACATCCTCTCCACCGAAAGTCTCACTGTGGGGGTAGTGGCAGAGGGCGTGCTAAACACCTGACGGGAGAATATCGAGGAGAGATATAGGGAGAGTCGGGCTTGATTGGACTTAAAATGGGACTACTATCTGCCCACATGTAGATTTGCAGGGACTCAATGAAGGAGCCAATTCTCTTCCAATAAGTCCTCGAATGAAAGGCGCACTGTAAAAGGATAAAAAATTTTGAAGACATACAACATAAATGGATACATTCTTATCTAAGTGATATTATTATATGTCACGGCCTCCTCTAAACCGGAAAGCATTTTTTGGGAACTCTATTTTAGCCCATCGCAAAGATAATGTGACTTCTGGTTCGATGACGCTTATGATGCTTTTGTGCTCACCCCATATCTACAATGAATATATTAAACAAGAAACTTCAAGACATTATATTTCACATTAATGGAGATATAAAACATACCATCAGAAGAGTGACAAATCCACTCATGTAACCAGCTGCCCTCTGGGTCTGAATCTTTGATGCAATAACATCAAATTGGGAGACTAGAAGTCCCAAATGGCATCTGTCTTGTACTCAAGAAATCTATCCATATCATCGGTAAGCAATCAATTGATGCCACCGTAATTGTGATATACAAAAATAGATTTGAGAAGAAAATGTATATACAACCGCACAATCATAACGAGCCATCCAATTCTCTTCTTGTAGTCCGATGAGTAATGACAGGATTTCGCCATACAACCTTCTCCCTCTGTTTGACATCCCTATCATCAATGCAACTTCATCGGTGAAGAATGTCGCCCACCCAAAGAGAAAGCTTGCTTTTTTATGTCCCAAAGAAGACAGATCGATGTAATGGCAACCGAAGTCTTGCTTGATGCGCGGAGTCTAATGAATTGATGGAGATGAAGCTTCTTTAAAATGTCGGCTTCATCAAGAAAGCGTCGTAATATTATCGAACACATTTCACAAGTAGGCCCGCACTGGTTATCCTTTTCCCACGGTAAACTTGAAAGACAAGTAATTAGTCAAAATGGTCTGACTCCAAAGAGATACAGTGGTACAATGCAAAATACCCACCCAAAACCACCCAAACTGCCATCAAATACTTCCTTTGCAATGTTCTAAACATAATCATAAGAAGTTGGCAAAAAAACATGTGAAAAATGTCAAAATGATCTACTCCAAAGATTACAGTACAAATGCAAAATACCCACCCAGAAACCACCCAAATTGCCATCAAATGCTTCCTTTGCAATGCCCTATACATAATCATAAGGAGTTGGCAAAAAAAATTGGGAAAAAAAGGTCAAAAATGGTCTGTACCCTCCAAAGAGGTACACAGGGTATAGATGCACTGAACCACCCAGAAACCACCCAAACATCCATCAAATGCTTCCTTTGCAATGTTCTAAACATAATCATAAGGAGTTGGCAAAAAAAACTTGAAAAGGTCAAAATACCTCCAAAGAGGTACACAGTACGATGCACTAAACCACCCAGAAGCCACCCAAACTGCCATCAAATGCTTCCTTTGCAATATTCTAAACATAATCATAAGAAGTTGACAAAAAAACATGTGAAAAAGGTCCTGATCTCAGACCTCCAAAGAGGTACACGCAATACTCACCCAAATCACCCAAACTGCCATCAAATGCTTCCTTTGCAATGTTCTAAACATAATCATAAAAAGTTGGCAAAAAAACATGTGAAAAAAAATCAAAATTGATCTGTACCCTCCAAAGAGGTACACAGGGTACAGATGCACTAAACCACCAAAAACCACCCAGACTGCCATCAAATGCTTCTTTTGCAATTTTTTAAATATAATCATAAGGAGTTGGCAAAAAAAAACTCAAAAAAAGGTCAAAATGGTCTCACTCCAAAGAGTACACAGTGATGCAAAACCCACCCAAAATCACCCAAACAATCTCCAAATGCTTCCTTTGCAATGTCTAAACATAATCATAAGAAGTTGGCAAAAAACATGTGAAAAAAGGTCAAAATTGATCACCTCCAAAGATAGGATACGATGCAATAAACCACCCAGAAATCACCCAAACTGCCATCAAATGCTTCCTTTGTAATGTTCTAAACATAATCATAAGAAGTTGGCAAAAAAAACATGTGAAAAAATGTCAAAAATGATTTGTACCCTCCAAAGAGGTACACAGGGTACAAATGCAAAATACCCACCCAGAAACCACCCAAACTGCTATCAAATGCTTCCTTTGCAATGCCCTATACATAATCATAAGGAGTTGGCAAAAAAATTTGGGAAAAAAAGGACAAAATGGTCAGACTCCAAAGAGGTACACAGTACGATGCACTAAACCACCCGAAATCACCCAAACAAACGCCATCAAACTTCCTTCAATGTTCTAAACATAATCATAAGAGTTGGCAAAAAAAACTAAAAAAAGGTCAAAATGGTCTCAGATCCTCCAAAGAGGTACAGTGGTACATGATGCACTAAACCACCCAAACTACCCAAACCGCCATCAAATGCTTCCTTTGTAAATGTTCTAAATATAATCATAAGAAGTTGGCAAAAAATATGTGAAAAAGGTCAAAATCGACCAGACCTCCAAAGAGGTACACAGGGTACAGATGCACTAAACCACCCAGAAACCACCCAAACTGCCATCAAATGCTTCCTTTGCAATGTTCTAAACATAATCATAAAAAGTTGGCAAAAAAACATGTGAAAAAAAAGTCAAAATTGATATATACCCTCCAAAGAGGTACATGGTACGATGCACTAAACCACCAGAAATCACCCAAACTGCCATCAAATGCTTCCTTTGCAATTTTCTAAACATAATCATAAGGAGTTGGCAAAAAAACTTGAAAAAAAGGTCAAAAATGGTCTGTACCCTCCAAAGAGGTACACAGGGTACAGATGCACTAAACCCACCCAAAATCACCCAAACAATCTCCAAATGCTTCCTTTGCAATGTTCTAAACATAATCATAAGAAGTTGGCAAAAAAATATGTGAAAAAAGGTCAAAATTGATCTGTACCCTCCAAAGAGGTACACAGGGTACAGATGCACTAAACCACCCAGAAACCACCCAAACTGCCATCAAATGCTTCCTTTGCAATGTTCTAAACATAATCATAAGAAGTTGGCAAAAAAATATGAAAAAATGTCAAAATGATCAGATCCTCCAAAGAGGTACACTGTATAAATGCAAAATACCCACCCAAAACCACCCAACGCCATCAAATGCTTCCATTATAATTCTATACATAATCATAAGGAGTTGGCAAAAATCAAAAAAAGATCAAAAAGGTCCAGACTCCAAAGAGGTACAGTGGTACTGATGCACTAAACCACCCAAAAACCACCCAAACTGCCATCAAATGCTTCCATTATAATGCCCTAAACATAATCATAAGGAGTTGACAAAAAAAAACTGAAAAGAAGTCAAAAGGTCTACCTCCAAAGAGGTACACATGGTATAGATGCAAAATACCCACCGAAAATCACCCAAAATGACATCAAATGCTTCCTTTGCAATGTTCTAAACATAATCATAAGGAGTAAAAAAAAATATGTGAAAAAAGGTCAAAATTGATCTGTACCCTCCAAAGAGGTACACAGGGTACAGATGCACTAAGCCACCCAGAAACCACCCAAACTGCCATCAAATGCTTCCATTATAATGCCCTAAACATAATCATAAGGAGCAAAAAAAACTTGAAAAAAAGGTCAAAAATGGTCTGTACCCTCCAAAGAAGTACACAGAGTACAGATGCACTAAACCACCCAGAAACCACCCAAACTGCCATCAAATGCTTCCATTATAATGCCCTAAACATAATCAAAAGGAGTTGGAAAAAAAAAACTGGAAAAAAAGGTCAAAAATGGTCTGTACCCTCCAAAGAGGTACACAAAGTACAGATGCACTAAACCACCCAGAAACTATCCAAACTGTCATCAAATGCTTCCTTTTGAATATAATGAACATAATCATAAGGAGTTGACAAAAAAAAAAATGAAAAAAAAGGTCAAAATTGGTCTGTACCCTCCAAAGAGGTACAGAGAGTACATATATAAAATAACATATAAAACACAGCCAATCTTTCACTGTATACTGAGAAGAATAGAGTAAACCCTAAATTCATTCAAGTTCGGAATGTATGTAAATACCTCATGAATACCTACAATACCTCAATTTATGATTTGCTATACCACCGAAGGACGTCCGACGTGCCGATCGACAACGGAGCTGCCGAGAAAAATCCTTCAGGAGGAATATCAAACGTCGGTAATGTTTCTCGCTTCTTCTCCCGCTTTTTGAACGAGATGGGGCGGGTCGGGCCATGGGAAATGTATTTACAGCACCGTCCGTTAATACGCCATCGACGTTTACTGCCGTCGCTGGAAAGCCGTCCGCGAATTGCCCGCTTAATCAGTAAACGGAAAAAACCGACACATGTCGTCAGGATTGGAGTCCGCGACGAAGCTACGCGACCGGACGATTATTTTCTCCTAAATGAGATACTCTATCCTCTGTGATGAATAATATAATGGAAATATTTACCTCTTTGATTTTCTTTTTCAAATGTCTATATCTTGCTCTCACTTTGATGAAATTTGCTACATATGGAAACAATTTAAAATCTCTTTTTCATCATGATACCAATATACTTAAAAAAGTTGCAAAACTTCTAAAATTTTGAAATCTAATAATGTATAAGATTTTGCCAACATTAACAAAAGTAAATATCTTTAAGAAAGCTAAATAAAATGGAGTAAGAAGAAATGATGCTTTTAAAGATTAAGCAAGCTACAACCATAGTCATTGATCACATAAACATAAATAGAGAAGATGTTGATGCCGGGTTTTGATACTTGAAAGAATTGGGAACTAGAGAGAGCATTTGCATCTTTCATATTAAGCTATCGACGCTTGGAACCCCCATATCTAAATATTAACCATTGTTCATCGTGCCAATCATGATCCAACCAAAATAGCAATGACCAGAACATTCAATCAACTCATACAATCATTTGTGTACTTGCCCACCCCTTTATTCATACTAACTTTAAAACCTCTAATATTTAAAAAAAATACCAAAATTGGCACCAATTCAAACTCAAAATAAGATTACTTACACAAAAGTATAGGATCATACCCACTTTGGGAAAAATAATACTAAAGTTTGCTAAACTTAGTGTAGCTTTCTCCAGGAAACACATATTTTGGTGAACATTTGCAAGGCATATACATGTTCTTTTCATATCATATCAACTTGATTAAATTTTGAATTAAACTTATAAATTATTATATGATTATCCATTTTAGATATGATAAATTTTAGTTTTGAGAAATTATAAAAATTAAGAGAAATTTAATTATAGTATGTCAAATGATCATTAAAAAACTTATATGATATATGCATATACTAGTAATTACATGAAATAATATATTTAATTAAAAATATTAAATTTTTTATATTCCTATTATTTTAAAATTTATGAAATTTTAGATATCAAAGTAATAAAGTAATTTAGAAAGCTAATTATTCATATGTTCATAAATTATATAAAAAAAAATCAAAAATTTTAAAATTATTTTTTTATATTTAAAATTAAACCAAAATTTGAATTTAATTTTTTTTATATTTAATATTTATTAATAGTGGCAAATTAATTTTAAAAGTATTGCACTAATTTCATATATGAATTTATTTAAATCTTTGCATTTTTTTTTAATTTTTTAATTTGTTTATTATATAAAAATAATAATAATAATAACAACAACAACAACAACACCAATAATAATAAGATTCTAAAACTTAATAAAATTATAATATTTGTGCCTTAATTTTTATAAATTTTATTATAATTATTTAATTTCTTTTCATGCTTATAAACTATACTTTTATCACATAAATATGATAATAACTAAATTATAAATGAGTATTATTAATAATTGATTTTATTCACTCTTCTTAAAGAATATTTATTTTAAAATATATTATAAAGCTTAAATATACATGTGGGCAAAAATTGCTACCAACCTCTTCATGAAAAGAGTAGTTTAAAGTGCGTAATTTTCGTAAGATGGAATAGTAGATAAGACACTACCAGATTTCCCTCATTTGGTGAGGACTTTAAATCGTTCTGTGTTTCTTATAAAGCAAGCCTAGTTATTTACCCTCTCAAGAAGTGAGAGAACTTTCGATTAAGGCTCGTTAGATCGAATGTATAACGATAGAGAACATATGAAATTTTAGAATTTAGGATATGAAATTCATCATTTTAGCTTAAACCGAATGATTGGGGGAATGATGACGTGCCCAATCTAGATCCCATGGTTTCGTCCTCCCGGGCAATCCTCGTCCCTAGTCTACTTAGTGAGAGGAGGTAGTCGATCCAACATGACAAAAGGATCCTCATCAGCAACACATGGGTTATGTCGTCGAAAAAATCCTTGTAGACCTGGGGTGGTGTTTGTCTAAGGAGACAATCTTAAGTCTATCTTAGCTGACAAAGGGTTGTTTGCCCTACCAAGTATACCCTATGATTCACAACTCAAAGGGCAGAGCCATTGGGAGCATACATGCCAGATCGTAATATAATGGAGCGATAAATCACCCAATCAAGACTCTCATTATAACCGCTTATCGGGAAGCCAGGCCAAGCCAATAGTCGTGAGGACACGAGCCACATCCTTACTTGAGATTGATTGAGAGAACATAACATAACACTTGATTTGACATTGACTCCTTTGTGAGCTATAGTTTTCTTAATTTGTCACCCCCGACAAACAGTTGTGGAAGGTGGATAGATTGAGTTAAATTTAAGTTTCTATGATTGAATTTCATTTAAGTTATTTTAGAATGATATTTGATTTGAGTTAAAAATTTAATTAATTTGCATGCGTTTAAGAGCTTTAGATCCTGTCAACTCTGTTTAGTTGCTAACAGAGGATTAGATCTACTGTCACCTAACAGAATTAATTTCTCAAATATTTCACTTATTTGATACTCTTATTCTATATTTTAGGTTTTTAACTAACGTCATAAGACTAAACCGGGAAACAACCCACGCAACATCCTCAGACACTTGAATTTAAGCATTCAGCATAATGCTGGGGAATATGCGGGGGTATACTAATTTTAGGTAATTTTATGTTTGAATTATGAGATTAGATTTTAGATTTTTCATATAATTCTAATTTTAGCCTGCGCAGCCTTTTCAGACATTAAAATTCGCATTTGAAATCTCTATGCCCAAGCACATGCAGGAATTTATAGTTTAAATAATTTCGCCTAATTAGTGATTTCATTAATTTTGAAATCCATAATTAGAATGAAATTCCCTAATTTTTTATTAAAGAAAGCCTTATGATTTTTGTAAATTTTGGTTTAGTATCGCCTTCTGTCTACTTATAAAAGGGTTGCAGACTCGATGGCGAAGAAGACGTTTTGATTTGGGTTGTAGTTTAACACATTACTAGCACTTAGTTTACTTGTTGATTTTTTGTAACTTTCCCAACTTGATTATGCTCAACTTAGATCAATTTCGATAAGTTATGCCGATTTGAGTGTTTGTTATTTTGGCCCCACTTATGCTTATTAATTAGCATAGTAATCACCTCCATATTGATCTAAGAGTTATTGAACTCAATTTGAATTTATCCTTATATTTTGAGTTTATTCCAAATTTATTATAAGTTTTGCATTAAACCCCTCGAAATTCCAATTAAAGCTTACTTAATTTTGAGAAAGTTACAAGAAAATAGAACTCACTTTACCACTTCAATTTAAGCCATAAAGGATTGCTATTAGAGTTTGTGAGTTCAATATTAGCCTCCCCAAATTTTACTTACATTTTAAATGAATATTCTATTTTTTTCAAAATTTGCTTTAAAGGCTCCCCCCCTTTTTTCATTTGACACTATAAAATTAGCTGCAGATTTTCCTACTCCTAAGTCAGCTTATTTCACTCTCCCAGTTTTTCTAAGTCGAAAGATTTGACAAAATTTTGGCGCCCCGACGTCATCCGTGGGGTCAGTGTTTTTTGTTCTACTTATTGAGATAGAAGTGGTGTCTTCACACCACAACCGATTTTTTTCATCTCATCACGCCCTCTTGAGCACAACGAGGTCTTCCGACCTGAAAGAATACATACAATGCAATATATATTTATTTCCATTTTTTTAAGTCTCTAAATTAGAGAAAATTTTGGTAGCCTCCTAAGATCATCCTGTGGGGCTACATCGGGGTATTTTGGCTCACTCAGACGCCCTCTGAAGGTATGCTGTCTTAGACACACCAAATTTTCATCTCGTCGCACCCTCTTGAGCACAACAAGATTTTCAGACCTGAAAGAACATATACAATGCAATATATAATCATCCCCTTTTTTGTTTTTTTAAGTCTGGAAATTAGACAAAATTTCGGCAGCATTTCGTCTAGGGAGAGTTACATCTAACAAGTGTTTGGCTTACTCGACTCTCGAGATAATAGCTGTCTTCATGACACCACAACCTATTTTTTCATCCCGTCGCGCCCTCTTGAGCGCAACGAGGTCTTCAAACCTACAAAGCAACACAAGCATGTATATATATTCACATTCACAAATCCCACATGTTCTGACTTATTTTATAGCGCGTTGCAGTGCTTGACAAAGGAATGGGGTTGGGTTGTGATTGGGGATGTGAGGTAAGGGGTGTGACGCTGAAAAGCAAAAGAAGTATTCGCCACTTGACGATGTTCTTCCTCGATTTTGCAGCGAAGCGAAGGTAGGAGGGCTAAGGCAAGGAATGTGATGTAGAAAATCGAAAGAAGAATTCGCCTCTTGACGTTATTCTTCTCCCGATTGCGGCGCAATGAAGGTAGGAAAAAGGTGAGGAATGCGACACCGAAAATCAAAAGAAGAATTGATGATATTCTTCCGATTCACTACGGTTTAAACTAGGAGGGCTACAAGGCAACGAAGAAACCAAAGGAAGAATTACTTTAACGATGTTCTTCCCGATTCACAAGAAAACCGGAGGCTACTTGGTGGACGCAGAAGGAAGAATTCACCTCTTAATGATGTTCTTCCCCTGATTCACGGTGAAGCGCAAACTAGAAGGGCTACAGGGTGTGCGACGCAGGAAACCGAAGGAAGAATTCACCTCGTGACGATGTTCTTCCGATTCACATGAAGCAAAGATAGAAAAAAGGTTCCGGTTTTATGTGTGATGAATGGTCATGGGAAGGAGAGAAGAAGGTCGGCCTGGCTAGAATGGTTAGATTTGTGGAATGGGTCGGCCATGGCTCAAGGGCCATGGATCCGATTATGAACGCCAGGAATGAATTTGAGTCCTCCGATGGGATCGGGTTCGCGCATGGAATGGGAGAGCGGTGGTCGCAGGATGGCATCGTTTCGCGTGGAATGGGAGAGCTGCAGCGCAATGGTGTCCCGCACCTACGGTACGCTGGCCCTGGATCAGCTGGATTGCGCTGAACAGCAGTATGGGTCATGACATGATCGCTGGTGCAGGAGACGCAAAGGTCCACTGCTGACGCGGATGGTGGGCGACTAGGCCGATGGTCGCGACGATCGGGTTCACTGAATGCTGGATGACGGACGGTCGTAAGCGGAGTGAGTCGAATCGGAGAACGGATGTGAAGAGAACCGCTCAGATCTGTCGGATGCTACCGGAAGCGGTTCGTGTCAGGGGCAGCAGATCATGAACGCTGGAGACAAATGTGGACGCCGCGGAACATATCGGTGGGTCGCGTGAAGCAGGCTCAAAATTGAATCCACGACGATTTGCTGGAGGGCCGACAACACGGTGCAAGTATGACGGGTTACTTAAGTGGGTCGCGAGTCGACAAACGAAGCTGGGTGAGGGTGATCGCTGTCGCTGTTTTTGATTATGGACAAGAAGGTGCGCATCGGTGGCGTCAAGTGAAATGGGACACGATGCGCCGAGCGACATTTATAATGCGCGATGAGGCGATTTGGCGCTGAGATTGGCCAATGTAAAAAATTAGAAACCGAGAAAAAAATCTTGAAAAGGTTAGAGGGAGATACATTTTTCAGGAGAGATTTTTTCTTAAATGTGAGGGAGAGATTCCAAGAGAGAGAAAGCCGTTTGGTTTGAGTTGGTGCCAAATTGGTTCAAATTTAGCTCGAAATGCACGTCGTCGCTTCCAATCGCTCAATTTTCGCACAGACTTGTCCGAATTGAGTGCAAATAGTCTTATTTGATAGATTTCATCATTTTAAAGCTAATGAAATGATCAATTTTATGAACGGAGGTTGTTTGACTTTCATCGGTGCTTCCTCACCTCAATATGCGTCACTGACTTCATATTTGATCGGTTACTCATCAAGTTGCGTAATATTTTTATACTGACCAATTTTGACATTCTAAATGTGATGGCAAAGTTTATTCTTCAATCATAGGTCATTTGAGTTGGTTTTGGTGACATCAAGTGCATTTCAGCCTCCATTTGAGCGTTATCACTTCAAACACTCGATATTTGCACAGAGTAGTCCGAATTGAGCGCGGTCAGTCTCATTTGATAGATTTTGATGTTTTGAATCTAACGACATACTCAATTTCATGAACGAAGGTCATTCAAATATCACTGTAGCTTCTCGACTCTAATATGCATGTCGACACATTGATAGCTCGAGCGCTTAATCAATTGCTCGTTAGATTTTGCAATATTTATATTCTGATCAATTTAGATATTCTGAATACAACGGCGAAGTCTGTTCATCGATCGTAGGTCGTTTCGATTATTTTTAGTGACATCTAGTGCATTTTCACCCTAATTTGCGCACTATCACCTCCGAAGTCCGTCGAATTCGATTTGTGGGCTTATCTTGATTTATGACACATATGCGGAGGTCAACAAATGCACCCCAACAAATGTGATTCAAGCATAGAGTGAGTCACGTTTGTTGAAAACTAGTTGACCATTTGGGTTGGCCATAGAGCTTAGATTATTTTAGCTTCGATTGCAATAGCCTACTGAGGTTTGACAGAATTTGTCATTAGTATGCTACCTTATTCAGGACATGCTAAATGACGGGCTTGGCCGATTTATCAGAATCACTTTATCGGTTAGATAAGAGTTCTTGCACCATCTACTATCTGCTTCAATGGTTTCGCTGAAGATCTATTTCTTTTATGTTCTTGCAGATTTGAGTCTCATCCAACCATAGCCTCATGCTTGGTTGGGTTTGATGGAGGAATTGATCTGCTTATTTTGATGAGGGACTCCGCTAGGGAATCAGTTTATCCGTGCTAGATCGGATTTGAAATTTCTTCTGTCCTAGCTTTGAACTTGACGAACTTGACGAAGGATTGACCTGATTTATCAATATTGGCTTGTCAGGAAATGTTGCACTCCATGAATCATGTGCTTGTTGCTTTGACAGATTCCTTGAAGGATACATGCAGATGACCCAGCCTTCTGGCTTACGTAGGGTCAATGTTGAGTTATTAGTCTAGCAACATGTGCTTTAATAGACTGAATAATCACAAAATTCCTTTAGTTTGGCCATCGACTTTATTTGAATTATAGAATTACTTCCTCGGTCCTGTGTTTTTTGCTTTTATGGACTTGATGAGGAGATAGGCTTTGATCTGTGCTTTGAGCTTAATCAGATCATTTGAGAATAGATTGAAGTATAACCTTGGAGGTAATATATAGATTGATTTGAGGTAGCCCTAAATTGAGCATTTTCTTAGATTGCCTTGATCTATCGATCAAGTAGAGAGATCTCTTGGATCCTGGTTGCTTGTAATCACTAAGCTGGATCTAGTTTGAGATTGAATAGCTATCATCATTGAACTAACAAGTAGGAGCTCTTTCACTACGGCCTTTTCTTGCGGCTTGCTGAGTGAAGAGAGCGTCATTAACTCGACCATATTTGGGCTTGTTGAGTTCGACCTTTAGACTACTGAAGTCTTCGACTTTAAATTGGATGATTTTGTCATCGACGAATGAACGGACTCTTTCACCCGGCCTTTTCTCGCGCTTGTTGAGTGAGGAGAGCAAGAACTCGCCATATTTAGGCTTGTTGAGTCCGACCTTTAGAACCCGTCCGTGTCCAAGACTTCAGGATGTAGAGGTTGATGTTTTTCCAACTTAATTGATTGAAGCTTTCGAAATCAGAAGTTCTTCTTACTTGATCTCCAGAATTTGGAAAATCTGAGAGATAAATTTTTTAACATTTAGGGTTGTATTTTCATGCATAGAGATAGATTATTTTTGTTCCTGCTAGACTCTGCAACTTACAGTAACAATTGGGGACATATCCAGGGATTTCAGCATGACGCTCGATGTCAACCTGAATCAGAGTATATTTGAGGATCTCGTCTTATAGTACGATGTCAACTCTAATAAACTTAATATAAACTAAAAATAAAAATAAAAATTGCCCTATGTCTTGTAGGGGCATTCTAAAGTATATTTAGAAGAATTTTCAAGATGAAAATATATAAATACATCCATATTTGAATTGATGTACTCTATAAAGGACTTTAACATACAACATTGATTTTATCTATATATAAAAATCTAAAAATGCCCCCTGTGTAACAGGGAAATTTTCACATAAAAGTTTTTTTTCATCTGGGGTATGTTTATTTAGGGATCTCGGCATGAAGGACAATGTCAACCTAAATAGTTATACTAAAAAAAATGCCTCTGTCTTGCAGAGGGATTTCTATTGTACATTGGGAATGTATTTGTCTTGTATAATATTTTTTTAAGTAACGATTGTTGATTAGCTGCATTGGTCTTTCACTCTTTAGGTTGATGAGTTGGTATGCCACTCCTTGATACCACTTTTTCAATGACAAAAGGGCCTTCCCAGTTAGGCTCAAATTTGCCACCAAATTTTTGATTAAAAATAATTGGTCTTCTCAACACCAGGATCAATTCTCCTTTTTGGAATGTTCGAGGATGCACCATATGGTCAAAGGCCCTGGACATCTTTGCTTGATAGACTTTCAGATTTTGATGAGCTTGCAATATAACTTCATCAAGTTGCCGAAGTTCCTCCATTCTAGATGAGCATTTTGATCTTCGCTAGATTGTATCGATAGCCACCGAGAAGGTAACTCAACTTCAAGCGGAAGAACTACTTCAGTTCCAGATATCAATGAATAAGGAGTGGCTTTAGTCGCCGTCTTATAGGTAGTTCGATATGCCCATAGAGCCTCTACTAGCTTGGTATGTCATTCTCTTTTATTTTTAGTGAGAATCTTCTTAAGTAGCTTGACTAATGTCTTGTTGAAGGCCTCCACCAAGCTATTTGCTCTTGGATTATATATTGAAGAGTATCGCCAATCAATTTTGTGTCGATCGATGAATCTTTAAATCTTTATACTTTTGAAAGCTGTGCCATTATCATAAATTATTCGGTGTGGCACTCCGAATCTATAGACCACATTATGCTTAAAAAAGTTAATCACTCGGTCAGCAGTAACTTCTTTAAATGGGGTAGCCTCAGCTCACTTAGAGAAATAATCAGTCGCTGTTAGGATGAAGCGATGTCCAGTTGACGACAGTGGATTAATTGGTCCAATTATATATGCACCCCAACATTCGAATGGCTAGAATGTTATTATTGGGTGTAATAGATTTGGAGGTTGATGGATGAGATTCCCATGTACTTGACATTTATGACACTTCTTAGCATGATTAATACAGTCTCTCACCATAGATGGTCAATAATAACCCATCCTTTTGATTTTTATTGCCATCTTGGGACTTGACTGATGTGCACCACAAAGTCCTTCATGAACTTCAATCATCACTTTGCTAGCTTCATCTATATCTAGACATCGTAGTCACATTTGTTCAAAGGATCTACGATATCAAGTGTTATTGACGAAAGTATAGCATAGCATTCTCTTTTCGATTTGAGCTGCCAGTGATTTATTATTTGGTAATTTACCCTCTTTAAAGTAGTCGATGAAGGGTTGTCTCCAATCACGTGATTCTTCTACAACAAAGGCTTCACACTGCTTTTGAGGTGATGTCATTCTTAGCTCTTCTTGGTACTTCTTCTTGTTAATTTTGGGGAGTATGAGGAGCAACCGAAGCATCTCGTGTCGATTTGACAACCCTCTACCACCGGGATTGATACTTTATTGGCTCTAGAACTTGTTGAGTAAATATGCCAATCATGACATAATCACCATTCATACTTGCCATTTCATTAGCTAATTTTTCCAAGCAATCGGCCTTATTATTCTCGGATCGAGAGACTCGAGTTAGTATGATATTTGATATCTGCTTTATAAGCTCAAGAACTCGCTTGTGATAGAAAGCTAACTCAAGCTTGTTGATTCTATAGATGCCAAGTACTTGATTTATAATTAATTGAGAATCGCCAAAAATATGCAAGTTCTGAATAACTATGAAAATAGCTTCTTCCGCACACCACCAATGCTTCATATTCAGCCTTCATTATTAGTTCTTGGCTCTCAATCCATATGATCATCTAATTATCCCTCTTCGTATTATGAAGATATGTCACTCGCTCTTGCTCTGAGAAATTTAGATGTTGGACTTGTTTGATCGATGAGGCTCCATCAAAGTACATTTCCCAAATTTGTGATTTTTCTCTTTCATGAATGAGCATAATTTGCTCGTCGGGCAAATCATCGTTAAGAAAAGAGTCCGCAGGGATAGGATGTGCGGCCAGAAAATCTGCTAAGACTTGTCTTCACTGCCGCAGACATATGTGATATCAATTGTAAAGCAAGCCACCCGCCATTGCCAACGCCGGGTCTTGTCATCAAGTACTTCAGCGAATCGATCCTTGAGATAAGGGTAATCTTATGAGATAACATATAATGACAAAGCTTTTGGACTGTAAAGATCAATGCTAAATAGTGCTTTTCTATTAGAGAGTATCTCATTTCTGCTCCTATTAATCTTCGGCTGATATAATAAAGAGCATTCTCTTTGCCTTCTTCATTGTGTTGTGCTAATAATCCCCCAAGGGACTCTTCTAACGCAACTGTGTATAGAATAAGAGGCTTCCCAAGAATAGGCACTGCTAGGATTGGTGGATTTAACAAGTAGCTTTTAATGCTATTAAAGGCTTCTTGGCACTCCTTGTCCCACTTGAATGAGCATCTTCTTCATTAATCAAATGGTTGACAACGTCCTGATATATTTGATATGAATCGGTGAATGAATGTGAGTTGTCATTGTAAAGAATGAAGCTGATGCAAACTCTTCGGTGGAGGCATCTCCACAATTGCCTTGATTTTAGCGGGATCAATTTCAATACCTCGCGACGATAATGTACCCTGTGAATTTTCTGAGGATACCAATGCACATTTTAGAGAGTTCATCTTGAGATCATATTTTCGATTCTCAAGTACAATTCTCAAGTCTTCGAAATGATTTTCATGATTTAGGCTCTTCACCACCAAATCGTCAACATAACATTCCACCTTTTGATGAATCAACTCATCGAAAATACGTGTCATAGCTCTTTGGCATGTAGCTCCAACATTTTTCAAGCCAAAAGGCATGAGCGTGTAACAATAGATATCAATAGGTATTCTGAACGATGTATATTTTTCATTTTCAGGTGTAATTTTGATTTGATTGTATCCTGACGATCCATCCATGAATGAGAACATGTCATAATTGGAAGTGCTGTCCACCAATAGTTCTGATATGGGAAGCGGAAAGTCATCTTTTGGGCACGCCTTATTTAGGTCCCAGAAATCAATGCAGAGACGGATTTGACCATTCTTCTTTCTAACTGGGATAATGTTGGCTATCTAATCTGCATATTTCTCCTCCCGGATGAAGCTTGCTTCGATTTTTTAGTTTCTGCAATCACTTGTTCTTCAATCTCCAATCTCATTCGCCTAGGAGCTTGCTTAACAGGCATTGCATCTGGTTTGATAGCTAGTTTGTGAAATGCTACATCAGGGGAACAACCTGACATTTCAGAATGTGTCCAAGCAAAGCAATCTCTGAATTCACAAAGTAATATTTTCAGCTCTTCAACTTTTTCATCAGGCAGAAGGGCACTGACAAAAGTTGGATGGGGATCATCTTTAGCTCCTAGGTTGACTTCTTTAAGGTCATCTATCCACCATCTTCAAGCTCTTCGGAAGCTTTCCCACTTCTTCATCATTTTTAGGAAGAATTTCATGGGAATCATCTTCTTGATCACTAAGAGTTTCTATCTCAGCTTCTATTATATTATAACAGGCTCTATCCTAATGAGATTTGCAGATGAACCCCAGACCTTTAGTGATAAATTTATCACTTCTCCGCGATACTTGAGGACTTCTTTGGCCCCACATCTTGTTAAAGATTTGAGTCTTATGTTTAGTAGTTTCCATATGAACTCCAAGCTTATGCATCATTCTTCGTAACTTCTGCGGATAGTATATTGGTATTCTTGTTGGTACCATCTCATCAGAACTTTTATGTTGAGTAGGCTGCTCAAAATTTTGAGGCTGAGACTCTTCAGATTTGTAAAATAGAGTTCTTGTTCCACCACTCTCACTCAACGGTGGCACATAGAATATTTTCAATTCTTCAATATTATGAACCTCCAATGGAGTGATTTCTTTGAAGCACTGCTGAGGGATGGGTATAATTTTGAGTGAGTCATCGACCGCCAAGTGAGCTATCCTCCTTGATGCATCTAATCCTATTTCCATAAGTAGATTCAAAATCATAGTCTGAATCAGAATCACTTATTTCATACTCTGCTTTTCTTGAGAGCTTATAAGTTCCCTTAGGTTTGACAGGAATATCATCTTATTCTTCTTCCGTGTCACTCCTCAAATGAGGAACTGATTTTCTTGATTTAGGTGCAGAATCAAATGTCTTAGGGAGAGTCGGCATTATCTTCTTTCTTCCTCCTTACTTCTGCTCTTTCATTTTGTGAAATTGTTCTTTAGTTCTTGAAGTGGATGCTACTGCTTCAAGAGGCTTTGTTGGCTTAGGCTCTTTGAGGATGAAGTACTTTGCATCTTCATAGATTTTGCTTCATTGAGAGATTGGTAGGTTACGGAAATCAATTCTTCTCCATCTTCGATACTTCATACATTAATGCATAGTTGATGGGACCATGCCATACTCGTAATGCCCAAGAGAGCTTTAAATGATATATCACCAATTACATGAAACTTGGCTCTGATATAACCAAAAAAAAAGAAGAATTCACCTCCTCGACAATTCTTCCATGCAAAAGAAAACTAAGAGGGTTGGTGTGCAAAAAGAAACCGGAAGAATTCGCCTGACGACGTTTCTTTCACATTCATCCAAGCACAAACTAGAGCACTAAAGCAGAACCGAAGAAGTCACCTTGACGATTCCCTCGATTCAGAAATGGGACGAAAAAAAAGGTTCCGATTATTTTACGGGTTATAGGAATGGCTAGAGGGCTGTGGGAAGGACAAGGAGAAAGGCTCCGGGCTGGCTGGGTCAGATTGCAGAATGGGCAAAACCTGGCTGGCAGCTCTGTGGGATAGCGCTGATCGAAACGCCAGGGAACGCGGGCCGGCGGATCGATTCTGAGCGTAGAATGGGAGAGCGTAGATGGTCAGACGAATCAGGCTCTGCGTGAAATGGGAGAGCGGTTAACGGCGGCGCAGCGGGTCAGGTCACGGGCACCGGCGGGCCGTGCGGCAGTCCCGGATCAGGTCGCGGATTGCAGCAGGTCAACGGGCTGGTATGGCTCGCGGCCGCGGACGACGCGGTCGCTGCGCGGCGGACGCAGAGCGGTCGATAATGGATGCGGATCGCGCAGCGGAATAGTGCCAGATGGCCGGCGGTGACGCGCGGACGCGGCATGCGTGCAGGACGCGGCGTGATGCGCGGGTTCACGGAACGCTAGGCCAGACGCAATGTGAAGGAGCGGAATCAGGAGAGCGACGCAGAATAGAAACGATCGTGTAGATTGCGGTCGCGCTGCAGCGGCCGGAAGGCGGTCGCGCCGCGGGCATGTGGATGGTGGAACGCGGGTCACAGACCGGGACAGCGACGGGTCGGGACGCGCAGAACGGCAGCGGGCTCGGGTTTGGATCAACGACGGATTTGTGCGGGATGGGCTGGCAGCACGGGTGCGCGGCTGTGCGGAACGCGGGTCGCGGGCCGGGACAGCAGCGGGCTACGGGTCGGAGGCGGGATCGCGCGTCGCGTGGTTTTGCGATTGCGGGCTGGATGGTGGTGAGTGAACGGGACACAGGATGCGGCCAGAGGCGCGGCTTTGTGGCGGAACATGCGACAGAGGTGGATTTGGCCTGCCGCGGGATTGGCCGAAACAAGAAAAATTAAAGGAAACTGAGAAAAAATCTTGAAAAGGGAAGAGGGAGATACCTTTTTTAGGAGAGATTTTTTTCTTGAAGGTGACGGAGAGATTCCAGGAGAGAGAAAGATAAAGAATGAGGAGGGAATATGGGGGTTATTTTTTTATTATTATTATTTTGAATTAGGGTAGTTTTTTTTTAAAACTGAAAATAGAAATGGGGTATTTGAGAATTTTAAATTAATTTTAAATTAATTTAAACGATTTTAATTTTCAGCCGATAAATGTACATCAATATATATATCAATGATAATTCCATCGCTCTAAACACAAATAGTCGCTTCAAGGCGATCGAGCTTAGTCGAAATCCAACAGCATTTTAGCTAAATGCGATCGCTGATCGCTGATTTTTTTGAATGCACTTATCCAATTGAGTGCAAATGCCTTATTTGATAGATTTCATCGTTTAAAGCCAATGACATCATTCGAACGGATCATTTGACTTCAAGACCGATCTCAATACGCGCAGACGCGTAACGACTGGCATTTGACTTGCTCATCAAGTTGCGATATTTATATCCTAACTAATTCGACATTTCAACACGGCGACAAAGCGTTTCGCCAATCAAGGTCATTTGAGTTGGTTTTGGTGACATCTTGTGCGTTTTAATCTCGATTTGAAGATCGCCACTTCAAATCACTGATATTTACGACTGTTGAATTGATTTACGCCTCATTTGATAGATTTCGACGTTTTGAAGCTAACGATGTGCTCAATTTCATGAACGGAGGTCATTCGAATATCATAGCCGACTACAATGCGTAATTATCGACCGCTTAATCAATCGCCGTGATTTTGATATTTATATTCTAATCAATTTAGACATTCTAAATAATGACGAAGTCCGTTCGTCGAAGGTCGGACCATTTTCGCCGACGCCTAGCACATTTTGATCACCAGACACCATCTCAAGTCTCAATTCTATTTTCTTCGATTTACACATATGTGGAAGTTAACAATACAAAAATATTGATATTATAAATTTAGAATGTTACAACTTACCCCATGGATCTTTTTAAATAAAAAGGTAAAATAATATGACATTTATAAACAAATTTACTTAAAAATGACAAATCTCCAATCACCTCATAGAGATAATGTTTATATCTCAATTCTTTTAAAAATCTCAATAAGATGAGGAGCAGTGAGGTAAGAAGCTCAATAGGATCTCAAAAAATATAAAATATCAGTATGATAATATATTATACATAAGCATTAAATATTATTTAAAAATAAATAATCTACTGAGGATACAACACAGTTGGTATTAATTGTACTCCAATGTGTTTCAAGTGATTGGAAGTAATGTGAAGTATTCATTGGGTAGGGTTTGTAAGCTTAAAAAAGAATTGGCATTAATTTCAATCTCGAGGCTTTAGTTCTGAAGTAATAATAAATATGGCACGACATTCTATACTCTATTCTTCTTTCCATTAATAAGGTTTATACATTAGAATAAAATGCAAAGCTAACATTATGAGGATAATTTATAAAAAATTTCTATGTTTTTTATTTAAAATAATATTTTTTAAAAATTTAGAATATAAAATAATAGCTTAATCAATTTTGTAACCAAGAGTCAGATTCAGAAACCTTTTTTAGACCTTTTTTAGAGGGAGCATAATAAGATAAAATATAAATCATTTTTATATAAAGATACACTTCACCTTTTTTTTTTTAATAAATCAACAATTTTTCAAAATAAAGATACACGCGATTTTTATAAAAAAAAAAGTAAATTGATAATATTTCAAAATAAAGTCACACCATAGACCATTATTAAAAAATAATAAATCAATAAATTTTTCTTTAAAAAAAATACACATTCAACCTTTTTAAATAAAAATATATTCGCATATTTTAATCGATTATAAAGGTTATTCCAATGAGAAATATTTTTGAATATTCTGCTCCTCTAAGATCACATGCAAGCTTTGTAAAATATGATTATTATTTGGGAAGTTGAGATTTAAGGACAAATTACACGCACGCACCTCGCATGTGCTCGAACCCACGTCTCCGCCTTGGGAGCTTCACTCCCATTCGACGGGACGCGATGTCTCGCGTAAATATGATTATTATGTAGACCTTGAGGGAGATAATTGATGTGGATAACTCGAGGTTACTTTTTTATGAAAATACATGATTCTAATATACTTTTTTATATCATTTATTTTAATTGCATTAGAAGCGAGAGATCACTTATTCATGATAGCTTTTGAATTAATTGTATGATTTGGACTAAGGCTTCACCAAAAAGTGTTTTTGTATGTAATATATATGCTTGATAAAATAAGTTGAAGATCCTAATTTGTGTTTAGTTCTTTTTCTCAATTACTTATGGAATAGACCTAATAAATATGGCTCTTTGATATAGAAATTAGAAAACTAGACCTGGCTAATTGAATTAAGATATGCTGATTTGAAAATAAATACTTGGATAAATGTGATATGCTTAGGCACCAAAAGTATCTAGGACACAATACCGTATGGCTGGATTTATGTTAAATCCGGCTTAAATCCAACAACCAAACAAGTCTTAGATTTTCTTATTTTAAGTTAAAATTTTCATGATTCCTACTTTTGTACTATATTATTGAGAATTATTTTATCTTAAATCTTATTAAATTTTTGATGTGTAATTAATCGTTAATTATATAGTTTATACGAGGTGAACTTAGAGGAATAGAATATTTAGAATATTTATCACTTGAATAGTCTTCACAATCGATTAAAGTATGTGATATTTTTTATTTAAAAAAGGATGAATGTATATTTTTTTGACAATTTATGATTTGTTATTTTTTAATAAAGACCGACGGTGCGCCTTTATTTTTAAAGGTTATTGATTTACATTTTGGTAGATCGATATTGCCTTTATTTTAAGAAATTATCATTGTTTTGAGAAGGTGACTTTATATAAAGTAATTTTTTTTATCTTATCCCTATGAAAGTTTCTCAATCCACCCCAGGAAGCATGTGAAGTAGGATGGGAGGAAAGACAAGTTTCCTTCGGAGTTTGGTCGCTATGACTCAGAGTGGATCCACGGTGCAAAATGAGAGTTTCAATGCCTAAATTTGACAGATGGATTTACTAGATTTAGACAAGCATAAGCAAGAGTGTTGGAGACTGGGAGCAGGGAGGAAAGACTAGGATTATCTTCGTCCAGTAATCAAGTTGACGAGTTGTGTAACGTTGACAACAGCGGTGGATTTTGAACTGTGATGAATTTACGGGATTAACAGAAGCAGAAGCGTGCAGAGGGTGGGAAGAAAGATGAGATTTTTGAATATCTAATTCCCTAAGTTCAACCTATATCTCACATCGCATCTGGGTTAGTGGGAGCAAGCCCCAGTGGCTCCCATACTGAATCCGCCTCTGAATGAAAGGTAACTTATTCTAACCTATATTAGTGTTTTTAAAGATCCTAATAATGGTATTAAGTTTTTTTTAATTCTAACTTATAACATTATATTAAATATAATGTCAAATCTTATTATTACTATCATAGTTAATATTTAAAAAAAATCATAGATCTAAAATATATGATTAATTTATCATTCTTTTAAAATTCAAATAAAAGTTATTCTGAATTATTAAATTTAAAATTTTATTCTTTTATCAAAAGCATTGTAAAAAATACATGTAAGCAAGAGAGTGCTCATCAGGGTGAATAAAAAAGCCAATGATATAATAATGAATTGATCTAAATATAACTAACAAATACAAAATTAAATTAAAAAAAGCTAAATATGAACTAACAAATACAATTCAATTATACATATTACAAATATAAGTTTTGATGAATATTCATAGTTAAACCATTTAACAAACAAATTAAATCATATAATTTAAATGGGATTATTTTAAATAAAGACAGATTAACTTTATATAGATCGTTTTATTTATTTACATAGATATTGAAACGACGATCACCACGGAAACACGCCGGCGCCAGTCGTCCGTTTGATACGATCGGTCATGTTTTGAACGGCGGGTGGAGAGAGAGAGAGGGCGTGGAGAGAGAGAAACAGGAGAGAGAGAGAGAGAGAGAGAGAGAAAGACAGAGATAGGGAGATTTTTTTTTTAATTTTTAAATAATATAATTATTTAAAGTATAATTTAAAAATATTTTATTTAATAACTAAATATTTATATATTTAATTATTAATTTATTTATTTATATATATAAATATATAATTTAAAAATATTTTAATTATATATAAATTTATTTATTTTTTTATTAATTAATATAATTATGTATAATATATATTTTTTATTAATTTGTTAATATATAATATAAAATTTTAAAATATACAAATAAATAAAAAAAAAAGAATAAATTTTATAAATATTTTATAAACTATAAAAAAAGTATATATATATATATATATATTTTATTATATACATATATATATATATATATTATATTTATTTATAAATTTTTTTAGTTATTTATATGTTTAAATTATATAAATATTTTAAGTTATATAAATAATTTAAAAATAATTTTATAGAATATTTAATATACATAAATATATATATATTATAATATTATATATATATATATATATATACATATATATATGTACATAAGTCTTTAATAATAATATAACAAAAAATACAAAAAAATATAAAATATAAAAAAAATAAATAAATAAATAATTTTAATAAATAAATAAAGAAATGAATAAATATATAATAAATAAATAATAAATATATATATATATATTATATATATAATAAATAACTAAATATTTTATAAATATTTAAATAACTAAATATTTTATAATTTACAATTATTTATTTATTTATTTTAACTAATTATATAAATATTTAGTTATTTAAAAAAATTGTATATATATATTTAGTTATTATATAAAAAAATTATTTATTATATAAATATTTAGTTATATTTAAAAATTATTTATTATTTTTTATATTTATATTTTTATATTTTGTTATTATTATTATTAACTTATATTAATATATATATATATATATATATATATATATATATATATATATATATATATATATATATATATATATATATTTTATATATAATTAAAAATATTCTATAAAAATTATTTTTAAATTATTTATATAACTTAAAAATATTTATATAATTTAAACATATAAATAACTAAATAAATTTATAAATAAAAAATATATATATATATATATATATATATATATATATATATATATATAATTACTTTATTTATTTATAAAATATTTATAAAATTTATTCTTTTTATTTATTTATATATTTTTAAAAAAATTTTATATTATATATTAACAAAAATTAATAAAAAATATATATTATATAATTATATTAATTAATAAAAATATTAAATAAATTTATAAATTTATATATATAATTAAAATATTTTAAATTATATATTTAATTATATATATAATAAATAAATTAATAATTAAATATATAAATATTTAGTTATTAAATATTTTATAAAAATATTTTAAATTATATACTTTAAATAATTATATTATTTAAAAAAATTAAAAAAAATCTCCATCTCTCTGTCTCTTTCTCTCTCTCTGTCTCTCTCCCCGCCGTTTCTCTCTCTCCACCGCCGTTTCTCTCTCCACCCCGCCGTTACAAAGCAATTAGTCGTCAAGGACGATCATGCGACGTTTTTGAAGTCGTCCGTGAAATACGTTGTGCTCATAAATAAAATTTTTGATTTAAAAGTTAATATATTTTAAAAATAATCCCATTTTAAATCATATACGCTTTCAAAGAAGACCGGAATCTTACTGATTTTTTATCTTAACTTACTTTTTTGACTCTCAAGTAAAGGTAAACCAGTACAAAACAAACAAATGTTTGGCAACAATTATATAAAATATACAAAAAAATATAAACTAAACTAACTATAAAAAGATATTGTAAATTATGACGTAGAACACTTATAATTAAAATTAATAAATAATAAGTCATAATAAAGACATTCATTATTCAATAAAATGATATATGACGTATCAATAATTTTTGTGATCTTTAATCAAAAATTTATTCTAAAAATTAAAATATCAAATACATATTAAAATTTATCTAAAAAAAATCAAAAGAAATAGATTATAATAAAAATAAATAAATTAAAAAAATATTATTATTTGATATTTTTTTTGACGGTATCTGTGATCATCCTCTTGTAATGGCTGACAGAAAAAAAAATTTAAAAAAGACTGCTGCCTCCATGGTGGAAATAAAAAATAAAAAATAAATTAAAAAAAAGGGTATTGGAAGTGGACCGAAAAGACTGTAGTGCAGAAACGGATTAATAATCAAAATTGAAAACAACTATTTCTCAAAAATCTGTACGCAAAAGGCGGTAGGAAAAAAAACGTCAAAAACCCGTATTAGTTTTTTACCGCAGAAATTATTACGTCATCAGCTGTCCGTCGTCCGATTGGAAATCGACGAAAAATCAAGATCGAGACGTTAAATCTAAAACCGAGAGCGGTTCTCCGGTTCAGCGGTTCAACCACCGGTTTTATCTGGTCTCCACCGATTTTCTATTGGAGCGATTTTTTTAACATTCCGGACTGACACAGTGATCGGTTCACGGCCGAACCGATTGAACCGGCCGATCCGATCCGATTTTGACAACCATGATTCAAAAGAGCAATTTGCATAAAGTTGTACTCATTAACATCATCATTTTTATTTTTTCTTATTTTTAAAATAATAAATAATAAAATAATTGAAACAAATAATCTTTTCCTTCTACTTGGGTTACCATATTTCATAATAATAATAATAATAATAATAATAATTATTATTATTATTATAAGAATTATTATAATTATAATAATAATTATTATTATTATTATGCATGCCCACATACTTTTAAACGGGTAAATATAAAGCGGCAGGAGTTGGATGGGACATCTCTTTTTTTTATTTGTATTTTTACCTGATGAAGAAAGCTTCATTAATGAGATAGGTTGGAGACTGCCTTACGCACGTTTGTAAAAGGTAAACAATAATACAAACACATGCAGTTTAATTCTGAGCTTCAATGATCCAGATCAGGTCTGTCGTTGAATGCTATAAATAAATAAATAAAATAAATATATATATATATATATATATATATATATATATATATATATATATATATATATATATATATATATATATATATATATGATAATATTTTTGAGTATACATTTATATTTATGCCAATATTGCATGTTATCTTCTTCCCTATAAATATCATGATGGAACTAGAATTATACATGTATGCTAAAACCACATGAAAGAAAATTTTCGTCTTAATGTGAAATTTAACACACGCATGATATTTAAAGAAATAATAATAAACCCGTAATTTTATGAAAAAAAACCTCAAAAAGAGGAAAATCACGCATACCCCAAAGAAAAGCTTCCACTACGATCTGAGAGAAAGATCTTCCCGACATCTGGATTAATCAGATGTGAAACAATAATAATACAGAATGCAACGCTGACGACGGTGGACGACGACAATGTCAGACGATAGACGATGATGTTGGCGATGACGCCGACGACGACGCCGACGATTTTGCGATAATTTATGTGACGAAGCCGGATGATGACGACGCAACAATGGCTGACGACGAATCAGCGGCCGATGAATGGCTACGGGTGACGTCATTGGCGACACAGTTTTGGAGGATCTTTGAGCTCTCTCCTCTCTCTTGGCCTCCCCATAGATGAATGGCGCTATTTATAGAAGTGGCTCTCAGAATACATGAAAAATGTGAACCACTCCTTCATCTGACGGCCATGATGATTCCCTGATCATATGATGTATTTTGTATATTTGAATGCTCAAACGAAGTCGAATTGTAAGATCTTTGGCTTGTTGGAACCGCTCGAGACGCCGATTTGACTATAAACACTTCATATTTGAGAGCTTTTAAGAATTTAACTGATGTCCCAAAGTTTCCAATGATATTTTAAGTGCTTGACCACCGGTTCACTGACTTCGAGATCATGATTCGTGCTTCGACTAGAGGAATTTTCAGGGATATATCAGTTGCCCCCCTATTTTTGGATGATATTATCTCAATCATCAAAAATATATGTGCCAAGTACTTCAAAATAGAAATTCTTCAACGAAATCACAGGTCAATTAACCACACATTTTGAGAGTGATCTTCATAAGCACAAGATTATGACTACGGAAGTAGATGCACAGCTACAAATATGTGTAGGTATGTGCGAGCATGAAATTTTGAGGTTACTGATCCATCCGGGTCTTACAGAATGGGCGCTTGGAGCTCGACGCTCCTACGGGCCAAGTAGTGGAGCTGAGGTCATGCAGGGCCTCGGCCCTTCGCACGCCTGTGGGAAGGGCCGGCTGGTCGTGTAAAACCACGCTGGTCGACGGTCAGGAGGCTCCGCACGAAGGTTGTCGCGGTCGACGGAGCGAGGGTGCGCTAATCGGGAATGAGACTACGGCCATAAGCGGAAATGGTCGACGGGTCGGCGGTACAGACGGCGATGCGGTACGCTTAAGCCACGGGCTGCCTAAACGATAGTTTTGATGCTTCGGCGATTTTGACTGCTTTGGGCGCTTTTGACCATTTTACCCTTTGTCTCTACAAGGGTCTATAAAACCTACGGCTATGAAAGGCACCTTCTTCTTCTTGAGAGAAAGTCATTTGAGGGGTCAAGGCCGCAAGATTGCCGCTTGCTTTTCCTCGAAGAGGCCAACCTACCGCCGGATCGTCCGTTTAGGCGATCCCAGATCTTCGTTGTTCCGATTTTCCCTCGAAAGAGGCAACCGCCTTGTAGGGACCGTCTTTGAGGTCGGTGTGGCAATAACCGGCGACGGCAGAATGACGGAGAATGGAGTCGGTAGTCACGGAATGACCGACGATGGTGGTGACCGGTGAAGGTTAAGGCGAATGGCAGCAGTAGTTTGGTGCGGGACCGACGACGGTGGTTGGCGGCCGACGAGGGTGGTCAAGAACCGGGCGACGAAGTCGCATGGCAATCGACGCCGGTAATGGCGATGACCGATGATGGTGGTGACCGACGAAGATTGCCGACGATGGTCCAGCCGGTGACAGACCAGAATGACGGAGCGGGCGTGACCGAAACGAGTTGGCACCGACGGGGTCGGTGACGGTTCGACGATGGTCGGCAAGACCGAAACCGGTACCGCGATGACCGACTCGGGCTGGCTTAACGACGAGGGTGGCAGCAATGCAATCGATGACTAATGACGGTGCGACCGGGCGCCAGAAGCGGTGGATGACCGGCCATGATGGGGTGACCGACGTGGCAAGGCGAAAAAGCAAGGTACGCAATGACCGGCGACGGTATTGGCCGACGGGTGGTCGGCAATGCGAATCAATGATACGGCGATGACATGAATGGCGGAATGACCGGCAAGATTGTCTAGCGATGGTCTCGCGGTGACCGAGACTAGCCGGGTGGCGACCGAAAGTAGTGGCAATCGACGGGGTGGTCGACGCAACCGACGTATATCGACGGCAAATTAACGCTGAAAGCGCGGGATGACCGGGCGATGAGATTTTGACCTATCCGGGGTGTTTGTTAGTGTTACCCGGCGACGCTTAACTTGTAAGAGGGAATTGAATCCACCGAGATTTTGACCCATCCGGTGTTATTTGTCGAGTGTTACCCATAACGCTAACCTGTGGAAGAGGTCAGAAATCCGCTGAGTATTTTGACATATCCGGTTGTTTGTCGAGTCTTTGCTCGACATTAACTTGTGAAGATGTTGAATTGAATCCGAGGATCTTTGACCCATCTTAGGTTGTTTGTCGAGTTACCCGATGTTAACTTGTATGAAGTTGAATCAATCGCCAAGATTTTGACCCATCCGATGTTGTTTGTCGAGTGTTACCCGGCGACGTTAACTCGTGGAAGGGGTCGTAGGAAGTCCACTAAGGACCTTTTGACCTATCCTAGGTTGTTTGTCGAGTCTTTGCCGATATTAACCGTGTGGAAGAGGTCGTAGGAAGTCCACCAAGGACGACCCATCCTGTTGTCGAGTCTTTGCTCGATGACGTTAACTTGTATGGAAGAGTTTGTAGGAAGTCCACCAAGGACCTTTTGACCTATCCTAGGTTGTTTGTCAGAGTCTTCGCTCGATGACGTTAACCTGTATGGAAGAGGTTGAATTGAATCCGTTCAGGATTTTTGTCCTATCCGAGGTTGTTTGTCAGGGTGTTACCCGATGACGTTAACTTGTATGGAAGATGTCGAATTGAATCCGCTAAGAATTTTTGACCTATCCGAGGTTGTTTGTCAGAGTTTCACCCGATGACGTTAACCTGTATGGAAGAGGTCGTAGGAAGTCCACCAAGGACCTTTTGACTATCCTAGGTTGTTTGTTGAGTGCTCGATGATGTTAACCTGTGAAAGAGGTCGCAGAAGTCCACCAAGGACCTTTTGACCTATCCTGGTTGTTTTGTCGAGTCTTTGCTCGATGACGTTAACTCGTGGAAGAGGTCGTAGGAAGTCCACCAAGGACCTTTTGACCCATCCAAGGGTGTTTGTCAGATTCTTTGCTCGATGACGTTAACCTGTGTGGAAGAGGTCGTAGGAAGTACACCAAGGACCTTTTGACCCATCCAAGGTTGTTCGTCAGAGTCTTTGCTCGATGACGTTAACCTGTATGGAAGAGGTCGATTAAAACTTCCGTTTGTGATTGTAGCCAAAGTTTCTCTTTAACCTTGGCCTTTTCATTAATATTCGACTTGCTTCTGAGTGATAATCAATTAGATATCCAGAATATCGATTTGGATAATCTTTTGAGATTAAGATTTGCCCCCCAGTTTCTGACAAAATATGAAGGAACGAAGTTTGATGAATCTTCATTCTTCACTTGCGCTCCTTAAAAGCTTGAAATGCTCCACCTCGATGGTGGTTTTGATCTTGTTGGGAAACTTGGTCATCATGCAAGATGAAATAATGGGAATCAGTTTCCCACAGACGATGTCAAACTGCTGCGTGTTAGAAAACCGTTTGCGGTAGAGTAAAAGTTTTCGGCTTAGCTTCGTTGTGAAATCCAGCACACACATAAATATTTAAAGAGTGAACAATAAAACTCAAGAATTTTTACATGAAAAATCTCAAAAAGAGGGAAAAATCACGCGGCCTAGCCTAGTAAAAAGCTTCCACTATGTATCTATTTTAGATTACAAG
Organism: Cymbidium sinense; assembly: GCA_021442155.1. NCBI lineage: Eukaryota > Viridiplantae > Streptophyta > Magnoliopsida > Asparagales > Orchidaceae > Cymbidium > Cymbidium sinense. Next base: position 114,020,279 of record CM038219.1, on the reverse strand, counting down.
ATCTTCCGATCACGGATTACAGTATGAGAAAGGGACAACGATTCTTGTAATAGACAATGTTGGCGAAGAACGATGAAGTTGGCGGCGATGTTGGCGATGATGTTGGCAGCGATGTTGGCGATGATGTTGATAGCGATGTTGGATGATTATGATGGCGATGGTATTGACGGCGATGTTGGCGATAGTGGTCGGTGATGATGGCCGGAATGGTCGGCAACGACAAGATCGGCGATGGCGGCGATGGCGGCGGTGGTGGCGATCGTCAGTGGCGGCACGGTGTGCTTGGAGGATCTTTAGAGCTCTCTCCTCTCTCTTGCTTGGCCTCTCCCTTATGAGGAATGAGGGGCTATTTATAGATTGGAGGAGTGGCGTCTCTGTAAATACATGCAAAATCCGAACCACTCCTCTCCATCGGACGGCTCATGATGATTCTCTTGATCATATGATGTATTTTGTGTATTTAAATGCTTAAATGAAGTCGGAATTATAAGATCTTTGGCTTGTTGGAACCGGCTCGTCGAGACGCTCGATTTGACTATAAACATTCCATATTTGAGAGCTTTTTAAGAATTTAACTGATGTCCCAAAGTTTACAATAATATTTTAAGTGCTTGATCTCGACCAGTTTCAATTTCATTCGACTTGCTTTTAGGCATCAAGATTAGTGCTTGGTTTTTGAGAAATTTTCATATCAATACAAGAATAAGTGAATTAAAAGGTTTGCTACAAATTTAAGAGAGATAACACTTCTAAAATATATGTAGTTAAGAAGATTGAGGGTATAAATTTTATATTATATGCTATTGTAGATTATTTTTCTAGAACATAAGCAGAGCCACCGCTAATCTTCTTTTTTGATTTAAATTTGCCAATATCTAGATTTTAAATCAAATTCAAAAAATATTTTTACTTTGTTCAGTCTGTTAAGTAAATCTCTTTTATCAGGGAGCGGGTATCGAATCTATTTAAGAACTTTATTAAAAGGCTTATAATTTATTATAAGTTTCGACTTTTCCCTTTCTTTTTCGGCCATGTTCATGAAATAGAAAGCGGTGCAACTCTTGGAGAATAAGATTGTCGAATTATTTTTTGGTTAATAACTTGACAATTTGTGCTTTTGCATAAAGCAAGATCATGCTCGTTTATTTGACTAGCACACGTCTTAGTTGAAATTTTCCGTTCATCAAAGTCATCAATGTACATATGTTCTATTGAATGATTTTTTCTATTAAAAAAAGTAATTGGGTTTTGACCACAAATTGATTTTTGGAAGTCTTCCAAAAATATTTGAATTTTGTTTCGAATTTGAGGGAAGAAATTTTTTATTTAATAATTAAATCAGAAATTTCTTCTTTTAAAAATTTAAATGCATAGATTTATTGTTAAGTCTATTCATCTCATTTATTAGAATTTCTTTATGATTGATAACAAATTGAAATATAACCTTTTCGTTCCACATTTTACAGTGGATTCCAATATCATCAATCTTAGTGGTATGCATTATTTTGAGAAGGAAGAGAGTTCCAAAAATAATGTGATGAGTTAAATTTTTAACTAATAGGAGTATCATATGAATTCAAATATCATCCTGACAAATGACAACGAAAGCTAGTTTATATTCAATTTGTAGTGTTTCTCCATCTGCAGCTCTCAATTTCTGTGTGGTTTTTTCAAAATACTTGGAAGGTATAAAACCTTCTTGAATACAGTTTAAATCTAAGCCACTATCAACAAGTGTCGTTAGATTATGTAATATGTATTCTTTATTTTTGATTAATTTAATAAAGATATACCATTTTTTGTATATCGCCCTTTGACTACTCTGAAGCAATCCATTTTTTTGATTTTCAGTAGTTTCAAGATTCTCTTTAGGGTGCTCAGGTTGTGAATAGGTTGGATACTAATTTATTTCTAATTATATTATTAAACTATTCATTTGGTCTTGTTCAACTATAATATCTATGATTTCTTATTATAATTATTTTATTTTACTTTTAAATCATTAAGAGATATTTCAGTCTGAATATTCTTTTCAGCTCTTCTTTATATACTTCTTTCATAGAGTATATAGGGAAGTTAGAAAATGACCTATCTGATTCTTTTTCATTTAAGAATTTTAGAATATTATTTTGAGTTGATGTATCAACAACTAGAGCTAAAATTTTAATAAGTTGATCTTTCTGGCCAGTTGTTAGTATAAATAGACTTGATATTTTAATAATGTTTATATAATAATATGTTTGTTTGCATGAATTACAACACTTAGATTATTTTTCATCGAAAGATAATTGAATTTCAACTTCTTTTGATGAACTTTCTTTCTCAGATTCAGAAGAAATTAAAAGAATTTTCATAAGGGTTTATTTTAATCCTTCGTCATGCTTTAATTCATTTAACTTTTTTTTAACAGTACATCTATTTGCATAATAGCCAATACGGCCACACTTATAATATTTGATGTCTATTTTTGGCTTTTTAAGGTAAATTCTTAGATTTAGAGGCTTTGTTAGTTTCTTAATCCACTTTGATTCAACATTTCCCTTTTGTTTACCTTTTCTTCTAGAAGAACTTACCAGAGGAGGATCTTAGGTTAATTGACCACAAAATTCGCCTAGCTGTCTTTTCTCGAGAAGGCTCTCTCTCTTAATCTGATCATTTAAATTTATATTTGAGCAACGAGTTAGACCCGTGCGAATACAAGCAAATATAAGAGTTTAATACGTGAATGTTTCATATGGAAATGAATCATAAAATAGACGGAGATGGGTTCTAACCTTTTCTTCGAATAGATTAGGTAGCCACTTAATATTTTTTTGTTTCCAATGTGGGATATTAGCATCATTTAACATCATAACCCTAGCAAGAAAGACATCTTCATACCATCTAAAATGTGTAAGAGATGAACATCTTAATTTATGGAGTAAAGAGTGAATTTTCTCTCCTTGGTCTACAACATCGACTTTAAAGTGGCCTAATATAGCTTGAACGAGATTATAAACATTATTTTCATTGAGTTTTTGTTGTTCTTTGGGGTTACCTTTCGTACTTAGGTCAATCTCGCTAAAAGGATTATCCTTTTGTTATGTAGAAAGATAATGATCCCACCAGTCTTTAAGCATCATAGAGAATCTAGAAATAATGGCTTTCATCGCTTGTGGAGAAGTCTCAGAATGACACATTACTTTAAATGTAGCATCATACATCATCATTTTGTGTAGAACTTAATGAATTTGATGTTCAATAAGCCAATCAATATTTTATTCACAGGGTGTATTTCCATTATAAGAATTGCTAACAAAATTAGTTGATTTTTCAAAGAGTAATTCTTGAGGTGTTGATTGTTTATAGTAGTGTTTATCCAAATTCTTCTTTAGGTAAGTTACTTTGTGGAGATTAAGTGAAGACTATATCTGTAAACTTTAAAATACATCTTGTATTTTGTCGGTCTAATAATCTAATTAATCATTTTGTGATTCATCAAACGCTTCATCTTCTAGAGTTCCTGGTGAATGGCTTTTGAATTTTATGATCACTTAAATATCCTCACTAGTTGGTCCTAACTCAAAAGCTAGTTTAATAGGAGGTTGAAAATGAGGTTGTATTATTGCTGAAGAAGGTCCTTTAATTATCACAGTTTTTCATTTATCATGATCAGAAAATTTCTCTTTAATTAGCTGATCAATTTTGGTCTCTTGTCAAAATAAATGATTAGTAATTACTTGAAGAGTACTATTGCTATAATTAAGTTGTTGATTATAACAATAAACTCTTTTAAGGCTTGAGGATTTATATTAAGTTCCTCAAAAGCAGCAATGTCTAGAGGTTTATCATCCATAATATTGGCAACTAGTGGAGGGTATAAAGTTTCAATTACTTTTCCTTGCTCATTTTGCTAGTTTTTATGACTAAAATAGCTAATTGAGCTGATTTAGTGTAATTTTGAAAGAACTAGGCCACAAAAAGAATTGTTACATCACCTTTTTTATTTCTTTTGGTTATTTCCTCAAAATATATGTCAGATATTTCGATGATCTAACCTTTCGAGGTGATATCTCTATACCACATTCAAAAATTATTATATTTTGGTTATCTAAATTCATATAGAGTAGTCTCTCTAGATTTAGATCCTATTTGATAATTCATTGACACTAAAATTTATTTTTGAATGAGTGGGAGATTTATCTTTTCTCACTGAATGATAAATATGATTATAGTTTAATTGAATTGCCTCAAAGGATGATTCACTAATAAGAGTAGGAGATCCTATAGACCTAGATCTTGCCAAAGTCTTAGCCGGGAAAGAGACTCTCGGAAGAGTTATAAATCTACAAGGATTAAATCTTAAATATACATCACCATCAGATGTTTGAATTATCTGATTGATTTCTTGGTTAACCAACGGTCTAGGGGTTACAATCGACAATATTGTCTATGATTCTAGAAATATTACCTCATTTCACTTAATAACTCTATTTGCGGCTATATGAGAGGCTAATAAATTTGTTTCTATTAAGGTTGTTTGTTCAAAAGGCTGAACAACTTTTTTAACATTAGGATTTAGAGTATTTAAAACTCTAAAGTGTAATCTAAAAATTAGTGCAATTATTTTGGATCATAGAAGAAAATCATATCCATAAAGTTTCAATTGCAGCTAGATCACTTCAAAAAGATTTATATCAATTAAGAATAAGCTTAAATTTGGAAAGGTACTAAAATAGATTAGTCCATGACATAAACTTGTTTCAATAACTTCATAAGAGGTTGAGCCTAGTTAAGCTTCGACCATCTCTAAGACAAACTAGAATAGAAGCATTCCAACCTTTTAAGATTAAAGGTTTAACATATTATGAATATATTTATAGTCTTGCATGTATCTATGCATATCTTCTTTGTTTAATAGATAAATAGTTTTATCTACCTTACTATTATGTAATTTGTTAGTCTTTATAAAACTCTTTCCATTGAAATCAAAAGTGTCAATTCGATAAATCAAGGATTTATTGACCTTTGGTAATAACCACCTATTTAAATCTTCTTCATTAAGAGGAAACTCCATTAATTCAGCATTTTTAATTAAATTATTATTTTTAAAATTTCTAATCATAAGATTAGAATTTATCAAATCAAATGAAGAAGCCATAAATTAAAAAGGGGGAGAATTCTTCATTGAATGAAGTGGCTTAATAAATAAACTAAACTATTTTGAGTTATAATAAATTAAATTCTTGGGCCTAAGAGATAATTATAGCAGTCAACATAATAAAAGGTCTTACAATTTTATTAATACATTAAGCAGGTAATTTTCCATAGGATTTATTATGTTGTGGTATTATCCAGTCAACGATTTATAAGAGAGCGAACTTCTCTTACCCAACTTTGATATTACTACAACTCAATAAATCATTTAGTCTATTGAGTAAACTATTTCAACTCAGAAGAACGCTCCCTCAAGGGGGTTCACCTTATCATGGCTCTAATACCAATAATATTATGTTTGTTATTATAAGATGATCAATATAAAATAAAATAAACTTGCTTAATATCAATACTTATATGAAGATGCATTAGAAGCACATAGAAGAGAAGAACTCAAAAAAGAACTCTGAAAACACTTACAAACTTGCACACCTAGACAAAAGATAACATCCCCTTAGATAGAGGAGGGGGAACTTCAAACATATTTAATTCTAATACATTATCTTTGCTTAATTATTAAGCAAAGTCAGAATAAAAGTGGCTAAGACAGAAAAGAAATAGCTTTATTAAAGTTATTTGGTGGAGTGATAGAGACATAAAGGGAATAACTTAATTAAAGTCATTCAGTGGTAGCTTTTTATCTTTTATAAAGGGTTACTTTATTCTTCAAACAACTAGTAGTGCTCTTTTACTTTATGTAAATTTTTTTCTTTACATTATCAAGAGTGCGATTAATAATTTTGATTCTATTGTATTTTATTTTCTTCAGTAGATTCAATGTCAACTTCTTCTTATGATTCTCTCCTGTAACAGATATAGACAAGATGCATGAAGACTTTGACAAATTGTGCTTCATATATTTTCTTCAAGCGATCCTTTTGTTGTTTCACATTTTTGTGTGGCTACCTCATACGAATGTTATGAAAAAAGTTTTGTATTGATAACTTAAAATTGAAGGGTTTTAAAGGAATGGTTAATTCTAAATATGATTTGATGATGGTCCAGATCTATTTGAGTTTATTCTTAATATTGATCCGGTTCTATCATTTAAATAAAAGCCATATTTGGAGGACTAATTGATTAAAATAGCCTTTTCTACGAGTAACATTTTATGACCAAATTCATGGAATCTGACAATCTGTAAAGAAGTAGGCTAGATTTTGGCCATAGATCTTTCTTTAAGGATTAATGATTCACATTTTAGGGGTGACTTTCATTCATTCATTAAAAATTTCTTTAATATGTTATACAAAATATTTAATTATGCTCCAAAATAGTTCCACCATTTGTTGAGCCAAGATCATAGATCTTTTAAAATAATTTATTTATTGATAATGAACTTTCAAGGATGATGCCTTTTTTCATTGATAAGGAAGAGACCTTCATCATTGCTTGGATATCATGACAATAATTCACAGTAATTTTGTTCTGCAAATTGGCGAAGAGAAAAATTATTTTTTCATGGAATGGAGTTAACCTCTATTCGCTCTGATAAATAACCTTATGTATAACACATTTGTTATACATAATAAGTTGACTTGCTTGATCATGAACATGAGAAATAACAACACATTAAGTTGTGTCTGTATTTTCTCATAAAAATTTTTGAGATAAATTTATTTCATATGGGAAAGAATTATTTCATAGATATCTTCCAATGGTTGAGAGCTTTGGCTTTCAACTAAGAGGTCTTGGGTTCAAGTCCTTGTACATGCGTTGTATGTGTAAGTTTGTGATTAAATTTCTGAAATATCCCAAGAAAAAGTAATGCACATGGATTATTTATGGAATAATCCAGTGGATTTATTTCAATGATATTTTTTTTACTTCTTTTGTAAAGTAAGCAAGATCTTGTGCAACAACATCTTTTAGAGATGATGCTGCTTCTTTAGATGATTTACCTTTCTCAATTGTAGTTTTAAAAGTGTCATGGAGTTACGTTCAGAGGTCAATTATTCCAATGGTGGAGTTGAACATATCTTTTCCACTGCCTCTTATCATTCAAGGATGATAATGAACATTCAAGGATGACACCTTTTATCATTAATAAGAAAGAGACCTTCATCATTGCTTGGATATCATGCCAATAATTCACACTAGTTTTGTTCTGCAAATTGGTGAAGAGAAAAATTATTTTTTCATGGAATGGAGTAAACCCCTATTCGCTCTGATGAATAACCTTATGTATAGCACATTTGTTACACAAAATAAGTTGACTTGCTTGATCATGAACATGAGAAATAATAACACATTTAAGTTGTGTCAGTATTTTCTCATAAATTTTTTGAGATAAATTTATTTCATATGGAAAAGGATTATTTCACAGATATCTTTCAATAGTTGAGAGTTTTGGCTTTCAACTAAGAGGTCTTGGGTTCAAGTCTTTGCACATGCATTGTGTGTGTGAGTTTGCGATTGAATTTGCTCAAATGTCCCCCCAAAAAAGTAATGCACATGGATTATTTATGCAATAATCCAGTGGATTTATTTCAATGATATTTTGCTTTACTTCTTTTGTAAAGTAAATAGAATCTTATACAACGACATCTTTTAGAGATGATGCTACTTCTTTAGATGATTCGCCTTTCTCAATAGTAGTTTTAGAGGTGTCATACATTCACGTTTAGAGGTCAATCATTCCAATGGTGGAATTGAACAGATCATACGGGAAACGATTATTTTGCAGATATCTTTCAATGGTTAAGATTTTAGGCTTTCAACTAAGAGGTCTTGGGTTCAAGTCCTTGCACATGCATTGTGTCCGTGAGTTTTCGATTAAATTCGCTCAAATATCCCAAAAAAAAGGTAATGCACATGGATTATTTATTGAATAATCCAGTGAATTTATTTCAATGATATTTTTCTTTACTTCTTTTGTAAAATAAGTAGGTTCTTGTGCAACGATATCTTTTAGAGATGATGCTACTTCTTTAGATGATTCTCCTTTCTCAATAGTAGTTTTAGAGGTGTCATAGAGTCACATTCAGAGGTCAATCATTACAATGGTGGAGTTGAACAGATCATATGGGAAATGATTATTTCATAGATATCTTTCAATTGTTAAGAGTTTTGGCTTTCAACTAAGAGGTCTTGGGTTCAAGTCCTTGCATATGTATTGTGTGTGTAAGTTTGTGATTAAATTTGCTCAAATGATGCACATGGATTATTTATGGAATAATCCAGTAGATTTATTTCAATGATATTTTGCTTTACCTCTTTTATAAAGTAAGCAGATTTTTGTGCAACGACATCTTTTAGAGATGATTGCTTCTTTAGATGATTCGCCTTTCTCAATAGTAGTTTTAGAGGTGTCATAGAGTCACGTTCAGAGGTCAATTATTCCTATGGTGGAGTTGAACATATCATATGAGAAAGGATTATTTCACGGATATCTTTCAATGGTTAAGAGTTTTGGCTTTCAACTAAGAGATCTTGGGTTCAAGTCCTTGCACATGCGTTGTGTGTGTGAGTTTGCGATTAAATTCGCTCAAATAATGCACATGCATTATTTAAGGAATAATCGAGTGGATTTATTTCAATGATATTTTTCTTTACTTATTTTGTAAAGTAAGCAGGTTCTCGTGCAACGTCATCTTTTAGAGATGATGCTGCTTCTTTAGATGATTCGCCTTTCTCAATAGTAGTTTTAGAGGTGTCATACAGTCACATTCAGAGGTCAGTCATTCCAATGGTGAAGTTGAACATATCATATGGGAAAGTATTATTTCACAGATATCTTTCAATGGTTAAGAGTTTTGGCTTTCAACTAAGAGATCTTGGGTTCAAGTTCTTGCACATGCGTTGTGCGTGTGAGTTTGCGATTAAATTCGCTCAAATGTCTCAAAAAAGTAATGCACAAGGATTATTTATGGAATAATCCAGTGGATTTATTTCAATGATATTTTGCTTTACTGCTTTTGTAAAGTAAGTAGGTTTTTGTGCAACGACATCTTTTAGAGATGGTGCTGCTTCTTTAGATGATCTCCTTTCTCAATAGTATTTTTAGAGGTGTCATAGAGTCACGTTCAGAGGTCAATCATTCCAATGGTTGAGTTGAATAGATCTTTTCCACCCCCCCCAGATCTCCGAAAGGAGGGATCGCCCCGCCTGATAGAGGGGTTCGCCCTTCGGTGAGGGGTGATCCACTCCTGATTGTTCTTGAAAAAAATTCACGAGTTAGAAAATCAAGAAGTGAGTTAGAAGTGTTATTAATGCATTCAACATCATGTTATATATATATATATATATATATATATATATATATAGAGAGAGAGAGAGAGAGAGACTCGGGCTGATTTTTATAGTTTTTTCAAGAGATATTTTATGGCGACTTGTCATAAAATCGCCTACCTTAATATAATTCTCGCTCAAACACACTTAACTATAATTTTTAGATAGAGCCCGAAACACTGATGCTAGTATAATCACAATTGTAATTTTTAGTGTTGATCTATTCTAGAAGAAGATCTTATAGATGCTTACAGTGTGCTAGCTAATGCACATGATAATATTAGTCATTATTTAATAAGATTAATATTTTTGTGAAAGTAATATAACAAATCATCATAAATTTATATATATGGTGTGAGAAATGCTTGAAGTTGTCATTTACACTGCATCTTTATCAATTGAAATGGTTGAACTCAATAGATGGCTACATCATTCAATATGTCATTAGAGCTAATTATTAATGTTCATCCAAAAAAAAACAATATTGCTAACAAACAAATACATGTAAGGTGAAGAGATTTGACAAGATTTATGTCTCAATGATTATTTATTATTTTGGACAGTAAGTTCAATAAAGTGGGATGTCAAAAATATGAAAATATCATGATGTCTGCTTAGTGATAAATCTAATGCATATCAGTATGATAATGCATAAGCATTAAATATTATTTAAAAGCAAATAATCTACTGAGGATATAACATAATTGGTATTAATTGTAATAACACAACATTTTTTAGTTCAAACCAAATAAAAGATTTGAAGTTTAAAAAATTATATCACGTGGATGCATTTAATAATGTCAAAAATTAGAAGAAGCTAGTGAGGGACAATCGGCATTTGGTTTATAGACTTATAGAGGGTGAAAATAAGTAGTAAAATTTGAACATTTGGACATTAGTAGTTATTAGTCAATATATTTAGTCAAAAAATAACCAACATTAATTAGTGGATGCAACAACTGTCAACATCGATTGACAACTAAAATTAAAAGACAAGTAATGTCAATTAGTGGAAAATGGAGAAGTTTCTATTCAAATAAATACTAAACCATTAAAGACAATATTAATATGCATATTTCTTCTTAATGTATGGAATCTATTTGAAAGATACTTATAAAGCATTCATCTTATAAACAACTAAATCGAGCCACTAATAATTCACTTGATAACAATATATGCATAAGTCATTAAAAACAACAATATTATATATTTGATCTATTTGCATTACAAGAATCATATATAATTATCATGATGTACTCTAATATATTTCATTAAAAATAGTATACGCATAAGTCATTAAAAACAACTAATATAGTTAGAATCTTACCTTTCTTTGAAATTATAGCATATACAAATATTGTAGGATGAGAAGTATCACTAAAAGCTATTTAATTAACATGATATGCAATCCTACAATGACATGTGGTCTAAATGAAACATATATAATATCAAATCAAATGATCATAGAATATCGCTATGATATATTTTTAATTCTTTTATGTTTAACAATATTATACAATATAGATCATATAATTTTTATGTCACAAAATATTCAACAAAAATTAAAAATGATCATACAAAATTGTATAGAATGATCATAACAATAACATTACCGAAACTAATATAATAAAAAAAATATCACAATACATCTTAATTTTTACAAATAAAATAAGAGGATTTATGTGAGAAAAAATTTACAAAATATAGAGATAGGGTAATAATAGATATCTCCTGTAAATATATATTTTCATTTAATTTACAATATAAAATCATCTATAAATCCTCAAAAAGTAAGATCTCACTCTCTCTCTCTCTCTCTCTCTCTCTCTGGTAAATTGGGATAAGAATGGCTAAATGAAGCCAATGAAGAGTTTTGAAATATTTTCTTTCTTAGTTGCTCAAACGATCAATTTAATTACGCACAATCGTTCACTATAAATTATCATCTGATGCTTGTCATTGACTAATGATTGATATTCGTCAACCACTGATGTTCAATATTCATCTTCTCGATAACACAACTATCCCTTAATAGAGATCGCCCAGGCTGATCATATTTTATCTCGTGACTTTTGAACTCCACGATCAATTATGATATAATACTCATTACTTAATGATAAATCAAGCATCTCTAAATTCGCGCTATATGAGATATGATTTATTAATCAAATTTATTATATTATTTTAATGCTTTCTCTTCAAGTCATTCATCCACATAAGTAGAATAGTTTCAAATAGGATGGGCAATATGATCTCTCTCATTACCAAAATTTTTAAATAAAAAATTTATATACGTTGATCTAAACATATTTATGTGTGTAGAATTTTCATAATAAAGTTTTTCTTCTACTGTTATAAAAACTATAGCTCATAAACCCTAATAAAAGTCACACCCATCCCTTCAATGTTAGCTGTTTTGCAAATTATAAAAACTTGAATGGCATTTTAATTAGCGATGTCAGCTTCGATGATTTATTAATTACTTCTCGGAGGAATCCAATTGGCGCAAATTATTAATATGTGTTGATGCAGTCAGTCAAAGCAGACAACAATATAATGAATTATTAAAATTTCATCTCTTTTATCTCTCTCTCTCTCTCTCTCTCTCTCTCTCTCTCTCTCTATATATTATTCTGATTGTTAGGCGGCTTAATGTAAATTGGGCTGTCAGGTCCTATGAAGATGCATGATTCATAGATATACGAGAAGGGATAAGGGAGATTAATGTTATGTGGATTCGAGTTAATATAATAGGAGGCTTTTTTTTAAAAATTATTGTTAATAATTTGTATATTGACACACACTATCTTAAAAAATGTTTAACATTATTTAATTTATTATATTTCTTATTTGTTGAAGAGAATTAGGCTGCGGTATACTTTTAAGAAATAATTAAAAAAAAAAAACCAAAATGGAGATCATCAATCCATCAAAATTTTGATCGGGATGTGCTATAAATTTTTAATATTAAATTATAGATATTTTAAACTTTAATTTTAATAAATTTAAAGTTAAATTCGTTATCTTTGATAAGAAGGTCCTAACTACAAAAAAAGTGATTCGATCAGAGTTCAAATAAACTTAAATCAAATCATTAAAATATAATTAAAAGTTTTAAAGTATTAATTAAAAGGTTAAAAGATCTAAGAAGGTGACATGTTCATAGTCTAATTGAGTTGAACAAAAAAAATCTAATGCTCACTCAATTCTGACATTATTAAAATACTTAAATGTTAAAAAAGTGATCGATGATAAAAAAATTTATTGTTTTGAAACTTTAGCTAAATTTTCTAAAATATATTTTTTTCTAAAATTCTATAAACAGAGTTACATAATATGAAAATGGGGAGAGCTAAATGCTTAGCTTAAGAGCTTAAAGTCAACAACAATCAACAATCATCGTTAATCACTACTAGTACTCATTGCTGATCACTAATAATGATTATTATAATCCAATCATTATCATACGACTATCATAATCTTATTTTTAAATTATTATTATTACCTAACTTTTATGATAAAAAAAACATAAGTAAGTATTTCAAATTTTGTAACCTCATTCTTAGTTAGCATTTAAATTACAGTGTATAAATTTTTTTAAGATTAATAACCAAAAAATTTCAACAGCTTATCTTATTGTATCAATAAAAGATAAAACCAAATAACAATGTCAAGAAATCATACTGTTCAAAATATTAATTGAAAATTTTAATATGAACATCAATTAAATTAATTAATAAAAATATTTAAATTATATTTAAAATTTTGAAATTAAACTTTATTTATATTAATTTTATGTTTTGATGCTAAATATTTAAAAAAAACTCAATGCATTATAAATTAATATAAGGGGATTTATATACCTACCTCTTAAAATAATCTTATTTTCATTTTTAAGAATTTAACACCTAAAACTTAATATTTACTTATATGCCATCTCAAATTATTTAATAGATGAACTCTGCCACTTTTGTTGACGCCGTATTAGTTCCGTCAAGTTTAATGTGCAAAGCCACCACCACAGCTATTTCCTAGTTCCTTGCAGATGTGGATGAGGAGCACATGACCACCAAAAGCAAGGTCTTGTATATACTTCCTCATCGCATTGAACCTTCCGTCCAGCCCATCTAAGATGGAACGCAAGTTAAGCTCACGACAAAACAGGTATCTCCTCTTTGCCACCCATGACATCCCACATCGCCACCACGATTGGATTCTTGGAGCGTGAATGCCATCGAGGTTTGCACGCTTGAGCTATTCTCGGTAGAATTGAAGAATTCCTTCCTCACCAGAATCATGCACGAGGTTTTCCAAGCTAAAAGATGATTTTACTTGCCATCTGTTTTTGTCATATTTGTTGATATATCCTCCAAATATAACTAGTAATTGCAGCTTGTTGGACAAAAGAAACGGAGGTTCTTTTGCGCTTTGCTTGATCTTAATTTTTTAAATATGAATTTAGTTTCTTTTTTATTGATTTTAAGAAGAATTTGAAAATGTTGCTGAGTTCACCTTAAGATACAATAGGATTAGCATGGAGGAACTTGCCCAAAAGCTGATGGAAAAAACAAAGTTGCTTGATATTATTGTTTGCTCTTACAACCCTCTAAATGAGATACTCTATCCTCTGTGATGAATAATATAATGGAAATATTTACCTCTTTGATTTTCTTTTTCAAATGTCTATATCTTGCTCTCACTTTGATGAAATTTGCTACATATGGAAACAATTTAAAATCTCTTTTTTCATCATGATAGCTCGCCGTCATACTTAATAAAGTTGCAAAACTTCTAAAATTTTGAAATCTAATAATGTATAAGATTTTGCGAACATTAACAAAAGTAAATATCTTTTAAGAAAGCTAAATAAAATGGAGTAAGAAGAAATGATGCTTTTAAAGATTAAGCAAGCTACAACCATAGCTGTCATTGATCACATAAACATAAATAGAGAAGATGTTGATGCTGGTTTTGACACTTGAAAGAATTAGGGAACTATAGAGAGAGCATTTGCATCTTTCATATTAAGCTATCGACGGCTTGGAACCAGTCCCATATCTAAATATTGACCATTGTTCATCAGGCCAATCATGATGGCCTTGCCAACCAAAATAGCAATGACGAGAACATTCAATCAACTCATACAATCATTTGTGTACTTGCCCACCCCCTTTATTCATACTAACTTTAAAACCTCTAATATTTAAAAAAATATCAAAATTGGCATCAATTCAAACTCAAAATAAGATTACTCGATACAGAAAGTGTTATAGGATCATACCCACTTTGGGAAAAATAATAGCTAAAGTTTGCTAAACTTAGCTCCAGTTTTCTCCTACGGAAATGCATATTTTGGTGAACATTTGCAAGGCATATACATGTTCTTTTCATATCATATCAACTTGATTAAATTTTGAATTAAACTTATAAATTATTATATGATTATCCATTTTAGATATGATAAATTTTAGTTTTGAGAAATTATAAAAAATTAAGAGAAATTTAATTATAGTATGTCAAATGATCATTAAAAAAACTTATATGATATATGCATATACTAGTAATTACATGAAATAATATATTTAATTAAAAATATTAAATTTTTTATATTCCTATTATTTTAAAATTTATGAAATTTTAGATATCAAAGTAATAAAAAAATTTAGAAAGCTAATTATTCATATGTTCATAAATTATATAAAAAAAATCAAAAATTTTAAAATTATTTTTTTATATTTAAAACTAAACCAAAATTTGAATTTAATTTTTTTTATATTTAATATTTATTAATAGTGGCAAATTAATTTTAAAATTATTGCACTAATTTCATATATGAATTTATTTAAATCTTTGCATTTTTTTTAATTTTTTAATTTGTTTATTATATAAAAATAATAATAATAATAACAACAACAACAACACCAATAATAATAAGAATTCTAAAACTTAATAAAATTATAATATTTGTGCCTTAATTTTTATAAATTTTATTATAATTATTTAATTTCTTTTCATGCTTATAAACTATACTTTTATCACATAAATATGATAATAACTAAATTATAAATGAGTATTATTAATAATTGATTTTTTATTCACTCTTCTTAAAGAATATTTATTTTAAAAATATATTATAAAGCTTAAATATACATGTGGGCTCCGAAAATTCGCTACCAACCTCTTCGATGAAAAGAGTAGTTTAAAGTGTCGGTGTAATTTTCAGAAGGCAGATGAAATAGTAGATAAGACACTATACAGAGATTTCGTCCTCATTTGGTGAGGACTTTAGATCTGGTTCCAGGTTTCTTATAGGCGCAAGCCCCTATAGTTAATTACCCCTCTCAAGAAGTGAGAGAGAACTTTCGATTAAGGCTAGTCGTTAGATCGTTGAATGTATAGCGTATAGTAGCAACATATGAAATTTTAGAATTTAGGATATGAAATTCATCATTTTAGCTTAAACCGAATGATTGGGGGAATGATGACATGCCCGATCTAGATCCCATGGTTTTCGTCCTCATCTCCCTAATCTTAGTGAGGAGGTAGTCGATCCAACGACAAAGGATCCTCATCAAACACATGGGTTATGTCAAAAAATCCTTGTAGACACGGGGTGTTGTTTGTCAAGGAGATCTTAAGTCTAGGCGAGAGGGTTGTTTGCCCAAGTATACCATATGATTCCAACTCAAAGGCGAGCCATTGGGAAGCATCTGGTCTGATTGTGATCGTAATATAATGGAGCGGGATTAAACCACCCGTCAGACTCGGTCATAGCTTCATCTGGGAAGCTGCCAAACACGTAGTTCAGAGGACACGAGCCACATCCTTACTAGCGTGAGATTGATTGAGAGTGAACATAGCATAACACTTGATTTGACATTGACTCCTTTGTGAGCTATAGTTTTCTTAATTTGTCACCCCCGACAAACAGTTGTGGAAGGTGGATAGATTGAGTTAAATTTAAGTTTTTATGATTAAATTTCATTTAAGTTATTTTAGATTGATATTTGATTTGATTTAAAAATTTGATTAATTTGCACGCATTTAAGAGCTTTATATCCTATCAACTCTGTTTAGTTACCAACAGAGGATTAGATCTACTGTCATCTAACAGAATTAATTTCTCAAATATTTCACTTATTTTATACTCTTATTCTATGTTTTTTAGGTTTTGTTAACCCGGACCCAGTCATAAGACTAAGCAGGAAACAACCATATCCTCCTTCTTGAATTTAAGCATTGACATATAAGAATATGCGGGTGTATACTAATTTTAGGTAATTTTATATTTGAATTATGAGATTAGATTCTAGATTTTTCATATAATTCTAATTATAACTGTACCTTTTGAATTAAAATTCGCATTTGAAATCTCTATGCCTAAGCACATGCAGGAATTTATAGTTTAAATAATTTCGCCTAATTAGTGATTTCATTGATTTTGAAAATCATAATTAGATTGAAATTCCCTAATTTTTTATTAAAGAAAGCCTTATGATTTTTGTAAATTTTGGTTTAGTATTGCCTTCTGTCTACTTATAAAAGAGTTGCAGACTCGATGGCGAAGAAGACGTTTTGATTTGGGTTGTAGTTTAACACATTACTAGCACTTAGTTTTCTTGTTGATTTTTTGTAACTTTTCCAACTTGATTATGCTCAACTTACATCAATTTCGATAAGTTATGCCGATTTGAGTGTTTGTTATTTTGGCCCTACTTATGCTTATTAATTAGCATAGTAATCACCTCCATATTGATCTAAGAGTTATTAAACTCAATTTGAATTTATCCTTATATTTTGAGTTTATTCCAAATTTATTATAAGTTTTGCATTAAACCCCTCAAAATTCCAATTAAAGCTTACTTAATTTTGAAAAATTTACAAGAAAATAGAACTCACTTTCTCTTTGTTTAAGCCAAGGATTTATTAGAGTTTGTGAGTTCAATATTAGCCTCCCCAAATTTTACTTGCATTTTAAATGAATATTCTATTTTTTTTCAAAATTTGTTTTAAAGGCTCCCCTCCTTTTTTCATTTGACACTATAAAATTAGCTGCAGATTTTCCTACTCCCAAGTCAGCTTATTTCACTCTCCCAGTTTTTCTAAGTTGAAAGATTTGACAAAATTTTGTGACCTCAAGTCATCCGTGTAGGGGTGGGGGTGTTTTGGCTTGCTTTCACTGAGCATAGCGAGTGGTGTCTTTGACACCATTTTTTTCATCTCGTCCGCCTCTTGAGCGCGAGGTCTTAGACTGAAGAATACACTGATACAATATATATTTATTTATTTTTTAAGTCTCTAAATTAGAGAAAATTTTGGTAGCCTCCCGGCATCATTCAGTGTGGGGCTAGAGGTATTTTACTTAGCTCTTGAAGCGTGTCTCTTCGACACACACCGAACATCTCGTCGCACCCTCTTGAGCACAACGAGGATTTCAGACATGAAAGAACATATACAATGCAATATATAATCATCCCCTTTTTTGTTTTTTTAAGTATGAAAATTAGACAAAATTTGGCATTTGTAGACTAACAAGTGTTTGGCTTACTCGGTACTCTGCATGCGGCGGTGTCTTGCGACAACAACCTATTTTTCATCCCATCCGCCTCTTGAGCGACGAGGTCTTCTTCTGCAACACAAGAATATATATATATTCACATTCACAAATCCCACATGTTCTGACTTATTTTATGGCGCGTTGCAGTGCTTGACAAAGGAACGGGGTTGGGTTGTGATTGGGGATACGAGGTAAGGTGTGGAAAAAGAAGAATTCTCACACGATGTTCTTCCTGGATTTTATGGCGGTAGGAGCTAAGCAAGGAATGTGATGCAGAAAATCAAAAGAAGAATTCGCCTCTTGACATTATTCTTCTCCCGATTGCGGCGCAATGAAGGTAGGAAAAGGTGAGGAATGCGACACCGAAAATCGAAAGAAGAATTCACCTCTTGATGATATTTTTCCCCTGATTCATGGCAAAGCTAAACTAGGAGGGCTACGGGGCGTGCAACGCAAGAAACCAAAGGAAGAATTCGCCTCTTAACGATGTTTTTCCCCTGATTCACAGTGAAGCACAAACTGGAGGGGCTACGGGGTGTGCGACGCAGGAACCGAAGGAAGAATTCACCTCTTGATAA
This sequence comes from Cymbidium sinense, assembly GCA_021442155.1. Classification (NCBI taxonomy): domain Eukaryota; kingdom Viridiplantae; phylum Streptophyta; class Magnoliopsida; order Asparagales; family Orchidaceae; genus Cymbidium; species Cymbidium sinense. The sequence goes on along the minus strand of CM038219.1, from coordinate 114,001,718 downwards.
TGTTCTTCCCCTGATTCACGGCGAAGCACAAACTAGAAGGGCTACGGGGTGTGCGACGCAGGAAACCGAAGGAAGAATTCACCTCGTGACGATGTTCTTCCCCTGATTCACGGTGAAACGCAAATGAGACGGAAAAAAAGGTTAGGTTTTTTCGTGTTGTATGTAGAGCGTCAAAAAAATCGTTGTTCATGGCGACTTCGTGTTATTTCGATATTTAGCTTCATTATTCGGTTCGTTCGATAAATGAGTAGAACACGAACAAATTTTCTCGATTTATAAATGGAGAACAGAATCCTTTGTTCGATCGTGTTATTTCGATTTAGCTGAAATAAATAAATAATTTATATTAAATTTTATTTAAAATATAATTTATGTCATTAAATATTTTAAAATTGATATTTAATTTAATTATAAAATTAGTTAAAAAATTTTAAATAAAATAAGCTAAAATATATTAGTAATTATTATTATAAGTTTTTTATAATTATGCTTAATGTTTACTGTTTAGATTTTAGCTCGTATTAGTTAATCCCAGCCGTAGGAATTTATATTAACGGCTGGGATTTAAAATAAAATGACGATTAATATTTTAGTCTCGACTCTTCCGCATTTCGGAACTCTCGAGTCTCGACTCAGTCTCTGCCTTCTCCTAATCGTAAATTAGTGACTCCCTCTCTTGTCAGGTGTTTTGGCCGGTTTACTCTTCAGCAAAAGTCTTGCTTGTGACTTGTGAGTCTTGCAGTTGAAATGGTAATATCTGTAAGTATGGGTGTAATGTGCGTGATCTCGATCTTATGGTTTATGATATTGTTTTCTTTTCTTTTTTACATCATCGGTTTCATGTTAAAAGCCCATTGTGGTTGATATGGTTTTTTTGGGGTTTGTAGCGAACACAATTTTCTTTTTCCTTTGGTGCTGGTTTTATTCTTATTTTAGCGGTTCTTTTATTCTTACTATGGAGATGTAGTGGAGAATCCGAGAACATGCATACCTTTATTTCACGGTTAACACATGCGTTGCTTCTTTTATTCTTACTATGGTCTATAGAGATGCAGTTCTTTTATTCTTACTATGGAGGTTATGTTCATCATGTATTTTCGATTGGTTTGGATGTTACAGATCATATATTTAGACTTCTTGTAATCTTTGAGAATCTTTCTGTATGGATGTCTTTCTGTAGAATGTTGTGTATTATTTGAGAATTTGTGTTTCAAAGGAGAAATCATTCTATTATGCATACTATGAGAATGAAGTAATTACAAACTTAGAATTTATTAACTATGGTTGTAATCTGTGTATGATTTCTGACTTTGGATGTTTCGGATGTTCTTAATTTTTTTACTACTATGGTTGTAATGTTGTATGTTGTATCTTTGTATCTTTGTATCATATCTTAGTATCAGAATTCGTGGATATTTTTTACAACATCTTTGTATCTTTGTAATGTTGTATGTTGTCTGTATATCTTTGAAATAATGGAAACATGGAATGTGTTATGTGTAAGACCCCTTTTATATTAGTTGGTTGCTCTTGATCGGTAAGGTAGAATATTTATTTAATAGAATGCAATATTAATCTTTTTTGGAGCAGCTTTTATTTTTTTTGTCAATTTGGAGCAGATCTACACTTATTTTCATTTTTTTTTTAGTCTTATTAATATTAATCTTTCATTTTATCATTTTTTTGAATATAATATTAGTGATTTATTAAGGCATGATTATTTATTTTAGTTTAGCACTCATAATATTTATTTTATAATTTTTTTGCTAGTTTTGTTTACAGTGCAGATTGATTTTGAAGATTGAATTGGTTGGACTTTGAGGATATGAAACAGAAGTATAAAGCTTGACATTAAAGTGAAGATTGATTTGATTATTGATATTTGGAAATTTTAACTTCTTATTTTCTTAGCTTTTATTTTTTGAAATTGTAAGTTGTATATGATCATGTAAAATTTTAGGTTGAATTTATTTTAGAAAGTTGTAAATCAGAATTTGTAAATTATGTAAGTTATGAATTTGTAAATTTGTATATGCATATATGAATAAATGATATATATGATCTGAATTTTGTTAGCTATAAATTAGTATTTGAAGTTGTGTTGATTTTGTGTAAAAAATGATTTTGAATCTCACGATTGAAAATCATTTAGTTTAAAAAAATAAATTTTAACGTATATAATTTTGATTTTGAATCTTTGAATGAATCTCTAATTTTAATTTTTTTTGTGTAACAAAGTTTTTTTTTAGTGTAAAATAATAATTATGATTGTATATAATTATTTTGTATAATTGTATATTTTTAGTTTTAATTCTTGTCAATAATATTTTAGTTTTTTTAGTATAAGATTTTAATAATTATTTTAAATTAAAAATAAAAAAATAAAAATTATTAAAATATAAAATAGCCAATTCGGGCAAACCTAACTCGAATATTTTTTTGAATCAACAGAATAAATAGAGCGCGATTTGACAAAATAATAATACGACAGAATCTCAACAACAGTTATTTGCTCTTCGGCTCTGCTTTTAGTTGTATGAATGGCTGGGCGGCCGTAGGAAGGAGAGAAGAAGGCTGGTGGCCTTGGGCTAGCTAGGGGTTAGATTTGTGGAATGGGCCGGGCCGGACGCTGGCTGGCGGGCTGCGGGCCATGGGATAGTGCAGATTTGGGGAACGGGCCAGGGAACGTGGGCCGTATTGGTCCGGCTCGGTGGGATCGGGTTCTGTGCATGGAATGGGAGAGCGGGCTGGTAGCAGGTCGGTGGCATCAGGTTCTGCGCGTGGAATGGGAGAGCGGGCCAGCAGTGCGGCGCAGCGGGTCGGGTCGCGGGCACCGGCGGCGCGGCGGTCTCGGATCGGGTCGCGGGATTGCGCGGCGGGTCGACGGGTTGGTACGGTGGGTCGCGGACGTAGGATCGCGCGGGTGCACGGTAGGATGCAAAGCGGGTCCACGGGCTAGACGAGGGATTGTGTGGCAGACTAGTGCCGGATGGCCGGCGGCGTGACGCGTGCGGGTTCACGGAACGCGGGATGGGCCGGACGGGGCCATGGAAGCGGGAGCGAGCCGGAATCGGGAGAGCGGGATGCGCGGAAGAGGAACGGTTGGCCGCGCAGATCAGGTCGTGGCTGTGATGCGGCCGGAAGGCGGGTTCGGGTGCCGCGGGCGAGCAGATGGCAGAACGCGGGCCGAGACAGCTGCGGGTCGAGACGCGCGGAACATGCGGCTGGTGGGTCGCGCAGAACGGCAGCGGGCTCGGGTTCGGATCTACGGCGGATTTGCGCGGGACGGGCCGGCAACACGGGTGTGCGGCGGTGCGGGACGCGAGTTACGGAATGCGGGTCGCGAGTCGGGACAGCGACGAGCTGTGGGTCAGAGGCAGGATCGCGGGTCGCGTGGTTTTGCGATTGCGGGGTGGACAGCAGTGCGGGTGCACCAGTGGCAGCGTGGGTCACGAGTGAAATGGGACAGGAGATGCCGCCGGAGGTGTGACATTGTGGCGGAATGCGCGATAGAGGCAGATTTGGCCAGCTTGGCCGGAATAGGAAAAATTAAGGAAAACTGAGAAAAAAATCTTGAAAAGGTTAGAGGGAGATACCTTTTTCAGGAGAGATTTTTTCTTAAACGTGAGGGAGAGATTTCAAGAGAGAGAAAGAGTGGGGAAGAATGAGGAGGAATAGGGGAGGTGGTTTTCAGTTTTTTTTATTATTTTGAATTAGGGTAATTTATTAAACTAAAAATAAGGGGGAAATGGGATAATTTGAGAATTTTAAATTAATTTTAAATTAATTTAAATGATTTTAATTTGAGTTTGATAAATCATCATATATATATATATATATATATATATATATATATATATATATATATATATATATATATATATATATATATATATATATATATATATATATATATATATCAATTTAATCCATCTTCAACATAATGAGTCGTTTGCAGTTTGGTTTGAGTTGGTGCCAATGGTTCAAATTTAGCTTCGAAATCGCGTCGCTTCCGATCACGATTTTCTGAATTGAGTGAATCTTATTTGATATATTTCATTATTTTAAAGCCAATGAAATGATCAATTTTATGAACGAAGGTTGTTTGAATTTCATCGGCACCTCCTCACCTCGATATGCGTGCAAGCGCGTTGACGACTCGAGCATTTGATCGATTACTCATCAAGTTGCGCAATATTTTTATACTGACCAATCTTGACATTCAAATTGTGATGGCAAAGTTTATTCTTCAATCAGAGGTCATTTGAGTTGGTTTGGTGACATCCAGGTGCATTTGACCTCCATTTGGCGTTGTCACAAACTCGATATTTTGCGAAGTCAATTGGCCGGTCTCATTTGATAGATTTTGATGTTTTGAATCTAACACATCAATTTCATGAACGTCATTCAAATATCGTAGCTTCTCGACTCTAATATGCATGTCGACACATTGATAGCTCGAGCGCTTAATCAATTGCTCGTTAGATTTTGCAATATTTATATTCTGATCAATTTAGACATTCTGAATACAACGGCGAAGTCTGTTCATCGATCGTAGGTCATTTCGATTATTTTTAGTGACATCTAGTGTATTTTGACCCTAATTTGCGCACTATCACCTCCGAAGTCCGTCAAATTCGATTTGTGGGCTTATCTTGATTTGTGACACATATGCGGAGGTCAACAAATGCCCCCAACAAATGTGATTTGAGCATAGAGCGAGTCACGTTTGTTGAAAACTAGTTGACCATTTGGGTTGGCCATAGAGCTTAGATTATTTTAGCTTATTATAATGCGTTTGTAATTTGTCATTAGTATGCTACCTTATTCGGACATGCTAAATGGCCGACCGATTTATCAGAATCAATTTGTCAGTTAGATAAGAGTTCTTGCACCATCTACTATCTGCTTCAATAGCTTTGTTGAAGATCTATTTCTTTTATGTTCTTGCAGATTTGAGTCTCATCCAACCATAGCCTCATGCTTGGTTGGGTTTGATGGAAGAATTGATCTGCTTATTTTGATGAGGACTCAGGGGTCAGTTTATCCGCTAGATCGGATTTGAAATTTCTTCTATCCTAGCTTTGAACTTGACGAACTTGACGAAGGATTGACCTGGTTTATCAATATTGGCTTGTCAGGAAATGTTGCACTCCATGAATCATGTGCTTACTGCTTTGACAGATTCCTTGAAGGATACATGTAGATGACCCAGCCTTTTGGCTTATGTAGGGTCAATGTTGAGTTATTAGTCTAGCAACATGTGCTTTAACAGAGTGAATAACCATAAAATTCTTTTAGTTTGGCCATCGGCTTTATTTGAATTATGGAATTACTTCCTCGGTCCTGTGTTTTCTGCTTTTATGGACTTGATGAGGAGATAGGCTTTGATCTGTGCTTTGAGCTTAATCAGATCATTTGAGAATAGATTGAAGTATAACCTTGTAGGTAATATATAGATTGATTTGAGGTAGCCCTAAATTGAGCATTTTCTTAGATTGCCTTGATCTATCGATCAAGTAGAGAGATCTCTTGGATCCTGGTTGCTTGCAATCACTAAGCTGGATCTAGTTTGAGATTGAATAGCTATCATCATTGAACTAACAAGTAGAAGCTCTTTCACTACGGTCTTTTCTTGCGGCTTGCTGAGTGAAGAGAGCGTCATTAACTCGGCCATATTTGGGCTTGTTGAGTTCGACCTTTAGGACCTACTCGAGTCTTCGACTTTAGCTGTAGTGCATTGATGGTGTGTCATCGGGACGAGCGGGCTCTTTCCTTTGCGGCCTTTTCTTGCTTGTTGAGTGAGGAGAGCGTTAGCAACTCGGCCATATTTGGGCTTGTTGAGTCCGACCTTTAGAACCCGTCCGTGTCCAAGACTTCAGGATGTAGGGGTTGATGTTTTTCCAACTTAATTGATTGAAGCTTTCGAAATCGGGAGTTCTTCTTACTTGATCTCCAGAATTTGGAAAATCTGAGAGATAAATTTTTTAACATTTAGGGTTGTATTTTCATGTATGAGAATGATTATTTTTATTCCTTGACTCTGCAACTTATAACAATTGACATATCCAGGAGATTTGCATGATACTCGATGTCGACTGAATCGAGTATATTTGAGGATCTATCTATAAAATATATTTAAAAAAATTTTAAGATATTTATCTATATTTGAATTGATGCTTTTATAGATTTTAACATACAACATTGATTTTATCTATATATAAAATCTAAAATGCCCCTTTTGTAACAGGAAATTTTCACATAAAAGTTTTTTTTCATCTGGGGTATGTTTATTTAGGGATCTCGGCATGAAGGACAATGTCAACCTAAATAGTTATAATAAAAAAAATGCCTTTGTCTTGTAGAGGGATTTCTATTGTACATTGGGAATATATTTGTCTTGTATAATATTTTTTTAAGTAACGATTGTTGATTGGCCGCATTGGTCTTTCACTCTTTAGGTTGATGAGTTGGTATGCTCCTTGATACCACTTTTTTTGACAAAAATTTCCCAGTTAGGCTCAAATTTACCACCAAATTTTCGATTAGAAATAATTGGTCTTCTCAGCACCAGGACCAATTCTCCTTTTTGGAATGTTTGAGGCCGCACCATATGGTCAAAGGCCCTGGACATCTTTGCTTGATAGACTTCCAGATTTTGATGAGCTTGCAATATAACTTCATCAAGCGTGTCGAGTTCCTCCATTCTAAGATGAGCATTTTGATCTTCAGTTAGATTGTACTGGATAGCCACTCGAAGAGAAGGTAACTCAACTTCAAGCGGAAGAACTACTTCAGTTCCAGATATCAATGAATAAGGAGTGGCTTTAGTCGCCGTCTTATAGGTAGTTCGATATGCCCATAGAACCTCTTGGTATGTCATTCTCTTTTTTTAGTGAGAATCTTCTTAAGTACTTGACTAATGTCTTGTTGAAGGCCTCCCAAACTATTTGCTCTTGGATTATATATTGAAGAGTATCGCCAATCAATTTTGTGTTGATCGATGAATCTTTAAATCTTTATACTTTTGAAAGCTGTGCCATTATCATAAATTATTCGGTGTGGTACTCCGAATCTATAGATCACATTATGCATGAAAAAGTTAATCACTCGGTCAGTAGTAACTTCTTTAAATAGGTAGCTGACCACTTAGAGAAATAATCGGTCATTTGTTAGGATGAAGTGAGGTCCTTCGACTGAATTAATTGGTCCAATTATATATGCACCCCAACATTTGAATGGCTAGGATGTTATTATTGGGTGTAATAGATTTGGAGGTTGATGGATGAGATTCCCATGTATTTGATATTTATGACACTTCTTAGCATGATTAATACAGTCTCTCACCATAGATGGTCAATAATAACCCATCCTTTTGATTTTTACTGCCATCTTGGGACTGGACTGATGTGCACCACAAAGTCCTTCATGAACTTCAATCATCACTTTGCTAGCTTCATCTACATCTAGACATCATAGTCACATTTGTTCAAAGGATCTACGATATCAAGTGTTATTGACGAAAGTATAGCATAGCATTCTCTTTTCGATTTGAGTTGCCAGTGATTTATTATTTGGTAATTTACCCTCTTTAAAGTAGTCGATGAAGAGTTGTCTCCAATCACGTGATTCTACAAAGGCTTCACCGCTTTTAGGTGATGTCATTCTTAGCTCTTCTTGGTACTTCTTCTTGTTAATTTTGGGGAGTATGAGGAGCAACCTGAGTTGCATCCTGCTGTGTCAGATTTGACAACCCCTCTACTTGCTAGGATTGATACTTTATTGGCTCTAGAACTTGTTGAGTAAATATGCCAATCATGACATAATCACCATTCATACTTGTCATTTCATTAGCTAATTTTTCTAAGCAATCGACCTTATTATTCTCGGATCGAGAGACTCGAGTTAGTATGATATTTGGTATCTGCTTTATAAGCTCAAGAACTCGCTTGTGATAGAAAGCTAACTCAAGCTTGTTGATTTTATAGATGCCAAGTACTTGATTTATAATTAATTGAGAATCGCCAAAAATATGCAAGTTCTGAATAACTATGAAAATAGCTTCTTCCAGACCTACCACCAATGCTTCATATTCAGCTTCATTATTAGTTCTTGGCTCGGTCAATCCATATGATCATCTAATTATCCCTCTTTTGGTATTATGAAGATAATGTCGACTCCTGCTCTTGCTCTTGAGAAATTTAGATGTTGGACTTATTTGATCGATGAGGCTCCATCAAAGTACATTTCCCAAATTTGTGATTTTTCTCTTTCATGAATGAGCATAATTTGCTCGTCGGGCAAATCATCGTTAAGAAAAGAGTCCGCAGGGATAAGATGTGCGGCCATAAAATCTGCTAAGACTTGTCTCTTCAGCTTTTGCATATGTGATATCAATTAGCAATCACCACCAGACACATTAGGTCTTGTCATCAAGTACTTCAGCGAATCGATCCTTGAGATAAGGGTATTCATATGAGATAATATATAATGACAAAGCTTTTGGACTGTAAAGATCAATGCTAAATAGTGCTTTTCTTTTAGAGAGTATCTCATTTCTGCTCCTATTAATCTTCGGCTGATATAATAAAGAGCATTCTCTTTGCCTTCTTCATTGTGTTGTGCCAATAATCCCCCAAGGGACTCTTCTAACGCAGCTGTGTATAGAATAAGGGGCTTCCCAAGAATAGGCACTGCTAGGATTGGTGAATTTAACAAGTAGCTTTTAATGCTATTAAAGGCTTCTTGGCACTCCTTGTCCCACTTGAACGGAGCATCTTTCTTCATTAATCTTGCGAATGGTTGACAACGTCCTGATATATTTGATATGAATCAGTGAATGAATGTGAGTTGTCATTGTAAAGAATGAAGCTGATGCAAACTCTTCGGTGGAGGCATCTCCACAATTGCCTTGATTTTAGCGGGATCAATTTCAATACCTCTGTGACGTATAATGTACCCCAGGAATTTTTCGGAGGATACCCCGAATGCACATTTTAGAGAGTTCATCTTGAGATCATATTTTCTGATTCTCTCAAGTACAATTCTCAAGTCTTCGAAATGATTTTCATGATTTAGGCTCTTCACCACCAAATCGTCAACATAACATTCCACCTTTTGATGAATCAACTCATCAAAAATACGTGTCATAGCTCTTTGGCATGTAGCTCCAACATTTTTCAAGCCAAAAGGCATGAGCGTGTAACAATAGATATCAATAGGTATTCTGAACGATGTATATTTTTCATTTTCATGTGTAATTTTGATTTGATTGTATCGGATCCATCCATGAATGAGAACATGTCATAATTGGAAGTCTTGTGTAGTTGATATGAGCGGAAAGTCATCTTTTGGGCCTTTATTTGGGTCAAATCAATGCGAGCGGATTTGACCATTCTTCTTTCTAACGGGATAATGTTGGCTATCTAATCGCATATTTCTCCTCCGGATGAAGCCGCTTGATTAGCTTTTAGTTTCGCAATCACGTTCTTCAATCTCCAATCTCATTCGCAGGAGCTTGCTTAGCATTGCATCTGGTTGATATTTGGTTTGTGAAATGCTACATCAGGAACAACGACATTTGAGAATGTGTCCAAGCAAAGCAATCTCACAATTAAAGTAATATTTTGCTCTTCAACTTTTCATCGGTGAGGCAGAAAGTTGGATGGGGATCATCTTTAGCTCCTAGGTTGACTTCTTTAAGGTCATCTATCCACCATCTTCAAGCTCTTCAGGTGCGAGCTTGGCTTCCACTTCTTCATCATTTTTAGAAAGAATTTTATGGGAATCATCTTCTTCATCACTAAGAGTTTCTATCTCAGCTTCTATTATATTATAACAGGCTCTATCCTAATGAGATTTGCGGATGAACCCCAGATCTTTAGTGATAAATTTATCACTTCTCCGCGATACTTGAGGACTTCTTTGGCCCCACATCTTGTTAAAGATTTGAGTCTTATGTTTAGTAGTTTCCATATGAACTCCAAGCATCATTCTTATAACTTGCGGATAGTATATTGGTATTCTTGTTGGTACCATCTCATCAGAACTTTTATGTTGAGTAGGCTGCTCAAAATTTTGAGGCTGAGACTCTTCAGATTTGTAAAATAGAGTTCCTGTTCCACCACTCTCACTCAACGGCGACACATAGAATATTTTCAATTCTTTAATATTATGAACCTCCAATGGAGTGATTTCTTTGAAGCACTGCTGAGGGATGGGTATAATTTTGAGTGAGTCATCTGACTCTGCCAAGTGAGCTATCCTCCTTGATGCCATCGAACCCTATTTCCATAAGTAGATTCAAAATCATAGTCGTCATCACTTATTTCATACTCTACTTTTCTTGAGAGCTTATAAGTTCCCTTAGGTTTGATAGGAATATCATTTTATTCTTCTTCCGTGTCACTCCTCAAATGAGGAACTGATTTTCTTGATTTAGGTGCAGAATCAAATGTCTTAGGGAGAGTCAGCATTGCCTTCTTTCTTCCTCCTTACTTCTGGTCTTTCATTTTTTGAAATTGTTCTTTAGTTCTTGAAGTGGATGCTACCGCTTCAAGAGGCTTTGTTGGCTTAGGCTCTTTGAGGATGAAGGACATCTTCATATATTTTCCATTGGGATGGTTGTAGGTTACGGGAAATTCTGAATTCTTCTCCATCTTTCAGATACTTCATACATTAATGCATAGTTGATGGGACCATGCCATACTCGTGCAACCACGGCCCAAGAGAGCTTTAAATGATATATCAGCCTCAATTACATGAAACTTGGCTCCTGTATATAAATCCGCCGAAAACCGAAAGAAGAATTCATCTCTTGACAATGTTCTTCCCCCGCTTCGCGGCTAAAAGAAACTAAGAGGGCTACGGTGTGCAACGCAAGAAACTGAAGGAAGAATTCGCCTCTTGACGACGTTCTTTTCCATTCTGGCAAGAGAAACTGAGGGTGTCGCACAACCAGAAGGAAGAATTCACCTCTTGATGATGTTCTTCCCTCGATTCATGGCGAAGCGCAAATGGGACAAAAAAAAGGTTGCAGACTATTTTACGGGTTATAGGAATGGCTAAGAGGGCTGTGGGAAGGAGAGAAAAAAGGCTGGCGGGCCTTGGGCTGGCTGGCGGGTCAGATTTGCGGAATGGGCCGGGCAGAACGCTGGCTGGCGGGCTGTGGGATAGTGCTGATTTGCGAAACGGGCAAGGGAACGCGGGCCGGCTCGGCGGGATCGGATTCTGCGCGTAGAATGGGAGAGCGGGCCGGTAGCTGGTCTGCGGAATCAGGTTCTGCGCGTGAAATGGGAGAGCGGGTTAACGGTGCGGCGCAGCGGGTCAGGTCACGGGCACCGACGGGCTGTGCGGCAGTCTCGGATCAGGTCGCGGGATTGCGCAGCAGGTCAACGGGCTGGTATGGCGGGTCGCGGCCGCGGGACGACGCGGGTCGCGTGGGTGCGCGGCGGGATGCAGAGCAGGTCGATGGGCTGGACGCGGGATCGCGCGGCGGAATAGTGCCAGATGGCCGGCGGTGTGATGCGCGCGCGACGGTGGCGTGATGCGTGCAGGACGGTGGCGTGATGCGTGCGGGTTCACGGAACGCGGGCTGGGCCAGACGGGGCCGTGGAAGCGGGAGCGGGCCAGAATCAGGAGAGCGGGATGCGCGAAAGAGAAATGACGGGCCGTGTAGATTAGGTCGCGGCTGCGTAGCGGCCGGAAGGCGGGTTCGGGTGCCGCGGGCATGTGGATGGTGGAACGCGGGCCACAGACCGGGACAGCGACGGTCGGACGCGCAACGCGCGGTCGGTCGCGCGAACGGCGGGGCTGGCCTGGATCAACGACGGATTTGCGCGGGATGGGCCGGCAGCACGGGTGTGCGGCGGTGCGGAACGCGGGTTGCGTAATGCGGGTCGTGGGCCGGGACAGCAGCGGGCTATGGGTCGGAGGCGGGATCGCGCGTCGCGTGGTTTTGCGATTGCGGGCTGGATGGTGGTCAGTGAACGGGACACAGGATGCGGCCGGAGGCGCGGCTTTGTGGCGGAACATGCGGCAGAGGTGGATTTGGCCTGCGGGATTGGCCGAAACAAGAAAAATTAAGGGAAACTGAGAAAAATCTTGAAAAGGGAAGAGGGAGATACTTTTTTAGGAGAGATTTTTTTCTTGAACGTGATAGAGAGATTCTAGGAGAGAGAAAGAGTGGGGAAGAATGAGGAGGGAATAGGGGGGTTATTTTTTATTATTATTTTGAATTAGGGTAGTTTTTTTTTAAAAACCGAAAATAGGGGGAAAATGGGGTAATTTGAGAATTTTAAATTAATTTTAAATTCATTTAAATGATTTTAATTTGGGTTTCACGCTGATAAATGTACAATGTCAATATATATATATATCAATTAAGAATAATTCCATCGTTCTAAACACAAATTCCGACATCGTAGCTTTGGCCGAGTCGTACAATCAACGAATAAATGCGCGTGGCTTTCGATCGCTGTTTTTTAATGCACTTATCCGACCGAGCGCAAACAGTCTTATTTGATAGATTTCATCGTTTTAAAGCCAATGGCGTGATCAATTTCATGAACGGAGATCGTTTGACTTGCGAAGCACCTCCTGACCTCAATATGCGTGCAAACGCGTTGACGACTCGAGCGTTTGATCGGTTGCTCATCAAGTTGCGCGATATTTATATCCTAACCAATTTCGACGTTCTGAACACGATGGCAAAGTGCGTTCGTCAATCGGAGATCATTTGAGTTGGTTTTGGTGACATCTTGTGCGTTTTAATCTCGATTTGAGCGCTGTCACTTCAAATCACTCGACATTTGCATTGCACTTGTTGAAGCGTCCTCATTTGATAGATTTCGACGCTTAACGATGTGCTCAATTTCATGAACGGATGTCATCAATATCATGACTGACGATACGCTGTCGACATTATCGATAGCCAGCGCTTAATCAATTGCTCGTTAGATTTTGCGATATTTATATTCTGATCAATTTAGACATTCTAAATATGACGGCGAAGTCCGAATTATTCGATGGACGTCACAGCGTTTTGCGTTTTGCACACTATCACCTCAAGTCCGTCAGAATTACATTTGTGTAATGATCTTATATTTATATATGTGGAGATTGATAATACAAAAATATTGATATTATAAATTTAGAATGTTACAACTTACCCCATGGATCTTTTTTAATAAAAAGGTAAAATAATATGACATTTATAAATAAATTTACTTAAAAATGATAAATCTCCAATCACCTCATAGAGATAATGTTTATATCTCAATTCTTTTAAAAATCTCAATAAGATGAGGAGCAGTGAGGTAAGAAGCTCAATAGGATCTCAAAAATATAAAATATCAGTATGATAATATATTATACATAAGCATTAAATATTATTTAAAAGTAAATAATCTACTGAGGATACAACACAGTTGGTATTAATTGTACTCCAATGTGTTTCCCAGTGATTGGAAGTAATGTGAAGTATTCATTGGGCAGGGTTTGTAAGCTTAAAAAAGAATTGGCATTAATTTCAATCTTGAGGCTTTAGTTCTGAAGTAATAATAAATATGGCACGACATTCTATACTCTATTCTTCTTTCCATTAATAAGGTTTATACATTAGAATAAAATGCAAAGCTAACATTATGACTTATGAGGATAATTTATAAAAAATTTCTCTGCTTTTTATTTAAAATAATATTTTTTAAAAATTTATAATATAAAATAATAGATTAATCAATTTTGTAACCAAGAGTCAGATTCAGAAACCTTTTTTAGAGGGAGCATAATAAGATAAAATATAAATCATTTTTATATAAAGATACACTTCGGCCTTTTATTTTTTAAATAAATCAACAATTTTTCAAAATAAAGATACACAGGGTCTTTACCAAAAAAAAAAAAAAAGTAAATTGATAATATTTCAAGATAAAGTAACACCAAAGAACATTATTAAAAAATAATAAATCAATAAATTTTTTTTTTTTAAAAATGCACATTCAACCTTTTTAAATAAAAATATATTCGCATATTTTAATTGATTGTAAAAGTTATTACAATGAGAAATATTTTTGAATATTTCGCTCTAAGATCACATGCAAGCTTTGTAAAATATGATTATTATTTGGGAAGTTGAGCTTTAAGAGCAAATTATAATGACACATGTGCTCAACCCGCCTCGCTTGGGAGCTCCCATTCGGGATGGATGTCTCAAATATGATTATTATGTAGACCTTGAGGGATATGATTGATGTGGATAACTCGAGGTTACTTTTTTTTTTATGAAAATACATGTTTCTAATATACTTTTTTATAGCATTTATTTTAATTGCATTAGAAGCGAGAGATCACTTATTCAAGATAGCTTTTGAATTAATTGTATGATTTGGACTAAGGCTTCACCAAAAAGTGTTTTTGTATGTAATATATATGCTTGATAAAATAAGTTGAAGATCCTAATTTGTGTTTAGTTCTTTTTCTCAATTACTTATGGAATAGACCTAATAAATATGGCTCTTTGATATATAAATTAGAAAATTAGACCTGGCTAATTGAATTAAGATATGCTGATTTGAAAATAAATACTTGGATAAATGTGATATGCTTAGGCACCAAAAGTACCTAGGACACAATACCGTTTGGCTGGATTTATGTTAAATCAGGCTTAAATCCAACAACCAAATAAGTCTTAGATTTTCTTATTTTAAGTTAAATTTTTCATGATTCCTACTTTTGTACTATATTATTGAGAATTATTTTATCTTAAATCTTATTAAATTTTTGATGTGTAATTAATCGTTATAATTATATACGGTGAACTTAGAGGAATAGAATATTTAGAATATTTATCACTAGAATAGTCTTCACAATCGATTAAGGTTTGTGAATATTTTTTTTATTTAAAAAAGGATGAATATATGTTTTTTTTTGACAATTTATGATTTATTATTTTTTAATAAAGACCGACGGTGCGCCTTTATTTTGAAAAGTTATTGATTTATATTTTTGGTATATCGACTATGTGTCTTTATTTTAAGAAATTATTGATTTATTTTTTAGAAAAGGTTGAAGGTGTGACTTTATATAAAAGTAATTTATTTTTTATCTTATTGTGCCCCCTATGAAAAAAAGTTTTTCAATCCACCCCAGGAAGCATGCGAAGTAGGATGGGAGGAAAGACAAGTTTCTTTCGGAGTTTTGTCATTTGCAACTCTGTCAGTAGTGGATCCACGTTGCAAAAATGAGAGTTTCGAATGCCTAAATTTGACAGATGGATTTACTAGATTTAGACAAGCATAAGCAAGAGTGTTGGAGACTGGGAGCAGGGAGGAAAGACTAGGATTACCTTCGTTGAGTAATCGAGTTGATGAGTTGTGTAATGTTGACAACAGCGGTGGATTTTGAACTGTTACGGATTTACGGGATTAATAGAAGCAGAAGCGTGCAGAGGGTGGGAAGAAAGATGAGGTTTTTGAATATCTAATTCCCTAAGTTCAACCTATATCTCACATCGCATCTGGGTTAGTGGGAGCAAGCCCCAGTGGCTCCCACACTGAATCCGCCTCTGAATGAAAGGTAACTTATTCTAACTTATATTAGAGTGTTTTTAAAGATCGTAATAATGGTATTAAGGTTTTTTTTTTTTTGAATTCTAACTTATAACATTATATTAAATATAATGTCAAATCTTATTATTACTATCATAGTTAATATTTCAAAAAAAATCATAGACCTAAAATATATGATTAATTTATCATTCTTTTAAAATTCAAATAAAAGTTATTCTGAATTATAAAATTTAAAATTTTATTCTTTTATCAAAAGAGCAATTTGCATAAAGTTGTACTCATTGACATCATCATTTTTATTTTTTATTATTTTTAAAATAATAAATAATAAAATAATTGAAACAAATAATCTTTTCCTTCTACTTGGGTTACCATATTTTCATATTAATAATAATAATAATAATAATAATTATTATTATAAGAATTATTATTATTATTATTATGCATGCCCACATACTTTTAAACGTGTAAATATAAAGTGACAGGAGTTGGATGGGACATCTCTTTTTTTTATTTGTATTTTTACCGTCAACCGATCCTCGGTATCTAACATAAGAACATCAGCATACCGATCCCAGCTCGAATCGACTCGTGATTTATCGCATGAAAATGGATCCCGATTCGCCAAATGGTCACCAAAACCGACATATTTAATGATCGAAGCTCATCAAGACTAATCCAACGAATCCAAGATCACCCATCATTCACCCGATCATTAAAATACACCGATCGAGATCGCCGTCTGGGAGTGGTTGGAGTTTTCCACAATTTACAAGCCACTCCCAAAAAATCTATAAATAGAGCCTCATCTCACCTTAGGGAGGGGAATTGGAAGACCGAGAGCTCGAGAACCAGAATTGACCTGACGATCACCAAGGCCACCACCAAGAAGTGTTTAAGATCGAGTTTCTAGAGATCGCCTCAGGACTAGAAAAGACCAAGCTTTTTTCTCCCCAAGATCAAGAGGTTGCTAAGATCCGCTCGCCGCTTGGGAAACTTCTCCTTGGGTTGACACCGATATTGTATTTTTCTACACTCTAATATTATTTCCTCAAACACCTTCTTCTCCCAACTAACGAAAAGGACTGATCTTTTGAACACATAGTGAAAGTTCTACAGACCGGGTAAGCAAGGCCGTGGTTTTTTCCTTAACGGGTTTTCCACGATAACCCTCATATCCCCCGCTTGTGTTGGATAATTTTGGCCAAGATCTCGATCTACCTGAATAAAATTCTCAAGACGCAATGCTTACCGTCAACATTCCCCATTGCTATATCTCCACTATGGTTGGTAAACGGTTTGCCTCCAACGCCTCATTCGGATCAAGGACGCCAAGTCTCCAACACTTCTTACATAATGACTGCCCCGTGTGAGGGTCCGTAGCCCCTCTTTGGAAGATCGTCAAAGGATGGAGGATTCCCCAACGAATTCTTCGACTCGCGAGGACCGCAAAACGCTCCAACACGCGGAAGAGCCGCAGTTCCGACGGCCCTCAAAGATAATCCGCATTTTCTTCCCGAGAATGATTACCCGGAATGCCGGATCAACAAGTAGAACCCGCACCACATCCGATGTCAACTGGAGCCGCTTCTACTCACCCCACACGAATGGCTCAAATGGAAACTCCACGCCACCTGATGCTATACGACGACTGCAGAAGAGTTCCCAAACAATCAATGATCCATTCTCCCGCTTCTTCCAAAACTCGCTCGCCCCGCCGAGATCATCTCAATACCCGATTGACGAGATTCAAGCTTCCCAAAGATGGACCCTACGATGGTACAACCGATCCGACGACATATCGATCACTTTCAACGATCATGCACATTCGCAAATGACTTCTTGTGTCGTATTCCCGCCGACTCTCAAAGGACGTTTTCTTGCCCTATTCACGCTAAGGGTCCGTCCATCATTTGGAGAGTCGCCGATTTTTTGTAACGCTCGCAAACAAGAGAATCATCATCATATCTCCTAATCCGCTAACCATGGAGAGTCCTCAAAGAATACTTCCAGGTTCTCCTCAAGCCCGAGATACCGTGAGTAGATCCGTAACTTTGAGGGCGGCTTCTGAGGACTCCGAGATACTTCTATTCATCATTAATGCGAGACAGCCCATTCCTATGCTAACTGTCCACATAGAGGCACAAATCTCCCACGACGGTTATCGGTTTCATCTCAGCTTGAACCAGCCAGTTTAAGATGATGTTCAAACATCTCGTAAAAGAAGAGAGGCAGCAACCTCCCCCCAAAACCTCCTCAGCAGCGACCTGATGACTCGACCAGAGAGGAAATATACGGCTCTCAACACGTCATGCGAACATCCCATCAAGAAGAAGAGGATGGCGCCAAGTGGCGCCACCTTTAAAGCGGAATTGGAAATCAAGAGAAATTTCACCAAATGTAGGGCACACCTCAAGAGTGTCACCAACCGGGAGGAGATTGAAAGACTAATACGCCGTGGTATCTAGGCCGCTTTATACAAAACCAACCAAAGAAATGTCGGGGCAACCAGGAGGAACCGCTGGCCTGAGAGATAGAAACAATTGCGTGAGGGCCAATGTTATCAGCCAAATATTGCCGCCTTCAGAGTCAAGAAGTCTCGGGTTGACCATTCTATCACCTTTGATGATTTAGATCTAGAGGCTTCATCCCACATCAAGATCCCCTGTCATCGCAAGGTTGGTGATCCGTGCTTCAATATTAAAAGGATATTGATCGACAATGGGAGTTCTTGATGTTCTTTTACTCCACTTTCCTCAAGATGGGTATAAGAGAGAAGCTTCAACCCGCGTCGGCCCACTGCATGGATTTGATAATCGACGAGATAGTGGAAGGGACAATCGCCTTCAGAACTCTTGGGAATTTCCCGACGCAACCCACTTGATACAATTTATTGTCCCAAGTCCGAGTACAATGCCTATCTTATATTCTGCCGCCATCTGCGTTCTCACCTCAAGATGAAATTCCACACCACCGGCATCGGCGTGGTAAGTGGAATCAACAGAGCACAAGCGTTATATCAAGCAAGCCCATTTACGCCAAGAACCCTCAACATCGAGAACTTTGACCTAGATGAGGATGCCTCAAAGGGCTTCTCCGCTTGAAGATATAATTTGTCTTCCTATCTAAGTTGATCCATCGCGAAAGGTGAAGGTGGGATCGCTTTCACCGATCGAAATCGTAATCGTAGATTTTCTCGCATAAAAATCAAGATATCTTTTCCCGAGCGATCTCGATATTCTCGGGCATTGACCCGTAAGTCATTACGCACTCCTCAAAGTTGACTCAACCTACAAGCCGTGATACGTAAGAAAAGAACCTTCGCTTCAACGACAGGTCATAGAACAAGAAATCACCAAACTGGAAGTCAAATTCATTCGAGAAGTCTACTACCCCACCCGGTTGGCTAACGGTGTAGTCAAGAAAGCGCCTCGGAGAATGTGCATCGACTACACCGACCTTAATCGCATGCCCAAAAGATAGCTTCCCCTTCCTCGTGATCGACCAACTAGTTGATGCGACATCGTGACATCGATGCCGAAGCTTCATGGATGCCTATTCGCTACAATCAAATCGATGAACAAAATAGATGAGGAAGCAACATCCTTCCAAACAGAGGGACTATACTATCGTCATGCCATTCGACTAAAAAATGTCGAGCAACATATCAACGCTTTATGAATAAGATCTTCAAGGATCTTATAGGCACAATATGGAGGTGTATGTTGATGATATGTCGGTGAAGAGCTTGGAAATATCACAACATATTTCGACCGCAATGCTTTGACATTCTTCGACACTACAAGATGCTGCTCAACCCAAGCAAGTGCATTTTGGAGTTTCCTCCGAAATTCCTAGTTTCATGGTCACCACGGGATGAGGCCAACCCCGAGAAGATAAAAGCACTCAAGGACATGTCACCTCCAAGAACGATCAAGGAAGTCCAACGCTTGACCGGAAGGATTGTGCCTTTATCACGCATTCTTGGCCCGCCAGAGATAAGTATCTACCATTCTTCAAAATCTTAAGGGTGCACGAGGAAATGGATTCCAAAGGGATGATGAATGTCGACCGCTGAGCAACTTCGAAGTCTATTTAGCTTCCCCTCTATTATCAAAGCCTCATCCAAGGAGAGAGAAGTACATCTTGTCGCTTTCTTCTCATGCCGTAAGTCTGCGGTCGATACGGAGGAGAATTCATTGCAACACCCATTTATTATGTCAAGAAAATTCTTTCGATACAAGGACGCCATCCACAAAGAGCAAAGATATATTCTAGTATTCGCATCTAAAATTGCACCGTACTTTCGTGCCCACACCATCAACGCCTACACTCATCTTCCATTAAGAACTATTCGCAAAAGCCCGATGTATCCGGAAGGTTGATGAAGTGGTCGGCCGAGCTTGGAGAGTTTGACATCCATTTTCTTCCACGCCCGATATAAAGTCACAAGTGCTCGACGTTGTAGAATGTACCATCCCATCACCACCTGAACAGATCATTCATCACTCCATGACAAATCAATGGACATTGTATGTTGATGGAGCTTCAGGTACTTCCGGTGCGGGAGAAGGAATTTTGCTTATCTCCCCAAGTAAAATAACTTTAGTACGGCTTCACTAAAGTTCCCGCCACCAATAATGTCACCGAGAGGCCCTGAAAGGTGTGACTAAGGCTCGCCATTGACCGTGAGGTCTAGAACTTAGCCATCTACACAGACTCACAACTTGTGGCCTCACAGGTTGAAGGAGACTTCGATACGCCATCCGCAGCTCGCATGCCTTTTTGCAAAGTCACTTGCCGTAATCGACCCATCGATAACTCATATTCTAAGGGAGCGTAACACGCTGATGCCCTCCAAGTTAGCCACAACAGTGAGATCTTTTCAAGAGAAAATACATGAGGACATCCACTTTCCCAAGATTCAAGGCCTTTGGGTGATACAATCTCCTGAGGACCCAAAAGAATCTTCATGGATTGACCCGATCATGTCCTTTCTTCAAAGCGGGCCTTGCCAACGACCACCGATGCTATCTCGACGTAGAAACTAAACTTCACCATAATCGTGATGAACTCTACAAGCGTCCTTCTTAGGGCCCCATTTAAAGTGTCTACCACCTTCTGAGGCTAACTATGCAATGCAAGAGGTTCATTCAGGAATTTGTGGTGAACATTTGGGAGGAAAACCCTCGCCTCAAAATCATGAGGCAAGGTTTTTACTGGCCTACAATGAAGAATGACGATTGAGTTTGTAAAGAAGTGTAACAAGTGTCGCTTACATTCCAATCTCACTCATACACCATCTAGAACTCACCACAATCAGCCCGGCCCTTTGCTCAATGGGGATCGATATAATGGGACCCTTTCCCATTGCCACAACGAAAATTCATAATCTTGGCCGCTGATTACTTCAAGTGGGTGGAAGTCGAACCGCTAAAATCACCAAACAAATGCCAAGCAATTTGTCCGGAAAATATTATTTGTCGCTTTGCATTCCAAAGAAAAATCATCACCGATAATGGGACGTAGTCATGGAAAGACATTCACATCTTTCGCCAGAGTCGCATATCCCATAATAAACAGTATCCCATCCACGTAAATGGGCGTAATCAAGTCACCAATAGACAATACTAAAAGGGCTAAAGACACGATGAACCACCCAATGGGCAAGAAGAACTATCCAATGTTCTTTGCTTACCGACTACACATCAAGGACCCTACCGGAGAAATGCCGCATAATCGAACCGTTATTCCGCCGACATCGGGTCCCAAGCCCTAAACCCATAACTTTAATGCCGACAGAACGACGAAGATTCCATCCGATCTCCCGCAAGAGACCCGCGACATGTCGACTAATGGCTTCCTATCGAAAGGATTGCTCGAGGTTTCAACCGGGTAAAGCCACCAATATCTATTTGGGGACCTCGCCCTGTCTCGACTCGAGAAAAGGCCCACAACAACAAACTCTCACCGCTTGGGAAGGCCCGTATGGTGGTGTCTAAAATCAAGCCCGCACGCTCAAGCTTAAGGATAGTATGGGAAGACTCTCCCACGCACTGAATGTTACAAACCTCCGGTACTACCTGACGTATCGCCTTTTTATTCTAGTTAATGCGAAAACATTATCATCGTATGTTTGTATTGCAATTATTATCGAATTAAACATTTATCGATATTGTCATACTTATTGTCCAACCTTGGCATAGTTGTTTGGATTTATGTTTATCTATGTTAAAGTTCTCATACTTATTGTGACTTTTCTTTATGCTTGCATTTTAAAACACATGACTCAAGAGATACGCAAACATTGTTGTATCTCATTCGTGGTAAGATCGATCCCTGAATTGACCGATCTTCTACAGGTTAACATCAAGTAACGCTTCGATAAACAACCTTGGATAAGTTGGCAATCCTCTATATACGCTACAACTTTCTCCATAACATTAACATCATCGAAAAACGCCCGATACACAACCTGGATAGATCGAGAGGTCCAGTGGACTTCCCAGACCTCTTCCATCGCCATCGGTAACACCTCGACAAACAACCTCGATAGGTCAAAATCCTCGGATTCAATTGAGATCTTCCTAGTTAGTTAACATCGCCGAGTAACGCTCGATAAACAACCTTGATAAGTTGGCAACTCTAGACCGCCTACAACTTTCTCCATAACAGTTAACATCATCGAAAACGCCCGATACACAACCTAGATAGATCGAGAGGTTCCGAGAGAACCTCTATAAATATATTCCGTGCAAGTTTGTCATCAACGCCGTAATGATCTTAGAATAGATCGAATTACCTAAAGGGATTCCCAATGATCTCTTCTACGAATCTTTATCATCGAGTACGCTTTGACACACAACTCCGGAAATATTCACAAATAATTTTTGTGGATTGTTAATACTTCTCACAGAACATACAAGTACAATCAATCAGAAATAATATACAACACTGAACAACTGCAACATAAAGGAATTACAACTACACTTGATGGTCTCATCAAGATGATGAAGAACTATCTGAGTCATCCTCGCCGCTAGGGGTCTGGGAAGCTAGAGAGAAAGGACCTCAACACTCTGATACAAGCTGTCCCCTTCAAGAAACCTCGATGAAGCCTTCATCAACACCTGCCGCTCCAAAGCCTTCACCTCTACATCATACACGTGGTCTCGCCTCAACGTGATCAGATGATACTAAGGTCGCCGAAGTTCTTGAAGTCCTCCACGCCGGATCCGGCTCCCGCTTCTACCCGAGATAAGGCCTCTTTTCTCGAAAGTAACTCTGCTTCTTTGCCTCAAGACAAAACCTTCTAAAAGATCTTCGATCCTCATGAGCAACCAACCTCTGTCTAGCCTCTCCACTAATTCATCCCAGTCCTCAACTTCGACAAAAGAAAGAGAAGTCGCTGAGTCGCCAACTCCTCTGACTCATCAAGTTGATTCTCCAACACGGACATCTCTTTTACTTTCTCCACATACCGCTTCTTATATTCACCATGGAGAAACTTGACCTTCAGAACTCAATTCCTTCATTCAAGACAATGTTCATTTTGAAGTCAAGTTCTTGCTTCTTCAAGATCTCAAATAAGAAAAATTACGTTAAACACCGTGAAATGGGAAATAAAAGATGATGAACGAAGAAGGATTGTTACCGCTTCTTCAAGATAATGACTACGCAGGAATGATTCAACACGCCCTCGTGAATGAAGATCCTGGGGACTACTCAAGGGTCTGACTTTTCGTATCTCGATATCACCATCACCTCTTCGCTCTTTCCTCTTCTATTGGAGACGTCCTTCACTGGAAGAAGCCGAGGACGCTTGGGAGATCTGGAAACCTCTTTGTTGGGCTTTCAACGCAATTGCATAAGACCGCCGATGAATAGAAAGCCCGCCAACAAAGATTCCTCCCACAAATTGTCGATATATCGAATCTCAAATCAAGATCTTCAATATTCGAATTTCACGAGTTATCTTCATCACCAACTCAGAATGGGTAAATCTCGCCTTTTCCCCATTTCTCGAAGACCCGCCATTCTTCTTCACAAAAGAATCGCTTGCCCAATTCTTGGGAGAATCCTTCGTCCGAGGTCAAGTAACTCGCAGTGATACGACCATGTGCATCGCAGTAAACTTGCACATCCGCGG
Source organism: Cymbidium sinense (assembly GCA_021442155.1). Taxonomy (NCBI): domain Eukaryota; kingdom Viridiplantae; phylum Streptophyta; class Magnoliopsida; order Asparagales; family Orchidaceae; genus Cymbidium; species Cymbidium sinense. The sequence continues at coordinate 113,978,003 of CM038219.1, read as the reverse complement.
TATCGAGTCAAGGTCGCCACCTCATGAAAAGACTATAAGTCCCATCACGATGCCATTGCCCCTCGCCAAAACTGGAAATGCAAACCTCGTGATGTCGACAAAATGGCGATGGGGAAAACCGCAATCCCGCTCAAACTCATCTCGTAAGTGGTGAAATACCCGGGAGATTGGGCTCTATCAGACTTCTTCGGACACTTAAGAACCAAATCATTCTAAAATAATATTTTTCCCAAGCACGATCAATGTGTCTCCTGTGATCAACGACTCCCACGAATCTTCACTCCTCCCATTTTAGAAGGTTCCCTCGTCGCTGCCTCCGTTACAAGGGTCGGACGTGTCTCTTTCAAAAGATTCTCACCCATCTACAAACACCGGCAACTCATACGATCGAGATGAAAATTATTCCAAGAAGAGTGCCCAAACTCCCACTGTGGGAGGGCTATGCACTCAGCTTGGTGGAGATGAGGAGGTTGATCCAAGAAGAGTGCCCAAACTCCCACCGGGGAGGGCTATGCACTAGCTTGGTGGAGATGAGGTAGAGGATCCAAGAAGAGTGCCCAAACTCCCACCAGGGGGAGGGCTATGCACTCGGTAGAGGTTGATCCAAGAAGAGTGCCCAAACTCCCACCAGGGGGAGGGCTATGCACTCTGGCTTGGTGGAGATGAGGGAGGAAGAGGTTGATCCAAAACTCCCACGTGGGAGGCTATGCACTCCCAGCTCTGGGGAGAGTTGGATCCAAAAAGAGTGCCCAAACTCCCACCAGGGGGAGGGCTATGCACTCTATGAGGAGGAAGAGGTTGATCCAAGAAGAGTGCCCAAACTCCCACCAGGGGGAGGGCTATGCACCTAGCTGGCAGAGGTGGATCCAAAAAGAGTGCCCAAACTCTCACCAGGGGGAGGGCTATGCACTCTAAGAGGAGAAGAGGAGAGAAAGGTGTGCCTTAGCCCTGGGGTTTTATAGACCCTTCTAGGGGCAAAAGCGTAAAACCGCCAAAACCGCTCAAAACCAAAATCATTCGGCCTGGGGTGAACAGTGTTTAGGGTATTTTGGAAAAATGAAAGTTTCTAAGCCAAAACTTGTCCAAATGGACCGCTACCACACCAAAAAATTTTATTTCCTATTTGGGATGATTTAAAATAAAAGTGCTGGATTTTCTAAAGGAAATTCCTAGAATCACGAGAAATTTAATACAAAATATGCAAAATCCTAAGACACGGTTTGACAGTTACCTCAGGATGATCGCGGAAGATCCTGAGCTTCATGTGTGTGAAGAAGCTCAGAGTAATCTTTAGCTCTTCTTCGATTTCGATGTTTACCGTCGCCTCAAAAGAGCAAATTCTTTATGATTTGAGCTTAATGTGGCTAAACCATGGGGGAATGAGTTACTTTTGGCTTTGGAGAGCTTTGGAGTGATGATGGGAACAAGAGAGCTCAAGTCTCATTTCCCTCTCCTTTATAAAGGATGAAAATAAAATTTTTTGAATTATTTTGGCTCTAAATTGAATGCCATCTTGTTGGGGTGGTTAGATCTAGATTGATTGAGGACTTTGGATTTTGCTCCAAAGTCCCTCTTGCTCACATGATGAGATTTGTTTAATTGGAATATTAGTGCCATGTGATGAGGGGTTAAGTGCATGTGATGGGGAATTAAATGAGGTTAGTGGAATCCTATGTGGGGTTGGTTCATGAGGGATTTAAAATGGGTTGGGTTTATTTTGGGCTGATCCCAAATGAGTTTGTCGGATTTGATCACCCCTAATGGGCTTGGTTTCAAGGATTTGGCCCAATTTAGGTCATATGGGTCATTTTGGGCCAAATTGACACACTTGACCAAAATTGTCCAAATTAACTTGGTTTATGGATTGATTCATGTTCAATTGACTAATTTAAGATGAATGTGGTCTTTGATTTGAATTAATTTGGATTTAATTTTGATTTAGGCCAAATTGACCCTTTAGGCCAATTTGGGCTAGGTTGGGTCAAGTTGACTGATTGGGCTTGATTGATCAAATTGAGTTCAATTATTGCTTTGATTAAGTTCAATAATCGATTTGGAATAAACTTGAGCCATTGGTTGCGATCAATTTGGGTTAGATCATGATTTGGCCTGATTTGGTCCTTTAGGCCAATTTGCTTTGGATCAGTGGGCTTGGTTTTACCATTGCAATTGATCATCCTGGTGATCAAAATCATGGTGGAAGATTTGGTGAGCTTCATCCAATTTGTGGATAAGTTTTCAAAATATTATTTGAATCGATTGGATTATAAATTTGCCAAGTCAAAGAATTGAAAGGGTTTAAATTGAGTTTGATTTGATTTTCAATATGGTTTTGGTCATTTGAATTTGGATTTCATTTATATTTGTAAATATAAATGAAGAATTTATGAAGAGATCAATTTGATTTGAGAAAGGAAAGAATATGGTTCATATGGCTTAGAAAGGGTTTTAAGATTTGAATTTGATTTTGGGTTTCAATCATTGGAGTCAAATTTTGAAATTAGATTCAAATTTGAATTTGAATTTGAATTTAGTTTGAGAATTGAGTGGGTTTGATTTGAGAGCGTATCTAGATTATGTTTAGCATGGGATATGTAATTTCCTTAAACCCCAAGGCATAGCCAATCTTATGATTAACACTTCTAAGTCTCTAGGCTTGTTAGGTGTTCACCTAATCAATAGATGTGTCTTATGACTAAGAAAATCTTAGTGTCTAGAAGATCCTTAAGTCTAAGAGGATGTTAAGAGCTCACTCTAAAAGTGAGGTCAACAAATATCTAAACACCCAAAAGAAATTTAGTTCTCGTCATGCGAAATGGGTTCAATTTCTTCAAGAATATACGTTTGTTCTTAAACATAAATCTAGTGTTAGAACAAAGTTGGATACCTTAAGTAGAATATGTACATTATTAAATACCATGAGTGTGAAGGTTACGGATTCAAAAGGTTAAAGATGATTATCCTAATTGTAAAGATTTTCAATAAATTTTGAATCTTTGAAATTTGATGTTTCAATTAATAGTCATTATCAAATAGATGGCTATCTCTTTCGTGGCACACAACTATATATCCCCGATTCATCACTTTGAAAATTTCTTGTTGAGGAAATTCATTCGGGAGGTGTATCCGGTCATTTTGGTCATGATAAGACAATAATGAGAGGATGTTCTTTTGGCATAGTCTTAAGAAAAATGTTAGACATTGCCCAATGTCGCATTGCCAAGTAGCAAAAGTGGAAAATAAAATTATGGTCTATACACACCACTCCCAATCCCTCACAAACCTTGGGAAGATCTTAGTATGGACTTCATCTTAGGATTACCTCAAGACCGCATAATATTTTGACTCTATCCTAGTAGTTGTTCGATTCTCTAAAATGGCACACTTCATTTCATGTTATAAGACATCGATGCCTCACATATAGCGATAATTTTCTTTCGAGATAGTTTACATGGACTACCTAAGATAATTATGTCGATCGTGATGTAAGATTTATGAGCTATTTTTCAAAACTTTATGAAAAAGCTTGGCACAAAACTCTTATTTTCTACAAACTTACCACCCTCAAACATGGACAAATAAGTTGTTAATAGAAGCTTAGAAATTTACTTAGGTGTTTAGGACCGATCATACTACTAGTTGGGACCTAGTTCTTCCTCAGAGTTTGCTTATAGCTCAATTAACAACTGGTATGAGTCCTTTTCATATTATATTATGATCCAAGAAAACCAATTGATCTTGTTGAATTGCCTGTAACATATAGGTCTAGTGTATTTGCATCTTCATTTGCACAAAGCATGCATGATTTACATCGTGAAATTCAACAAAAACTTACTCTGAGTTATAATAAATATAAAGCTAATGTTGATGCATATAGACGATATGTAAAATTTAATGAGAGAGATTTGGTTCTTGTTAAAGTTAGACCTGAGAGATTTCTAACTGAAACTCTTAAGAAATTAACTCTCAAGAGATCTGGTCCTTATAAAGTTGTAAGGAAGATAAATGATAATGCTTATGAAATAGATCAACCAATGAATGGAATTTCTCCAATATTTAATGTATCGATTTAACGTGAACTATGGGCAAGAATTAATTATTCCTCTCGCAAATGATTGACATGTGTTCATACTTCATCGACTTATACCATCTCGCCCCTTAAGATCACATCGTCATCAAATTTTAGAACATTATCATCACATCTGATGGAGGCACTCAAAGGTTTCTCGTTTGTTGGAAAGGTCTTTCTCCACTTGAAGATTCATGGCTTACATTTGATGAGTTACATCAACTAGACTCACAATTATTACAAGAGTACTTGGATTTTCATTCTCCAGAGGATAATCCTTTAAAGTGGGAGTAATGTGGCATCATCATCACACATCGACGCCATCATCATAAAGCTTAAATCCATGATTGGGCCTTTTGTTATAATTTAAGTTATGTATCGGGCTTTTATATTTTGTATGTCTTGATCTTATATGTATTGGGCTATTCTTATGTCATGGCCCATGAGTCATAGTAGGTATGACACTTTGGATAGGGAATGAGTGGTAGGTTTGATAATGGTGGTAGTTTGATAGGTGGTGGTAGTGTAGTTATGATGGTGTTTTTTTGGAGTTAAGTTTGAGTATTCTTCTCTCTTTCAATCCTATAAATAGGGAGACTCTTGTAATGCTTGGTACTTGAATTTGGAATGAAAGCTATCTTCTTAAATTTCTTTACTACTCTTTTGTGATTTTTCTCGAACTAATATTACTGAGTGTGTGTGTGAGTTCACAACCCCAGAAGGACTTCTAAGGAAGGAACGCGATCTCCCCACAATGATGATGTTAGAGGTCGACTTCAACTTATCCCCGCTAGTTATTTTAAATCTGCTACAGGTTAGATCGTTCATAACTTTTCAATTATTTCTTTGCACTTATAAGATTCAAGTCTCTAGTGTGGTTGACATAACTTTAACTAAGATCTTTTCAACTTCAATAAATTCATAATATTGTGAATGTACTCAATAGTAGTGTGCATTTATCATTACTCTTTGTGAAGATTTAAGAATTATCAGTGTAATAAACATCATATCATAAAAAGCACCCTTATCCTACATCACACATTACTTTAAAAGTAGCATCATACATCATCATTTTGCGTAGAACTTAATGAATTTGATGTTCAATAAGCCAATCAATATTCTATTCACAGAGTGTATTTCCATTATAAGAATTGCCAACAAAATTAGTAGATTTTTCAAAGAGTAATTCTTGAGGTGTTGATTGTTTATAGTAGTGTTTATCCAAATTCTTCAAGTTACTTTGTGGATTAAGAGAAGATCAGATCAGAACTTTAAAATACATCTTGTATTTCTTCGCCTAATAATCTAATCATTTTGTGATTCATCAGACGCTTCATCTTCTAGAGTTCCTGGTGAATGGCTTTTGAATCTTATGATCACTTAAATATCCTCACTAGGTGGTCCTAACTCAAAAGCTAGTTTAATAGGAGGTTGAAAATGAGGTTGTATTATTGCTGAAGAAGGTCCTTTAATTATCACAGTTTTTCATTTATCATGATTAGAAGATTTCTCTTTAATTAGCTGATCAATTTTGGTCTCTTGTCAAAATAAATGATTAGTAATTACTTGAAGAGTATTATTGTTATAATTAAGTTGTTGATTATAACAATAAACTCTTTTAAGGCTTGAGGATTTAGATTAATTTTCTCAAAAGCAGCAATGTCTAGAGGTTTATCATCCATAATCTTGGCAACTGGTGGAGGGTATAAAGTTTCAATTACTTTTCCTTGCTTATTTTGCCAATTTTTATGACTAAAATAGCTAATTGAGCTGATTTAGTGTAATTTTGAAAGAACTAGGCCACAAAAAGAATTGTTACATCGCCTTTTTTATTTCTTTTGCTTATTTCCTCAAAATATGTCAGATATTTTGATTATCTAACCTTTCGAGGTGATATCTCTATACCACATTCAAAAATTATTATATTTTGGTTAATATAGAGTAGTCTCTCTAGATTTAGATCCTATTTGATAATTCATTGATACTAAAATTTATTTTTGAATGAGTGGGAGATTTATCTTTTCTCACTGAATGATAAATATGATTATAGTTTAATTGAATTGCCTCAAAGGATGATTCACTAATATGAGTAGGAGATCCCATATCAGATCTTGCCAAAGTCTTAGGAAAGAGACTCTCGGAAGAGTTATAAATCTACAAGGATTAAATCTTACTTATACATCGCCATCAGATGTTTGAATTATCTGATTGATCTCTTGGAAAACCAACGGTCTAGGGTTACGATCGACAATATTGTCTATGATTCTAGAAATATTACCTCATTCCACTTAATAACTCTGTTTGTGGCTATGTGAGAGGCTAATAAATTTGTTTCTATTAAGGTTGTTTGCTCAAAAGGCTGAACAACTTTTTTTACATTAGGATTTAGAGTATTTAAAACTCTAAAGTGTAATCTAAAAATTTGTGCAATAGTTTTGGATCATAGAAGAAAATCATATCCATAAAGTTTCAATTGCAGCTAGATCACTTCAAAAATATTTATTTAAATTTGGAAAGGTACTAAAATAGATTAGTCATGACATAAGCTTGTTTTAATAACTTCATAAGAGGCCTTAGTTAATACCATCTCTAAGAAAAACTAGAATAGAAGCATTCCAACCTTTTAAGATTAAAGGTTTAACAAATTATGAATATATTTATAGTCTTGCATGTATGCAGATCTTCTTTGTTTAATAGATAAATAGTTTTATCTACGATCTATTGTAATGAGAACCATCTTTATAGAACTCTTTCCATTGAAATCAAAAGTGTCAATTCGATATATCAAGGATTTATTGACCTTCGGTAATAACCACCTATTTTAATCTTCTTCAAGAGAAACTCCATTAATTCGCATTTTAATTAAATTATTATTTTTAAAATTTCTAATCATAAGATTAGAATTTACCAAATCAGATGAAGAAGCCATAAATTAAAAAGGGGGAGAATTCTTCATTGAATGAAGTGAATTCTTCATTGAATGAAGTGGCTTAATAAATAAACTAAACTATTTTGGTTATAATAAATTAAATTCTTGGACCTAAGAGATAACTATAGCAGTCAACATAATAAAAGGTCTTACAATTTTATTTATACATTAAGCAGGTAATTTGCCATAGGATTTATTATGTTGTGGTATTATCCAGTCAATGATTTATAAGAGAGCGAACTTCTCTTACCCAACTTTGATATTACTACAACTCAATAAATAATTTAGTCTATTGAGTAAACTATTTCAACTCGTAAGAATGCTCGGGGTTCACCTTATCATGGCTCGAATAATATTATTATGTTTATTATTATAAGAGGATCAATATAAAATAAAATAAACTTGCTTAATATCAATTTATATGATGATGCATTAGAATCACATAGAAGAGAAGAACTCAAAAGAACTGAAAAACACTTACAAACTTGCACCTAGACAAAAGATAACATCCCCTTATATGAGGAGGAACTTCAAACATATTTAATTCTAATACATTATCTTTGCTTAATTATTAAGCAAAGAATAAAAAAGTGACTAAGACATAAAAGAAATATTTTTTATTAAAGGTGGAGTGATAGAGACATAAAGGGAATAACTTAATTAAAGTTATAAAGTGGTAGCTTTTATCTTTTATAAAGGGTTACTTTATTCTTCAAACAACTAGTAGTGCTCTTTACTTTATGTAAATTTTTTCTTTACATTGTCAAGAGTGATTAATAATTTTGATTCTATTGTATTTTATTTTCGATTCAATGACTTCTTCTTATGATTCTCTCTCACATAGACAAGATGCATGAAGACTTTGACAAATTGGGCTTCATATATTTTCTTCAAGCGATCCTTTTGTTGTTTCACATTTTTGTGTGGATACCTCATACGAATGTTATCAAAAAAGTTTTGTATTGATAACTTAAACTTGAAGGGTTTCAAAGGAATGGTTAATTCTAAATATGATTTGATGATGGTCCAAATCTATTTGAGTTTATCTTTAATATTGATCTGGTTCTATCAATTAAATAAAAGCCATATTTGGAGGACTAATTGATTAAAAGTGCCTTTTCTAAGAGTAACATTTTATGACCAAATTCATGGAATCTGACAATCTGTAAAAAAGTAGGCTAGATTTTGACCATAGATCTTTCTTTTAGGATTAATGATTCGCATTTTATGGGTGACTTTCATTCATTCATTAAAAATTTTTTTAATAGGTTATACAAAATATTTAATTATGCTCCAAAATAGTTCCACCATTTGTTGAGCCAAGTTCATAGATCTTTTAAAATAATTTATTTATTGATAATGAACATTCAAGGATGATGCCTTTTTTCATTGATAAGGAAGAGACCTTCATCATTGCTTGGATATCATGCCAATAATGCACAGTAATATTGTTCTGCAAATTGGCGAAGAGAAAAATTATTTTCTCATGGAATGGAGTTAACCCCTATTCGCTTTGATGAATAACCTTATGTATAACACATTTGTTATACATAATAAGTTGACTTGCTGGATCATGAACATGAGAAATAACAACACATTTAAGTTGTGTCAGTATTTTCTCATAAAATTTTTTGAGATAAATTTATTTCATATGGGAAAGAATTATTTCATAGAAATCTTCCAATGGTTGAGAGCTTTGGCTAACCAAGAGGTCTTGGTTCAAGTCCTTGTACATGTATGTGTAAGTGTGATTAAATTAAAATATCCCAAGAAAAAGTAATGCACATGGATTATTTATGGAATAATCTAGGATTTATTTCAATGATATTTTGCATTTTTTTTTTATAAAGCAAAGCAAAGATCTTATTATCTTTAGAGATGTCCGCTTCTTTAGATGATTCGCCTTTCTCAATAGTAGTTTTAAAGGTGTCATAGAGTTACATTCAGAGGTCAATCATTCTAATGGTGGAGTTGAACATATCTTTTCCACTGCCTCTTGTCATTCAAGGATGATAATGAACATTCAAGGATGACACCTTTTATCATTAATAAGAAAGAGACCTTCATCATTGCTTGGATATCATGCCAATAATTCACACTAATTTTGTTTTGCAAATTGGTGAAGAGAAAAATTATTTTTTCATGGAATGGAGTAAACCCCTATTCGCTCTGATGAATAACCTTATGTATAATAGATTTGTTATACAAACTAATTTGACTTGCTTGATCATGAACATGAGAAATAATAACACATTTAAGTTGTGTCAGTATTTTCTCATAAATTTTTTGAGATAAATTTATTTCATATGGAAAAGGATTATTTCATTTATATCTTCAATGGTTGAGAGTTTTGGCTTTCAACTAAGAGGTCTTGGTTCAAGTCCTTGACATGCATTGTGTGTGTGTGTGAGTTTCCATTGAATTCTCAAATGTCCCCTAAAGTAATGCACATGGATTATTTATGCAATAATCCAGTGGATTTATTCCAATGATATTTTGCTTTACTTCTATTGTAAAGTAAATAAAATCTTATGCAACGACATCTTTTAGAGATGATGCTGCTTCTTTAGATGATTCGCCTTTCTCAATAGTAGTTTTAGAGGTATCATACAGTCATGTTTAGAGGTCAATCATTCCAATGGTGGAGTTGAACAGATCATATGGGAAAGGATTATTTCGCAGATATCTTTCAATGGTTAAGAGTTTTGGCTTTCAACTAAGAGGTCTTGGGGTTCAAGTCCTTGCACATGCATTGTGTATAGTTTTCATTAAATTCTCAAATATCCCAAAAAAAGGAAATGCCATGGATTATTTATGGCATAATCCAAGAATTTATTTCAATGATATTTTCTTTACTTCTTTTGTAAAATAAGTAGGTTCTCGCAAATATCTTTTAGAGATGATGTCGCTTTAGATGAGCCTTTCTCAATAGTAGTTTTAGAGGTGTCATGAGTCACATTCGAGGTCAATCATTACAATGGTGGAGTTGAAATTTATCATATGGAAATGATTATTTCATAGATATCTTTCAATGGTTAAGAGTTTTGGCTTTCAACTAAGAGGTCTTGGGTTCAAGTCCTTGCATGTATATGTTGTAAGTTTGAGATTAAATTTGCTCAAATGATGCACATGGATTATTTATGGAATAATCGATTTATTTCAATGATATTTTTACCTCTTTTATAAAGTAAGGTTTTGTGCAACACATCTTTTAGAGATGATGTTGCTTCGATGATTTACCTTCTCAATTAGTTTTAAAAGTGTGTCATGAGTTACGTCGTGGTCAATTATTCCTATGGTGGAGTTGAACATATCATAGAAAGGATTATTTCCACGATTATCTTCAATGGTTAAGAGTTTTGGCTTTCAACTAAGAGATCTTTGATTCAAGTCCTTGGACATGCGTTGTGTGTGAGTTTGCGATTAAATTCGCTCAAATAATGCACATGTATTATTTATGGAATAATCAAGTGGATTTATTTCAATGATATTTTTCTTTACTTATTTTGTAAAGTAAGTGTTTGCACACATCTTTAGAGATGATGTTGCTTCTTTAGATGATTTTTCTCAATAGTACTTTTAGAGGTGTCATATTTAATTCCAATGGTGAAATTGAGATCATATGGAAAGTATTATTTCACGTGATATCTTTCAATGGAGATTTTTTTGGCTTTCAACTAAGAGGTCTTGGTTCAAGTCTTGCATTGTGTGTGTGAGTTTGAAGCTCAAATGTCCCAAAAAAGTAATGCACAAGGATTATTTATGGAATAATCTAGTGGATTTATTTCAATAATATTTTGCTTTACTTCTTTTATAAAATAAGCAGGTTTTTGTATAACGACATCTTTTAGAGATGGTGCTGCTTCTTTAGATGATTCACCTTTCTCACTAGTAGTTTTAGAGGTGTCATAAGTCACGTTCAGAGGTCAATCATTCCAATGGTGGAGTTGAACAGATCATATGGGAAAAGACTATTTCTCATATATCTTTCAATGGTTAAGAGTTTTGGCTTTCAACTAAGAGGTCTTGGGTTCAAGTCCTTGCACATGCGTTGTGTGTGTGAGTTTGCGATTAAATTTGCTCAAATGTCCAAAAAAAAAAGTAATGCACATGGATTATTTATGGCATAATCCAGTAGATTTATTTCAATGATATTTTATTTTACCTCTTTTATAAAGTAAGCAGGTTCTTGTGCAACGACATCTTTTAGAGATGGAGTTGCTTCTTTAGATGATTCGCCTTTCTCAATAGTAGTTTTAGAGGTGTCATAGAGTCACGTTTAGATGTCAATTATTCCTATGGTGGAGTTGAACATATCATATGAGAAAAGATTATTTCACAGATATCTTTTAATGGTTAAGAGTTTTGGCTTTCAACTAAGAGGTCTTGGGTTCAAGTCCTTGCATATGTATTGTGTGTGTGAGTTTGTGATTAAATTTGCTCAAATGATGCACATGGATTATTTATGAAATAATCTAGTAAATTTATTTCAATGATATTTTGATTTACTTCTTTTGTAAGGTAAGTAAGTTTTTGTGTAACGACATCTTTTAGAGATGGTGCTGCTTCTTTAGATGAATCGCCTTTCTCAATAGTATTTTTAGAGGTGTCATAGAGTCACGTTCAGAGGTTAATCATTCAAATGGTTGAGTTGAACAGATCTTTTCCAACCCCAATGGTAGATAAGTCAAAGAATCCATCACACAAAAAAAATTCAGGAGTTAGAAAATCAGGAAGTGAGTTAGAAGTGTTGTTAATGCATTTAACATCAAAATCAAAAATAGAAAGTTGAGCTTGCCAATATATAAAATTTTTTTAGAAACTAAAAATTTGAAATTCTTTTCAATAATAAATTTAACAAAATAATGCAATATATATATTTAGAGATATATATATATATATATATATATATATATATATATATATATATATATATATATACATATATATATATATATATATATATATATATATATATATAGTGTAATATATATATGTGTATGTATAAGAAAAGAATACGTAACGATGCACTATCAAAGTGAATATATGAGATATTGATATATACCAAAATATTAGTTACGTTGGAACACAAAAAAATTATTAAGAAAACCTATAGTTGTGGTTGGTTAGAAAGAGAAAATAATTTCAAATGTTTTATCTATATATTACAAATGTTATAGGAAGGTGAAAAATCTGGTTGGTTGAACTTAACAGCATTAGAAAATGGTGGAGTTGGGCATAATGAAGAAGATGACATATATATATATATATATATATATATATAATGATATTAAAAGAGACATTATTTTACTAAGTTGAAATTAAAAAAATCATTGGAAATAACTATTAACAATTTAAGAAGGTTAAGCTGGAGAATGCTGATATAAATGATAATATTAATGGTTGTAGTAATGAAAGTTCAATTAAATAAGTTTTCAAAGCTCATGGTTTCATATAATAGGAAGCAAGTAATGGTATATCTTATTTCTATTTTAGCTTTATATTAGAAGTAGATCATTTTCAAAGCCTTTATTGTTAATTAGAGAAAGATCTTCATTAAATTGAATAAGAGTTGGATATCTTAATCCAAACGGGGTCCTAAACAATCTATATTTTATATCATATAATGAGATTTTGAGGGGCCAAATTTTACATTATAGTTAATCATGTTATTATAGTTTTTTTAAGAGATATAATATGGAGACTTATCATAAAATCACCTACCTTAATATAATCTCACTTGCAATTTTTAGTGCAGATCTATTCTAAAAGAAGATCTTATAGATGCTGACATTGTGCTAGCAAATGTACATGATAATACTAGTCATTATTTAATAAGATTAATATTTTTGTAAAAGTAATATAACAAATCATCATAAATTTATATATATGGTGTGAGAAATACTTGAAGTTGTCATTTACACTGCATCTTTTTCAATTGAAATGGTTGAACTCAATAGATGGCTACATCATTCAATATGTCATTAGAGCTAATTATTAATGTTCTTCCAAAAATACAATATTGCTAACAAACAAATACATGTAAGGTGAAGAGATTTGACAAGATTTATGTCCCAATGATTATTTATTATTTTGGACAGTAAGTTCAATAAAGTGGGATGTCAAAAATATGAAAATATCATGATGGCTGCTTAGTGATAAATCTAATGCATATCAGTATGATAATGCATAAGCATTAAATATTATTTAAAAGCAAATAATCTACTGAGGATATAACATAATTGGTATTAATTGTAATAACACAACATTCTATAATGTAAATGACATAAAGAAAAACAAAATGTGTTTAAGGAATCTCTTTTTTTTAGTTCAAACCAAATAAAAGACTTGAAGTTTAAAAAATTATATCACGTGGATGCATTTAATAATGACAAAAATTAGAAGAAGCTAGTGAGGGACAATCGGCATTTGGTTTATAGACTTATAGAGGGTGAAAATAAGTAGTAAAATTTGAACATTTGGACATTAGTAGTTATTAGTCAATATATTTAGTCAAAAAATAACCAACATTAATTAGTGGATGCAACAACTGTCAACATCGATTGACAACTAAAATTAAAAGACAAGTAATGTCAATTAGTGGAAAATGGAGAAGTTTCTATTCAAATAAATACTAAACCATTAAATACAATATTAATATGCATATCTCTTCTTAATGTATGGAATCTATTTGAAAGAAACTTATAAAGCATTCATCTTATAAACAACTAAATCGAGCCACTAATAATTCACTTGATAATAATATATGCATAAGTCATTAAAAACAACTATATTATATATTTGATCTAATTGCATTACAAGAATCATATATAATTATCATGATGTACTCTAATATATTTCATTAAAAATAATATACGCATAAGTCATTAAAAACAACTAATATAGTTAGAATCTTACCTTTCTTTGAAATTATAGCATATACAAATATTGTAGGATGAGAAGTATCACTAAAAGCTATTTAATTAACATGATATGCAATCCTACAATGACATGTGGTCTAAATGAAACATATATAATATCAAATCAAATGATCATAGAATATCGCTATGATATATTTTTTAATTCTTTTATGTTTAACAATATTATACAATATAGATCATATAATTTTATGTCACAAAATATTCAACAAAATTAAAATGATCATACAAAATTGTATAGAATGATCATAACAATAACATTACAAACTAATATAATAAAAAAATATCACAATACATCTTAATTTTACAAATAAAATAAGAGGATTTATGTGAGAAAAATTTACAAAATATAGAGATAGGGTAATAATAGATATCTCCTAAATATATATTTTCATTTAATTTACAATATAAAATCATCTATAAATCCTCAAAAGTAAGATCTCTCTCTCTCTCTCTCTCTCTCTCTCTCTCTGGTAAATTGGGATAAGAATGGCTAAATGAAGCCAATGAAGAGTTTTGAAATATTTTCTTAGTTGCTCAAACGATCAATTTAATACGCACAATCGCTCACTATAAATTATCATCTCATGCTTGTCATTGACTAATGATTGATATTCACAACCATATTTCAATATTCATCTTCTGATAACAAACTATCCCTTAATAGAGATGTGATCATATTTTATCTTCTACTTTTAACTACGATCATATGATATAATACTCATTACTTAATGATAAATCAAGCATCTCTAAATTGGCATATATATGAGATGATTTATTAATCAAATTTATTATATTATTTTAATGTCCAAGTCATTCATCCACATAAGTAGAATAGTTTCAAATAGGATGGGCAATATGATCTCTCTCATCCAAAATTTTAAATAAAAAATTTATATACGTTGATCTAAACATATTTATGTGTGTAGAATATATATAAAGTTTTTCTTCTACTGTTATAAAAACTATAGCTCATAAATATTCATAGATATACGAGATAAGGAGATTAATGTTATGTGGATTCGAGTTAATATAATAGGAGGCTTTTTTAAATTATTGTTAATTTTGTATATTGACACACACTATCTTAAAAAATGTTTAACATTATTTAATTTATTATATTTCTTATTTGTTGAAGAGAATTAGGCTGCGGTATACTTTTAAGAAATAATTAAAAAAAAACCAAAATGGAGATCATCAATCCATCAAAATTTTGATCGGGATGTGCTATAAATTTTTAATATTAAATTATAGATATTTTAAACTTTAATTTTAATAAATTTAAAGTTAAATTCGTTATCTTTGATAAGAAGGTCCTAACTACAAAAAAAAATTGATTCGATCAGAGTTTAAATAAACTTAAATCAAATCATTAAAATATAATTAAAAGTTTTAAAGTATTAATTAAAAGGTTAAAAGATCTCAGAAGGTGACATGTTCATAGTCTAATTGAGTTGAACAAAAAAAATCTAATGATCACTCAATTCTGACATTATTAAAATACTTAAATGTTAAAAAAGTGATCAATGATAAAAAAATTTATTATTTTGAAACTTTAGCTAAATTTTCTAAAATATATTTTTTTTCCAAAATTCTATAAACAGAGTTACATAATATGAAAGTGGGGAGAGCTAAATGCTTAGCTTAAGAGCTTAAAGTCAACAACAATCAACAATCATCCAATTACTACTAGATCATTGCTGATCACTAATAGTGATTATTATAATCCAATCATTATCATAAACTCATAATCTTATTTTAAATTATTATTATTACCTAACTTTTATGATAAAAAAACATAAATAAGTATTTCAAATTTTGTAACCTCATTCTTAGTTAGCATTTAAATTACAGTGTATAAATTTTTTTTAAGATTAATAACCAAAATTTCAACATTTTATCTAAGTATTAATAAAAGATAAGCAAGGTGAAGGACCGCCAGAACGCGCTAGGTTTTCCAGGAACACGATGAATCCTATAACGACGGGACATACATGCTTAGTCAATTCTGACATCATTAAAATACTTAAATGTTAAAAAAGTGATCGATGATAAAAAAATTTATTATTTTGAAACTTTAGCTAAATTTTCTAAAATATATTTTTTTCCAAAATTCTATAAACAGAGTTACATAATATGAAAATGGGGAGAGCTAAATGCTTAGCTTAAGAGCTTAAAGTCAACAACAATCAACAATCATCGTTAATCACTACTAGTGATTATTATAATCCAATCATTACCATACGACTATCATAATCTTATTTTTAAATTATTATTATTACCTAACTTTTATGATAAAAAAACAGTATTTCAAATTTTGTAACCTCATTCTTAGTTAGCATTTAAATTACAGTGTATAAATTTTTTTAAGATTAATAACCAAAAAATTTCAACAGCTTATCTTATTGTATCAATAAAAGATAAAACCAAATAACAATGTCAAGAAATCATACTGTTCAAATATTAATTGAAAATTTTAATATGAACATCAATTAAATTAATTAATAAAAATATTTAAATTATATTTAAAATTTTGAAATTAAACTTTATTTATATTAATTTTATGTTTTGATGCTAAATATTTAAAAAAAAAACTCAATGCATTATAAATTAATATAAGGGGATTTATATACCTACC
Organism: Cymbidium sinense; assembly: GCA_021442155.1. NCBI lineage: Eukaryota > Viridiplantae > Streptophyta > Magnoliopsida > Asparagales > Orchidaceae > Cymbidium > Cymbidium sinense. The sequence goes on along the minus strand of CM038219.1, from coordinate 113,961,429 downwards.
TTTTAAATTAATCTTATTTTCATATTTAAGTATTTAACACCTAAAACTCAATATTTACTTATGTGCCATCTCAAATTATTTAATAGATGAACTCTGCCACTTTTGTTGACGCCGTATTAGTTCCGTCAAGTTTAATGTGCAAAGCCACCACCACAGCTATTTCCTAGTTCCTTGCAGATGTGGATGAGGAGCACATGACCACCAAAAGAAAGGTCCTGTATATACTTCCTCATCGCATTGAACCTTCCGTCCAGCCCATCTAAGATGGAACGCAAGTTAAGCTCACGACAAAACAGGTATCTCCTCTTTGCCACCCATGACATCCCACATCGCCACCACGATTGGATTCTTGGAGCGTGAATGCCATCGAGGTTTGCACGCTTGAGCTATTCTCGGTAGAATTGAAGAACTTCTCAATTCCTTCCTCACCAGGATCATGCACGAGGTTTTCCAAGCTAAAAGATGATTTTACTTGCCATCTGTTTTTGTCATATTTGTTGATATATCCTCCAAATATAACTAGTAATTGCAGCTTGTTGGACAAAAGAAACGGAGGTTCTTTTGCGCAGTGCTTGATCTTAATTTTTTAAATATGAATTTAGTTTCTTTTTTATTGATTTTAAGAAGAATTTGAAAATGTTGCTGAGTTCACCTTAAGATACAATAGGATTAGCATGGAGGAACTTGCCCAAAAGCTGATGGAAAAAACAAAGTTGTTTATTGTTTGCTCTTACAACCCTCTAAATGAGATACTCTATCCTCTGTGATGAATAATATAATGGAAATATTTACCTCTTTGATTTTCTTTTTCAAATGTCTATATCTTGCTCTCACTTTGATGAAATTTGCTACATATGGAAACAATTTAAAATCTCTTTTTTCATCATGATAGCTCATACTTAATAAAGTTGCAAAACTTCTAAAATTTTGAAATCTAATAATGTATAAGATTTTGCTAACAACAAAAAAGTAAATATCTTTTAAGAAAGCTAAATAAAATGGAGTAAGAAGAAATGATGCTTTTAAAGATTAGGAAGCTACAACCATAGCTGTCGTTGATCACATAAACATAAATAGAGAAGAGGTTGAAGCTGGTTTTGACACTTGAAAGAATTGGGGAACTATAGAGAGAGCATCTGCATCTTTCATATTAAGCTACCGACGGCCTGGAACTAGTCCCATATCTAAATATTGACCATTGTTCATCAGGCCAATCATCACGACCTTGCCAACCAAAGTAGCAATGACAAGAACATTTAATCAACTAATATAGTCATTCGTGTACTTGCCCACCCCCTTTATTCATACTAACTTTAAAACCTCTAATATTTAGAAAAATACCAAAATTGGCACCAATTCAAACTCAAAATAAGGTTACTCGGTACAAAAAGTGTTATAGGATCATACCCACTTTGGGGAAAATAGTACCTAAAGTTTGTTAAACTTAGCTACATTTTTCTCCTATAAGGAATGTTTAAGATCTAGATCCATTTCTCTCTATCTTGCCAACTAGGAGAAACCAACACCGTATACCACCGATAGAGAAGGTGACAACCTCATTAATTCAGTTGGTTCTCGGCCAATTTGCGATTTTTTCGACAATGACCAATCAGAAATTAAGCCTTAGAGTTAGAGTCTACAATGAGGTACTTGTGGTTGGGGCTTTGCAATTGTACGAACTTCATATGATGGAGCAATTTCAGCCATGATCAAGGGAGAAAGTTCGAGGAAAAGGCTAACAAAGATAGTTCGCACATTAAAATCGACGGAATGAATATGGCATCGACCAAAGTGGTATAGTTGATCTATTAAAGCATTTGAAGTGACGTATGAGTAAATATTGAGTTTTAGGTGTTAAATATGAAAATAAAGTTATTTAAGTGATAGATATGTAAATCCACCATTAATATATTGGTTGTGAGGGCATCTTATTTTATCATCTCTGGGTGTGTTAGCCATGGAGTTGGCATAAAAAAAATTAAATACAATATATAATTATAAGAATTGTTTTCTTATTTCTTTTTAAGATCTAGGTAGGTGAGGAACTTTTTGTTAAATTATATTGATTGCCATCGTGCAATCATTTAACCTGATGTCATTGCTTTGAAGAGTTCCTCACCTACTAAGATCTCTCGTTGGTTATAAAATTATTGATTTGATTCTATTTTTATTTTCAAACTGAATTAATGATCTAACCGTTAAAAAATGCTGGTGGTTAGGATCTAGCATTTGTGGTGTTCATTTTTGAGATGTGGGACACCACACAGATCTTAAGGGATACTTATTGAAATGATCGTGTACGACATTAAAGAATGATGTACTATCTCGAAAGATAAAAATCATCACCCTATAATGGACCTAATGACCTAATAAGGACTCTTAAGGCATGATAGACCTTTGAATATACTGGAGATTTTTTCCCTACTTTACATAGAAAAATAAAGTAGGATTTATTTTAAGCGAGGTTCGTTAAGTTTCCTATGGAGGCAAGCCCCTATAGTTAATTACATCCTAAGGAAGGGAATTCCTTAAGAATACTCTTGATTAAAGTTGACAATTAGAGTCTCCAAAGATTTCAAGGTTAAGACTATCAAAGGATTGGCTATTTTAGAAAATCAAATGGGACAGATCAAGGAGAAGACTTATTTTTGAAAACCAAAAGGAGAAAGTAGGAAATACTCATGATACTATAAAATCTAGTGAGTGTTCTAATCTACCCTATAATTGAGCTTTGTATTTTTGAAATTGAAGAGAGTTAATTATTTGAGTTGACATTTAATTAGATTGTTAGAGCTTATAATTCCACAACATAAGATTGTGGAAATGCCTAAGAGGTGAGGATTTATGCTTGTAGCCCCAAAGGGAAACAGCAACCTTGGATCCTAAATCTAGGGGGCTTTGGTGAGGGCCAAAACACGACCTAAATCTAAGGTGAAAATATGTATATGGTTTACCTCCACAAAAGAGAATAAATCACCCGACTACTAGACTTATTACCGCCTGGAGTGGCAGCCAGTTGACTCCCCCTGCGCTTTAAATCCATGTAGGTAAGTCTTATGCTTTGCAAGATGGCTAGGTTGTTATTTATTTAAAGAGGAAACTAAGTTCTTAAACTCACTCCCAAAGAGACTAGAGCATGAATAGTATGAAACCATGACTTAATCTAATGCAAATTTTATCAAATTTATTTGATTCTTTTTGGACTCTTTGTTTTGACACAGGCTATTTGATTTTGTATGGTTAAATGCATGAGAACTTAATTATGGGCCAAATCAAGAGAGAAAGGGGTGTTCTTCCATCAAAGTTTCTCACAAGTTAAGCCTTCATTCTTTAGCAAAGATGGAAGCCCCCTCTTAACAAGAATGGAAGAATATGACATACATGATATTATATATTCATCCATCTAGCTAAAAGGGTTACTAAAAATTTTATTATCTTGATTTAATTTCTAGGCTTTTATGTGAGGTTATGAGTTGTTTTAAATTTTAATTGCGAGTTATTAATTAGGGTAGAAAAATTAATTTTTATTCCAAGAGCCTACCGCATCTAGACCACACATTCAAATATCAATCATAAAGAAACTATGAAAAGCATGTTGTTCTAGTGTACAATCTAAAGATAACATCAAACAATTTTATAGACTACCGTAAGAGAATAAAAGGCTAATGCAAGTTTTGCCCACATCCCAGAGAAAAGAAAATGGGTAGCTAGTACTATACAACCTGACAAAAAAATAATACATGCTATGGGGGTCTTCTTTTCTTCATTACTTCCTTCACTTCCTTTTGATTTGATTTGCTCCAAAGGCATCACAAGGCACCCCAAGGACTAAACCTTCTAGCCATGCTCATCCTAATCCCCCATAACACTAATTTCAAATTATATCCTTAATATCTAATGAAGTTTAAGTTTTTTTAAATTCATGTGTTTTTGATTGATTAATTTCATATTAGATATTTTGGTTTGATTATATCTTGATAATCCAATATCCTTAATATCTAATGAAGTTTAAGTTTGTTTAAATTCATGTGTTTTTGATTGATTAATTTCAGATTAGATGTTTTGGTTTAATTACATCTTGATAATTCAATATCCTTTTAAATTTATATTTAATTCTTTGATTATGGTTATGTGACTTAATTTTATACTTATTTGATTTGATTGTGGTTCATTTATTTGTAGTTTGATCGAATTAGATTAATTGAGATTTTATTTTGATTTTAATTGAGTTTGATTCTTTGTAATTAGGATTTTACTTTTAACCTCATCCATTTGTCAAAGTTTAGTTTGCATTTTGATTTCATACATTGGATAGTTAATTAGTTTATCTTATTTAAGTAGGTTGAATGAAATTTGATTTGATTATATATTAAATTGATGAGAGTCTTTCTTAATTTAATTTAATTTGATTTGATTAGCTTTATTAGTCTATGGGTTTGCTTAAGTTCAATGTAATTATGTGATTAGTTTAATTAAAAAGTGTATTTATGTTAATTGTAAAGGTTTGTTTAATTTTCAATTTGATTTCATATCTGTTTAGGTTAATGATGTAATTAATAATTTAATAATTTAGTTTTGATTTAGGTTTTGATCACTACTTAATTGCATTTATGTTTGATTAAGTTTAAGTTTAATATGATTAATTTGATTGACTTAATTAGCTTATTTAAGATGTGTAATGAAATTAATTATTAGATTAATTAAGTGTTTGATTTGAATTAATTTTAATCTGATTTATAAAGTTAAATTAGTTTATTAAGATGATGGATTAATTTATTAAGTTTGAATTAATTAGGTGTTTATTCAATTGGATTAGCTTAAGGGTAATTAATTTAATTACGAAATATGTTTAAGTTAATTATTAAATTAAATAAAAATTTATCTAATTCTTAGTGGTGTGATTAATGACTTAATGATTTAGGTTTAATTTAGATTTTGATTAGTATTTAATTTTATTTTGATTATGTTTGATTAGTCTTAAGTTTAATATGATTAATTTGATTAACTTAATTAGTTTACTTGAGGGGTGTGATTAATTATTAAATTTAAATAGGGGTTTGATTTATGCTTAATTTTAGAGTTAGCTTTAATGTAACTTATTTAACTTAATGTTATTAATTAAGATGATAGATTAATTCATTAAGTTTGAATTAAATAGATGTTTGATTAATTAAGTTTGATTAAGAGTAATTAAAATTTTAAATTATTAGATTAATTAAGGGTTTGTTTAATTAGAGATCAATGACTTAATTTCCCACATGTGAGTGATTTTATTTAGTTAAGTGTTTTACTTAAGTTTGATTTGATTAAGGGATTATTATTATTACCATCATTGTTATTAAGTGAATTAATTATCTATTTCATTTCAATTAAGTTTGATTATTTATGATTAGAGTTTTATTTGATTTGATTCGTTTATTATGTTTGTTCGATTTCATTAACATGTTTGATTTAGTTATTAGGTTGCAATATTTAATGATTAATTAATTATCTTATTCCAAATGGATGTGATTTAATCATATATTAATTAAGTTGACTTTAACTTTATTTGATTTAATTCGATTAGTATTAAATGATGATGTTGAATTGGTTTATTAATCAATTTGATTTTTTTAGTTTATTTAATGATTAATTAGTTTCAGTTTATTTATACTCATTAAAGAGTTTCATATGATTAAGATTCCATGCTTAGTGTAGGCTTAGTTATACTAGTTTGACCCATGTTAAAGTTTCCTAGATTTGTTTAATTTTAAGTTTGATTTAAGATTTAATCATTTAATTGAGTTTTATTAACTTAAATAGGTTTAATCATATTTAATTTAATTTCCTCTAAGGATAATATTTTTCTTATTTGAGGTTTGATTAATGATTGCTTACATGTTATTTCATTTCTGATTTTCATTTGATATTTAAATTATTTTTAGATTATATTTTAATTAACTCCTTAATTAATTAAACTTTACTCTTAAGTGTTTGTTTGGGGTTCATTAGGATTCAAAAAGTCATATTATTTTTTTAAGAATCTTTGATGTCAATTGAAGTGATTTAAGCCATTTTTGAAGATTTTTGTAAATTTCTGAATTTTTATTTGATTTATTTTATTAAAATAGACAATCTGAACTTAAAAATTTAATTTCTCTCAATCTAGAAGTCCGTTTCACTTGCAATTTTTATGGTAGGTGTGTTTTAAGTCTAGTTTCAATCCCTGAAAATTTCAACTTAATCTAACATATATTTTTGGTTTAATTTTCGAAATTTAATTTTCAATGAAACTCAAATTAAACTCAAAATACTTAGTGAAATTTGGGGATTTTGGGTTTGTTTTCTCTCGAAAATATGAATCCAACGAGCCATTGTTTATAATTTTTGGTTAAGTATTTTATTTTCTATGAATTTTTGAAGTTTAAGGTGATTTAAATTAATTTTTTAAATTAAAAAAGAAATATGAGGTGCGACATTATTGGCGGAAAGACATCAATGTTTTAGCGAGACGCCGCTGACGTCATCGTAGATCGATGGTCTATTAGATTGGCGATCTAGAGGCGATCATGACGATGATTATCCACTGCGAACCACGCGACGGGACGATCGAATCACATCGCGATCAAGGCGATCGACGTTGCCGATCCGCGAACTGTGGATCGGCGATCTGACTTGGTAAAGTAAAAAAATAGCTTTTTTAGAAAATAAGGGTTTCTAAGTGAAAACCTGTCCAAATGGACTCATTTTCGCGTTGATTCACACCAAAAAAATTCTATTTTTTAATTAGAATGATTTAAAGTAAAAAATGCGAGATTATCTAGGGAAAATTTCTAAAATCACATGAAAATTAACACAAAATGAGCGAAATCCTAAGGTCGGCTATAGTTTGGAGAAATTTATCTTGTCAGGGGTGGTTTTTGGTGGCGAAGAAGATCCGAGCGAACTCCTAGGTATGTGAGGAAGCTTTGGAATGATTTTTAACCTTCGCATCCCTTCGGAACGTTGTCTTCTCCGATATTTATCATCGCCTCGCCGGAAAAATAACTATTTTTGTTTTTAAGCTCAAGAATAGCTCAAAGAGGTAGACAATGGTTTCATTTTTGCTTTGGGGAGCTTTTAGGGGTTGAATGGTGGTGTGAGGAAGAGAAGTGAAGCCTCATTTCCTCCTCCTTTTTGAATGGCCAAAAATCTATTCTTTTTTGAATTTTTTGGCTCTAAATGGATTGTCATCTTGCTTAGGGTGGTTGGGATGGATGATGGATTGATTGAGGACTTTGAATTTTTGCTCCAAATTTGTCTCTTGTTGTCATATGAGCCAATTGAATAAAATAAGTTAGAAAGTGATGTGATGGAGAAATGAGGTTGGGTGAAATCTATGTTGATCCATGAGGGATTTAATTAGGTTGGGTTGATTTTGGATTGATCTTAAATGGGTCTGGGTCGGGTTTGATCAGCCCTCAATGGGTCGTGGCTTGGTTTCAAGAGATTTGGCCCAATTTGGGTCATATATATCATATTGGGTCAAATTGACTAATTTGATCAAAATTGGTAAATTAGCTTGTGTCATGGGTTGATTCATGTTCAATTGGCTAATTGAAGATGAATGTGATCTTTGGTTTGAATTAATTTAGATTTAATTTGGATTTAGGCCAAATTGACCCTTTAGGCCTATTAGGGCTTAATGGCTCAATTGGGCTCGATTGATCAAATTGAGTTTAATTATGGATTTGGTCAAGTTCAATAATCAATTTGGAATGAACTTGAGCCATTGGTTGCAATCAATTTGGGTTAGATCATGATTTGACCCAATTTGGTCCTTTAGGCTAATTTGGGTTAACTTGGATCAAATAGCCGATTAGACTTGGTTTGGCCCTATTGATTGCAATTGATCATCCTAGGGTGATTAACAATCATGGTGGAAGGTTTTGGTGAGCTTGGTTCAATATAATTTGGGTTGGATTAAAAGTTGGCCCAAATGGGTCCTTTAGGTTACTTTGGGTCA